>NW_027018659.1:118370-129009 GCF_013076305.1 Rhopilema esculentum
GTTCTATTTGCAAATAGTTTCCTACGTAAAAATATAATGTCCAATTATCTCCAATTAATCACTCAATTTATGTTTTTTAAGTATCTGTGATGATATAATATCACCTATTAGATAAGCACATAAAATTCGATTATATTTCTTCGTCGAATTCTGTTAACAGTGAAGTATAAATTGCTAGTAACAATTCTCCTTAGTACGTTTCTTTCAAATATTTTTAGTTTTTCATTTTCATTCATATATAATTTCAGAAAAAAAAGCAAAGCTGGAAATTCGACAAAAATTTATTACTAACGAATCGGCATCTCTGTTTTGCGAGACATCTCTGTTAATTATTTTCTTAATAGATTATTCATACTACATACGGCATCTTAATGACTTCATAACCGTTTTCAGCAAAAACTTCTTTTCACAGAGTTTTGAGTCAAAAAAAATTTCTTAGCCTATAGGCTTGCTTTATTGCATACATGGGTTGTTTGTAAATTGATAAAAATGCCCAAAATATGATTCAAAATGAATCGAAAAATGCCAAAAGAGCCAGTAGCCTTTTTTAATAAAAACCGAGTGTTTTAGATAAAAACTTTTTTGTTCTAAAAATTACTTAAAGGTGATTTTGAAAAGAACTGCGTGTAGTTTAACTTACATGGAACATTTCTGTTCTTTTCAATTGTTTCTCGTCAGTTTTGAGTGAAAGATTTTCCTTAAAAATCAATATTTTTCCAAGCCCCTAGGCTTGCTCCTTTTTCTGAAATCGGCTGTTTTTATTGGAAATTTTTTGTTCTCAAATTGCCTTAAAAACTTATTTAAAATGGATCTTTGTGTATTTTAAAACTGATTTCCTATGAGTATTGAAGAGAAAAATATTCAATAAAAATTCGTCATTTTACTAAGCCTAAAGCATTGCTTGTTGGCAAAAAGTCAACTGTTCTTTATTGAAATTATTTTTGTCCTAGAAGTGTCTTGAAAGTGATTTTTGAAGAAACAACAGTTAACTAATCCTAGGCTTGCTTTTTGCCTTGTAAGGACTGTTACTAGTAGGAATTTTTTTGTTCTAAACAAGACTAAAAAATTTTTTTAATGAAACTTTGTGTTTTTGGTTGCTACGCACGACTATCAAAATCGACCTCACTTGGTACAAACCCATCCTTAAAAAGCTACACATGGATTCCTCAGTGCTGCCCAAACCAAAAAATCAAAGCAGCTTTTTAACTAGAACTGTAAAACAGGTTTGGAACCCCTCCTGGAGTTAGATGATGTAAATCCAGATTAGCTTGATCAGAAACTGGCATCAGAGATAATCGAATTACTCAACAAAGTTATTCTAAAATCAACAAAAACATCCTGCCTGTATGCGTGAACTCACTGTCGATGCCGTCATAAGGAAGAAGGACACTCGCAAACAGTATTGCAACCACTCAATTCCAGTACAAAGTTGAAGTCGAGAAACTGGTGAAAAAAGACAAGCTTGCCAAACTAGAAGAGGGTTGTGCCGCCCTGTGCTCTCTTCTTGCTGACAAACAGTTCCACGCTGCAGTAAAAGCCCTGAAAATGAAAAAAAGCAACGGGCAAACTTCTTACAGGAAAAGATGACATCTTTGAAAGATGGGCAGACTTTTACGAAAAGCTGTATATAGATGAAACTCAGACGACCGACTCTAACCCAAAGGACCTTCCAGATATTCCACCTATCCTTAAGGAAGAGGTAGAGAAAAGACCAAACAGCTGCAACCAGGTAAAGTGATGGGGAAGTGATATCTAAAGCTCTAACGAAACTATTCAACGTGATTTTGAAAACTGGTAAAATACCTAAAGCTTTAAACGAGGCAGTAATTGTTGTCTTATATAAAAAAAGGCGACCGCAGAGAATGCTCTAATTACAGACCCGTAAGTCTTCTTAGTCAAATCTATGTAATGTTCTAAACGAGGCTGTTTAATGATAGGGTTATTATGATGTAACACCGAAGTGACAGAAGCACGTTTTATATGAGTGGCACTCTTTGTATAATCGTGGACTCTTCATATGGCGACGAGAATGGAAAGTGTTTATAACATCAAGTACAAGTTGGCTCTTCTGCAGTGACAGAGTCATGAATGCAGCAAGCAGGAAAGTGACTTAATTTTGCTTTTCATTTTGAGTTAGGCCTGACGTCTGCCCACACGAGGCTTATTCCGCATAGACAAGGTGTATTTTGCGGACCACGGCACTAGTGCCTTCAAAGTTTTTGGTATATTCTACGGACCACACCCAAACGCCGTAATATACCACTATTCTGTTTTTTTTTTATTTTTATAAATTTTTTTTTCATAAAAAAATTTCTTACAAGCATGGCTTCTGCACTAGTGGGTCTTAAAGCGTGCGTAACGGAGTTTAATCCAGATGTGCAACAAGATGCTGGTAGCAATCAAGAACGCCGATGGAAACTCTGGTTAGAAAACCTAGAACTGGTGATGGATTTTGAGGGCATCACTGACGCTGCAGAGGGGCCTTCAAAGAGAAGGGCTGCATTGCTTGCTGTTGGTGGCTCTGAATTACGGGAGCTTTTTGCAACATTGACAGTTGCGGATGCAAAATATTCAACCGCCACAGCTGCTCTCACTGCACATTTCACTGCGAAAAAAAATTTAGCTGCGGAGCGCTACAAATTTTTCTGCACCAAGCCCACCTCCCCAGAGGAATCTCATGATCACTGGGCGACTCGCTTAAGGATCAAAGGTGCTGATTGTGAATTTAATGAGATGGATTTAAATTCTGCAATCACACTGGTGATGACACTGCACACTCACTCCGAAAAATTACAAAGGGAGATAATTGCTCAAGATATGGACTTAAAGAAGGTCCTAGCTACTGCTCGCTCTATTGAGCTTACCAATAGAGAAATTGCCTTCATGAAGCAACACAATATGGAGGCTACAGCCTCACCAACACCTGTCTATGCTGTACAAGGAAAGCACCCTAAGGCAGAACATCTATACAAGTCTAAAGGGAAAACCATTGAGATCTGCCGCTATTGTGGAGAGCGAACACCACACAAAGGGAAATGCAAGGCCATGGGTGCAACCTGTAAGAGCTGCAATAAGAAAAATCATTTTGCTAGTGTTTGTGAGTCAAGAAAATCAACAAAGCCAGTCAAAACGGTTGACACAGAAGAAAAATTTGATGAAAATCCAGAGCAAGACAGTTATATCTACAACAATTTTGTGGAAGGACCAACTGTTCTCAAGCAGGATGCAGTCACTACACCAGTTCATGCTATCCAGAGCAAGAAACGATATCCGGATACCATGGTGCAGGTGAAGTTTGATGGGGGCACAAAATTGAGAATGCAAATTGATACAGGTGCAGATGCAAATATCATTGATGAAAGCCTCTACCACCAGCTGCACCCTAAACCAAAACTTAGAAGAACACAAGTCAAGCTCAAGCCGTACAACTCTCCACCCATTCCGGTAAAAGGATCCTTCCAGACACAGCTAACAGCCAATGGAAAGCAGGCCATTGCAACCGTGTATGTTGTTCCAGGATCAGGACAAAAACCCCTCATTGGAAAGTACACTGCTTTTGATTTGAGTCTGCTTAGCATCACTGTGAAAGAGTTAACCGCAGACATGCAAGACATGCACCATGTGCTGCAGGAAAGAAAACAGGGAAACAAGAGTGCCAAGGCCACCACTCACGTCACTCAACACATGTCATATTCAGCTATGGCAGAGCATCTCACCTCTAAAAAGTCTTCCGAACAGCGGCTGGACAATATCTACAAACATAAGCATGATGCAACAGACAGAGTTAAGGCCATCGTTGATCAGTACCCTGGGGTGTTTGAAGGTATTGGCAAACATCGATACAGAGTTGTGAAGTTGTCCGTGGACAAGTCAGTACCTCCAAAAATTCAACCACAGCGCCGAATACCCTTTGCAAAGAGGGAGCAATTTGAAGCCATTCTCAAAGAATTGGAAGATGCAGACATCATCGAGCCAGTGTATGGACCAACAGAGTGGGTTTCAAATGTCGTGTTGACACCAAAAGCTGATCCATCCCAGTTGCGAATGAGCCTTGATATGACCACAGCTAACACTGCCATCCGCCGCACACGTCATGTCATCCCCACATTGGAAGAACTGCGATACAAATTAAATGGAGCCAAGCATTTCACAAAACTAGACATGCGTCAAGGCTACATGCAGTTCGAGCTGAGCCCAGAAAGCAGATACATGACAACGTTCTACACCCATCAAGGCCTGAGGCGTTTCAAAAGGTTAAATTTTGGCACCAATTCAGCTGCTGAGATTTTCAATGAAGAAATTCGTCAAACGCTGGTGGATATTGAACATGTGGAAAACATCTATGATGACATTATCGTGTTTGGAAAATCTCAGAAAGAACATGATCGAGCACTTATGCAAGTATTACAGCGCCTTGATGACTGCGGTCTAACACTTGGCATGTCAAAGTGCAGTTTTAACCAACCAGAAATCAAGTTTTTTGGCATGACTTTCTCATCAGCAGGAATGTCACCATCACCTGACAAAGTACAGGCTCTACATGATGCCCAACCACCCGCATCTGCAGCTGAAGTTCGATCCTTCTTGGGAATGGCTAATTTCAGTGCTCATTTTATTCGCAACTACTCTGCTCTTACAACCCCGTTGCGGTTGCTCACTAGAAAGAATGTTACTTTCAACTGGACCAATGATTGTCAAAAGGCTTTTCAGTCAATTAAAGAGGCCCTCTCACAAGACACCACAATGGCATACTTTGACCCAACACGAGAAACAAAGCTCATTGTAGATGGCTCCAAATATGGCCTTTCTAGCATCTTGACACAACTTGAGCCCCAAACACAAAAATACAAAGTAATCAGATACGACAGCAGAGCGACAACAGACACTGAGAGTCGCTACTCACAAATTGAAATTGAGAGTGCTGCACTAGCATTCGCCATGCAGAGAAACCATATCTATCTACATGGCCTTCAAAATTTCATTGCAAGCACAGATCACAAGCCTTTGTTACCCTTGTACAACCAGTACAAGGCAGAACTTCCGGCACGAATCCTGCGGGACAAGTTGAAGCTGCAAGATTATAGCTACACACTAATTCACGAGCCGGGGAAGACAAATCCAGCTGATTACCTTTCCCGGCATCCAGTTGTCTTAGCTGATGTGTGTACCGTAACAAAGAAATCCATAGAAAAGGAAATTGGCTTCATATACACATATATTTCCAGAGCTATCAGTAGTGGATGGCCTAGTGCTCAGAGGTTGCAGAATTGTTGTTCCTGCCAGCCTTTGGCAGTCTGTGACAACCCTTGCTCATGAGGGACATCAAGGGGTTGTGAGAACAAAGCAATACTTACGCATGCATTTGTGGTTTCCGGGATTAGATAAGAGGGTTGAAACAGAAATTGCACAATGCATGGCATGCCAGGCAAATACAGATATTCATCAGCAAGAGCCACTCAAGCCAACAGAACTACCCACAGAACCATGGTCTAAACTTGCAACAGACCTATATGGTCCATTAGACACTGGTGAATACCTGCTGGTTGTACAATGCCTGTACTCCAGATTTCCTATGGTCGAAATCGTGCGTTCAACTTCTGGTACAGCAGTCATACCAGCAATGGACAAAATTCTCTCAACATTAGGAATCCCAGATGAAATAGCAAGTGACAATGGGCCACCATATAGCAGTGAGGAATTCAAATCATATGCAAGATACATGGGTTTTGAGCACAAAAAGAAAATACCATATGCACCATGGGCGAATGGCATGGCCGAAAATTTTATGAAAAACCTAGGAAAAATCATTCGCTCCTCCACAGAAGAGCGTCTAAACTGGAGACAGGAATTACAGAAATACCTGAGGGCCTACAGAGCTACTCCACACACAATGACAAAGCATTCTCCAGCCAGTCTCCTTTTCAATGGACGAAGGTACAAGACGCGTCTTCCAACACCTACCAGTAAGAAAATATTGCTTTATGACAGAGAGGTGCGTACAAAGGATGCTAGGAGCAAAGAAACAATGAAGCAGAACGCAGACAGCAAGAGTTATGTAAAAGAACTAGATATTAAAGTAGGGGACACAGTTCTGTGTCGACAAGCGAAGCTCAACAAGAAAACCACACCTTTCAACAACGAGCCGATGATTGTTGTGAAGAGGAAAGGCAGTTTAGTTACAGCCAGAAATGCCACAAGAACCATCACAAGACATATTACATTTTTCAAGAAGCTACAAAGGCTGGATGAGAACAAGTCAAGGTGCGAAGGAGATTATACCACACAGCCACTTTCACCTGACACTGATGAAAGAGAAGAAAATGTCATTCCACCAAATGAAGTGCCAATAGAGAGACCGGTGAGAATAAGACAACCTCCTGCTAGATACAGAGATGAAAACTTTCAGACTGAGTTTTAATCCAACAATAAAACAGACACAATAGAACCATGTTATGTTATGTTATACTTTATCAATTATGTTATGTTATGTTTTGTTTTGTAATTAGGGGAGGAATGTAATGTTCTAAACGAGGCTGTTTAATGATAGGGTTATTATGATGTAACACCGAAGTGACAGAAGCACGTTTTATATGAGTGTTACTCTTTGTATAATCGAGGACTCTTCAATCTACAAACTGTTCATGTGCATAATCAAAAGAACGCATTCAAGATGAAAGAAGCACTATCGAGCAAATCATCTGCCTGGAACAACTCATCGAGAAATCGTTGGAGCTCAACAAACCCCGCCACATTGTCTTTGTTGACTTTTCAAAGGCCATCGACAGCATAAAACTACCTGCTCTGTACTCTCTTCTAGACGAAACATCCATCAACAAAGCTTACATCCACCTTCTGAAGATTACTTATCAAGGCTCCAAAGCCTCCCTTAAATGTGACCTTGGTACTTCTTTGTTGTTCTGTATCGTCATAGTAGCCCTTATACTCCAAACAGAGAAGGAGACCGCTACAAACGATCAGGATTCCGGGTACATTATGGGGGGCATGTTTCGTCGAACCTGGGAAAAGCCGATTACCTAGGAATTACAAATTCAGATCGCCAAAAACTCCAGATCTTAATTGACACCTTCTCAAATACAGCTGCAGAAGTAGATTTACAAAAAAACATAACTAAAACGGAATGTATGTCAACTGCAAAAGACAACACTCAACTCAACATCACCATAAATGGAGAGCGCATAAAGCAGGTCAACGAGTTCGTGTATCTAGGCCATGAACTGTCCTGTACCAACCACCAATCTATGGTTGTGCAACACAGGATAACCCTAGGCTGGACAGCGTTCAGCAAATAACACCACATGTGGAAGTTCAAAATAGATCATAAATATTCCAAATCAGTTTGAAATACACATAGATTCATTTGAAAACATTTTTTGGGCATTTCTTTATCAAAAAATTTATTATCAAAAACAGTCGATTTTCTGCAAAAAAACTTAGGCCATAGGCTTAGATATATAATCATTTTTGACCAAAAGTTATTTCTCTTCAAAACTCGTAATTGATGTTCCAAGTCGCTTTAAAATATACGTAGATTTTATTTTAAACCCTTTTTAGCAAAAAATCAAGGTTATTGGCTGAGGTAAATGATCATTTTTGACCAAATATTTTTCCCTTGAAACTAGATCATAAATATTCCAAGTCACTTTGAATTACACATAGATTCATTTGAAAACATTTTAGGTCCCTTTTTTTCAAAAAATGTTCATACCAAAAACAGGCGATTTTCTGCTAAAAAGTAAGGCTATATAGGCTTAGGAAAATATTCATTTTTGACCAAACTTTTTTCTCTTCAACACTGATCATTTATGTTCCAAATCACTTTAAAATACACGTAGGTTTGATATGAAACACTTTTTAGGTACTTTTTAATCAAAAATTATTGTATAAAAACTGACGATTTTTGGCAAAAAGCAAGATTGTAGGCTTAGGAAAATAATCATTTTTGACCAAGCTTTTTTCCCTTTCAAAACTTATCATTAATGTTCCAAATCACTTTAAAATAAACTCAGATTTGTTTTGAAACACTTTTCAGGTACTTTTTGATAAAAAAATCTGCTATGAAAAGCTGTCGATTTTTGGCAAATAAGCAAGGTTATAGGCTTAGGAAAATAACCATTTTTGACCAAGCTTTTTTCCCTTTCAAAACTGATCATTTATGTTCCAAATCATTTTAAAATACACGTAGATTTGTTTTAAGACACATTTTGGTACTTTTTGATCAAAAGATTTTCTGTGAAAAACTGCCGATTTTTGGCAAAAAGCAAGGTTATAGGCTTAGGAAAATAACCATTTTTGACCAAGCTTTTTTCCCTTTCTAAACTGATCATTTATGTTCCAAATCATTTTAAAATACACGTAGATTTGTTTTGAGACACATTTTGATACTTTTTAATCAAACAATTTTCTGTGAAAAACTGCCGATTTTTGGCAAAAAGCAAGGTTATAGGCTTAGGAAAATAACCATTTTTGACCAAGCTTTTTTCCCTTTCTAAACTGATCATTTATGTTCCAAATCATTTTAATATACACGTAGATTTGTTTTGAGACACATTTTGGTACTTTTTAATCAAACAATTTTCTGTGAAAAACTGCCGATTTTTGGCAAAAAGCAAGGTTATAGGCTTAGGAAAATAACCATTTTTGACCAAGCTTTTTTCCCTTTCAAAACTGATCATTTATGTTCCAAATCATTTTAAAATACACGTAGATTTGTTTTAAGACACATTTTGGTACTTTTTGATCAAAAGATTTTCTGTGAAAAACTGCCGATTTTTGGCAAAAAGCAAGGTTATAGGCTTAGGAAAATAACCATTTTTGACCAAGCTTTTTTCCCTTTCTAAACTGATCATTTATGTTCCAAATCATTTTAATATACACGTAGATTTGTTTTGAGACACATTTTGGTACTTTTTAATCAAACAATTTTCTGTGAAAAACTGCCGATTTTTGGCAAAAAGCAAGGTTATAGGCTTAGGAAAATAACCATTTTTGACCAAGCTTTTTTCCCTTTCAAAACTGATCATTTATGTTCCAAATCATTTTAAAATACACGTAGATTTGTTTTAAGACACATTTTGGTACTTTTTGATCAAAAGATTTTCTGTGAAAAACTGCCGATTTTTGGCAAAAGCAAAACAGGCAAGGTTATAGGCTTAGGAAAATAACCATTTTTGACCAAGCTTTTTTCCTTTCAAACTGATCATTTTGTTCCAAATCATTTTTAAAATACACGTAGATTTGTTTTAAGACACATTTTGGTACTATTTGATCAAAAGATTTTCTTGAAAAACTGCCGATTTTGGCAAAAAAGCAAGGTTATGAGGCTTAGGAAAATAACCATTTTTGACCAACCTTTTTTCCCTTTCTAAATGATCATTTATGTTCCAATCATTTTAAAATACACGTAGATTTTTTAAGACACATTTGATACTTTTATCAAAAATTTTCTGTGAAAAACTGCCGATTTTTGGCAAAAAGCAAGGTTTAAGGCTTAGGAAATAACCATTTTTGACCAAGCTTTTTTCCCTTTCTAAAACTGATCATTTTATGTTCAAATCAATTTTTAAATAACAGTAGATGTTTTGAGACACATTTTGGTACTTTTTATCAACAATTTTTTGTGAAACTGCCGATTTTTTGGCAAAAAGCAAGGTTTATAGGCTTGGAATAACATTATTTGACCAAGTTTTTTTCCCTTTCAAAACTGATCATTTATGTTCCAAATCATTTAAAATACACGTAGATTTGTTTTAAGACACATTTTGGTACTTTTTGATCAAAAGATTTCTCTTGAAAATCTGCGATTTTTGGGCAAAAAGCAAGGTTATAGGCTTAGGAAATATAACCATTTTTGACCAAGCTTTTTTTCCCTTTCTAAACTGATCATTTATGTTTCCAAATCATTTTAAAAATACACGTAGATTTGTTTGAGACACATTTTGATACTTTTTAATCAAACAATTTTCTGTGAAAAACTGCCGATGTTTGGCAAAAAGCAAGGTTATAGGCTTAGGAAAATAACACATTTTGGACAAGCTTTTTTCCCTTTCAATACTGATCATTTATGTTCCAAATCATTTTATATACACGTAGATTTGTTTTGTAACACATTTTGGTACTTTTGATCAAAAAATTTCTTGAAAAACTGCCGATTTTGGCAAATAATGCAGGTGTTATAGGCTTAGGAAATATAACATTTTTGACCAAGCTTTTTTTCTTTTCAAAACTGATCATTTATGTTCCAAATCATTTTAAAACAAGTAGATTTGTTTTAGACACATTTTGGTACTTTTTGATCAAAAAATTTCTTGTAAAAACTGTCGATTTTGGCAAAAAGCAAAGTTATAGCTTAGGTAAATAACATCTTTTGACAAAGCTTTTCCCTTTCAAAGTTTATATTGTATGTCGAATACTTTAAAATACACATTAATATTCTTTGTTAAGAAATTCATTGACTGATAAATGTCAACATTTCTTACGCTGCATTTTGGCAAATAATTCAATGAGTTAATAGGCTATAGGAAAATAAACCATTTTTGAACCAAGCTTTTGCTTCAATATTTATCCACTAATTGTTCAAATCACTTTTAAATAGCGCCGGTAGATTTATTCTTGGAAAACA
>NW_027018659.1:129109-524301 GCF_013076305.1 Rhopilema esculentum
ATAAGGTTTGACCCCTTCAACTATTTAGCTGCAGGATGGTCTAGATGAATAAGGTTGTACCCCTTCAACTATTTAGCTGCAGGATTGTCTAGATGAATAAGGTTGTACTCCTTCAACTATTTAGCTGCAGGATGGTCTAGATGAATCAGGTTGTACCCCTTCAACTATTTAGCTTCAGGATGTTCTAGATGAATAAGGTTTACCCCTTCAACTATTTAGCTGCAGGACGGTCTAGATGAATAAGGTTGTACCCCTTCAACTATTTAGCTGCTGGATGGTCTAGATTTATAAGGTTGTGCCCCTTCAACTATTTAGCTGCTGGGTGGTCGAGATGAATAAGGTTGTACCCCTTGAACTATTTAGCTGCAGGATGGTCTAGATGAATAAGGTTGTACCATTTCAACTATTTAGCTGCAGGGTTGTCTAGATGAATAAGGTTGTACCCCTTCAACTATTTAGCTGCAGGATGGTCTAGATGCATAAGGTTCCACCCCTTGAACTATTTAGCTGCAGGATGGTCTAGATGCATAAGGTTGTACCCCTTCAACTATTTAGCTGCAGGATGGTCTAGATGAATCAGGTTGTACCCCTTCAACTATTTAGCTACAGGATGTTCTAGATGAATAAGGTTTACCCCTTCAACTATTTAGCTGCAGGACGGTCTAGATGAATAAGGTTGTACCCCTTCAACTATTTAGCTGCTGGATGGTCTAGATTTATAAGGTTGTGCCCCTTCAACTATTTAGCTGCTGGGTGGTCGAGATGAATAAGGTTGTACCCCTTCAACTATTTAGCTGCAGGGTGGTCTAGATGCATAAGGTTGCACCCCTTCAACTATTTAGCTGCTGAATGGTCTAGATTTATAAGGTTGTGTCCCTTCAACTATTTAGCTGCTGGGTGGTCGAGATGAATAAGGTTGTACCCCTTCAACTATTTAGCTGCAGGATGGTCTAGATGCGTAGGTTTGTACCCCTTCAACTATTTAGCTACAGGATGGTCTAGATGAATAAGGTTGTGCCCCTCAACTATTTAGCTGCAGAATTGTCTAGATGAATAAGGTTGTAGCCCTTCAACTATTTACCTGCAGGATGGTCTAGATGCGTAAGGTTAGGATGGTCTGCATAGGTGAAGTTGTTCTATTTGACCATGTTATATTCTGAAAGTTTCAATGTTATGTCGGACTTTGTGCTCCGTGAATTTTATCAAGTATGAAGATGAAGCCTTATTTGTGGTTTTTTTTTCTAGTTCCAAGTGGAGCAAAACACACAGTGCGGCTACAAAATGCGCTGTATCAAACAGAACTCGCAGTGTCCTTCGGTGAGATTTTCAAAATTTTATTTCCTTTTTGAACTCGTTGCACACTGCCATCGATACTGTTGAGCGTTTTATATTATGTATCAGCAGGTCTATTCTACGCTGTTTTTAAATTATCGCCCTCTAGTCGTTATTTCTTTGGAATGCTCCTTTTTTCTTACCATGCGAAAAAAATTATTCTTTCGTGGACTCTATCTTCCAGGGATACTGAACACTATTTCTTTTGGTGCCTGTTCTTATCAAAACATCACATAACTAGTATGTCGATTAAAACTTCTTGCACCTCCATGCTACCATATAGAGAATTTACCTGCATAGAAATATATTTCCCACCTCAGGGTAGCAGGTTAGACTTATATTCGAAACATATATTCGAAATTTAGTTCTAATTGACAGATTTTACCTCGATAATTGCTTTGAGGAGATCAGAGATATGGTCGATAGACATTAGCCTTTCCTTGACTTTGACTTTCAGTATGGTGGATGACTTAAGAATCATGTCTGAACCCCATTTTAAAGTGTCAGAAGAAAACATTCGGTTTATCAAATTTACACAATTATCAACTACTAATGTATGTTAAATTTTCATTAATCAAGTGCTCTTTAAATGGAGGATATCTTGCACCAGAATCTTCTAGTCTCGTTTTTATAATTTTTCTTGTGATTACTCGAGCCTAGATCGGCTGTTCATAGGCTTTGGGTTTGCCAGGGCCTCAAGATGGGATCATGTTCTTTCTCTTAAAAGCATTACATTCAGTTGTTTCCAGATCATTCAATTCAATACTTGATGCAGAACGTGTTTATTTTGATTGTATAACAGTTTTGTATAAAACCGCTTTTTGCCTTTCACTTTGCATGCGTTATAAAGTTTTGTCGACCTTTTCCGCTTTTTACACAGGTTAAATGTCCTATGCATCCATGGAGTCGCATTGCAATTTGACAGCCATTTGAATTATGGATTAAAAATGAGCTTAAGAATTCTTTTAAAGGCAATTGACAGGCATAAGTACAGTGAATTCAAAAATAACTTAATTGATCAGAGCACGCGCACAAGAAAGGAATTTAAAACTGCTCACGTGGAAACACTGCGCGCTGTTCTAGGATTTTACCGATTTGCAAAAAGGCGGAAACTGTTCACTTGTTTTTCTCTGTGCGCAATTTGATTGGTCAACCGCTCGTGGTCGAGTGGTTGTAAGCCACTTTTGCCTATGTCGAATACCTTTAAATAGCAGAGCAAGAAGCCTCATATTTCAGCCCATTAACACAATGCTGCATAATCTCTGCGTGCTAGGATGCGAATTATAATCGTCTTAAGAAACTGAATTTGGCAAATTAGACTCAAAGTCTATGGTCTTTTTCATGATTTAACAGTAAATGGCTTTGAGAAAATTTTATTTTTCTCTTTTGTGAAAATTATTATTATGTAGAAGACAGAAAAAAAGACAAGTTATCAACTTGTTATGTATAAATTGTAGTTTGGGTGATTGAAAGACACAAAATGTGTTCTGAGAGCTGTTGTATTTTTATTGTTCTTAATTTGTGAAACATTTGCTTAATTTATATTTTAAAACAATCCGTCTTAAATAAATTTGCATCGGACTATATGGCTCATAATTTAGGGCCGAAACTCCATTCTAATATAACCCACAACGACGATTATAAGGATAACCCACAACGACGATCATTCAATATCAATAGGGAGAGGTGTAGTGATTTGTATCAAATGGCCAATGGTTTCAGATCGTTCTTTTTGACTGCAATCAACCACATCAAATCACAAGGTCTGCGCCTTACCAAAATTGCATGGCGTCAACCGATTTGTGTGATCTTTAAAACTAGAAAAGCATTTTGCTTCAAAGAGGTAGGAGATCTGTAAACTCATTAAACAGCTATAAAAAACGAAATCAGCCGGATGTGACGATCTGTCAGTTGTTTTCCTTGAGGACGTCACAAGCCGTTATCCCACTCCGGAAAATGATCCCTGGATCGGATCAGATCGAGTTGGTGTGACTCGTTTTGTTCGATCCGCGGGTCGTTTCGGATTGGAATGTAAACGACATTTGTGACCACGGGATCCTTGCCATATAACGCAAGTGCTCTATTGTTTGCAGTGTTCTCATTCGATCAATAGAAAACTACTGTACCAGAACGGTTCCAAAAAGGTGAAATCTTTTCAACTTTTTTTCAATCCATTTCGTTCCGTTGCAGATCAAAAAAATGCAGCCATTTGTCTACTTTTGCATCCAAAGCCTGTGTGTAGCACGAAATCTGATCTGATCCGCGGGTCATTTTACGGCGTTGGTTTTCAGCTTCACTTGCATTATAAACCTCTCAATCAGAAGAAGTGGAGTCGTATCAACGGAAATCTCAGCTGGGTTCACACCAGATTACACACCTAGCCAGCGTTCTAAACTTGCCTTTCATCAGGGTTTTCTCAAGGATTGATCTTTGGATCGGTATTATAGAAAACTCCATTGTAATGAATTATGAAGACGTTATAGTGTTCCATGTTCTTCGAAAATCTGCTACTGGTGTCAGTGAGAAACTTTACAGTGACCTCAGTAGGCTGAACGAACAGTTCCATGAAAATGTATTCATCATTAATCTCAGTGAAGGAAAAACTAAAGCTCTTCTGTTTGAAACCGCTATGAAAGTAGTGAATGGTTCACCAAATTGTAGCATCAGCGTAAACGACCAGGAGAAAACAAAAACTACGAGCTGGAAGTACCTTAAAGTCCCTATTGATAGTTCACTGAATATGGAAAGTTTTTTGACAAGTGCTGCCAAAGGTTTCCTCTCGACTCAATCTCCTTGCAAAACTACAAGGAGTATTGGATGTTAAAGCAGCCAATAATAATTACCAAAACATGATTTTACCAATGTTCTCTACTTGTGCTACCCTCCTGCTTTGCAACACAATTACCCAGCCAGTCACCATGGATTTTGTTCACAGTAGAGCCGGAATCATCGTGAATGGAAACTTGGTCTACAAAGTCACACCACAGTTTGTTACAAATGTCTGTATCTTTGTTAGATCATGCCTAGATGATTGCGTCATTGATTCTTTGAGAAATTACTTTCTGATGATAGCAGAGTTCAAACGGACAAAAAACTGTTCAATAATGATGTCTTCCAAGTACCAAGACAGAATATGCTAGAAAAATGTTTCCATGCACGGGTACAAAAAGTACAAAATGCTCCCATTTGAAACTCGTGAAATGCCAATAACTGATTTTTCCCTTTTTTAACAATCGTTTTAGTTAAAATGCGCTGATACGTTTATTGTTAAAAAATATTTTAAGTAAATTCTCGATAAGGTATTGCTTACTTTAGGTTTGGTTTTATTTTATTTTTCTTTCTTTATGTTGATAATTTTTTTTTATTTTCATATTTTTTAATGTATTTCTATAATTCTGCCAGGCCCATGAAAGAAGAAACAAAATCTATACTACTGGATGTGTTGATGCGACTATTGATCTCTTTCTTTCAAAGAATAACCTTTACTATTTCATTGGTGCTGGTGCGGGACTCATTGTTTTGCAAGTATGTGTTTTTGTTTTCTAAGACCAATGCTTTGTTTCTTTGCCGAATCTGTTCAAAATATTAAATGTTTCACTACCTTTCATTACATTTTGTTGCTAAATATGCTGACCAACATGGATTGAGTGAAAGCATTTATCAAAGTACTCAACGCTGTATGGGGTAAAGCAGAATTATTCAGCAGAAGTGGTTGTATGACAACGACAGCTAAATGTCACCTTCTAGCGTCGTCCGTTTTTTCAGCTTGTAACAACTGGCCTGGCTCATTCGTTGATCAATGGAGTCAGAACTCAACTGATGAAGCAACAGAGAGAAGCAAAAAGAGTGCATGGATTTGGTAAGATAATATTGTTCTTTCATAGTCATTGTCTAGAGAAATTCTTAGATAATATTTACCATTCCATTAAGCAGGAATACCATTTTCATTTTTCGCGGTTTACTTTCATATTTCATATTCACCAAACGCGGTTTACGGAACACATTCAAAGTACCCACGCCAAACACCTACCGAAGGCTGTTATGGTAATCAAACTGAACGCTGTTATGGTATGCATACTAAATACTGTTTGGGTATGCACATCAAAAATCTTTGTGGTATGGCATGCACACCGTTTTCTGCTTTGGTTTATACATCAAATGTTGTTATGGTATGCACACCAAACGCTTTTATGGTGTGCTCACCAGGTACTGTTATGGTATTTTCACCAAACGCTGTTGTGTTATGCACATGGAACGCTTTTAGGTTGCTCAGCAAACGCGATTATGGTATGCACGCTGTGTGCTGTTTGGTAAAAACACCAAACGCTGTTTTAGTATGCACACAAAAATCTGTTATTAGCTATATGCACACCAAGTTCTGCTATGGTATGCACATCATGTTTTATATGTGTTTTTCCTGCTAATGATAGAGACAAGGGACACAAACACTTTTGGTATTGCCATGATTTAGACCCCGTTTACACTGTGCCCATTTAAATTTAAATTATATCCGCATCCAAATTAGTTCAGATAGGCGGCCCGTTTACACTAGACCCACGCTATCCGCACGATTTTGAGAACGACTATCCGAACAAAATTAGTTCACTTAGGAAGGTGGATTAAATTGGTTCGAATAGCTATGTGGTACAGTGTAAACGCTTTTATCCGGATAAATTTTATCCACATCGTATCTTGCTCGAAAGCTAGTGGCTATTTCATTCAATTTTGTTTTCACTGTCTCCCAATCAAGACCGTTCGCCATCTTGGCTGCCATATTGTCGATAAATACTCGTGTTAAGAGTGCAGTGACTTGCCAGTCCATGTAAAATTGGCATCCTTATCAGCTTTCCATACTTTCGTTGCTAGTTCAGTATCATTTTGTTTCAAGAACAAACTATTGAAACAAACTAGGCCTTATTTGTTTTGACAATATCTTTGGATTTGGTCTAAAAGAGAAGCAGATGATTCTGAGGAGAGTATGAAGTCTTTTTTTACGTTGGCGGGAATTTTGTTATTATTTTGTTGCCCAGAGAAGACTTCATTTTGGGCGTTCTGTGCATGATTTAGGTCATGTGACTGCAGCTATCCGGCACAGTGTAAACGGGAGGGCAAAGTGGACAAAATTTGTGCGGCACAGTGTAAACGCAAATCAATCCGAACAAGTTTTATGCGGATAAATTTTATCCGGTACAGTGTAAACGGGGTCTTAGGAAGACCTCCATTCTGTGCGAGGTTTGAAGCATTTACTGCTCATGAAGCAAATAAACCTGAAGTTCATTGTTACAGTTGGATTTTAGTCGTGATTTGTGAATACTATAGAAAGTATGTCATCCGAACGAAAAAGTACACTTAGAAGATAAATTAGGCACCCTTTGATCTCTTTGCTATGTGAAGCAAATTTTCTTAAGAATGCACAAAATAAGCTGAAATTTTCATGTAAGAAATTTTTGCTTAATATATTGCTACAAATATTGCTGTCTACACATTAGAATATGGTTGTCTGCAATGTAAACAGTGCATTTAAAGTATAGTTTACATCTCTAATATAAGAGAAAAACATTTTGTATGACGATAAGAGCATTTTGCCGTATTTTGATGTGGGATTTTTCTGTTCTTTCGTAGACAATACAGCATTTAACCGTTGAATGAAGAGGCCATTGCCAGTTGATTCTGGTCGTTTTCGTACAAGTGTCCTGCTGTTTATATTGCTCTAGCATTTAGCTGGACTTTCGATTTTGTAAAAAGGACTTCATTTGAATTAAGGTATGTTTATATACAGTTTTGAGCCAACATTTAGCTTCTCTTCAGAGAATCAACAACTCGGCGAAGAAATATTTTGACAAAGGAAGATGTTTTAAGGTCTGAGAAGGATTTTTCGTGTGGTTTTTTAAATCGATGATGATATCTGAATGTAAATGTTTAGTCTCTTGACAAAACTGGTTCTATTTGCAAATAGTTTCCTACGTAAAAATATAATGTCCAATTATCTCCAATTAATCACTTAATTTATGTTTTTTAAGTATCTGTGATGATATAATATCACCTATTAGATAAGCACATAAAATTCGATTATATTTCTTCGTCGAATTCTGTTAACAGTGAAGTATAAATTGCTAGTAACAATTCTTCTTAGTACGTTTCTTTCAAATATTTTTAGTTTTTCATTTTCATTCATATATAATTTCAGAAAAAATAGCAAAGCTGGAAATTCGACAAAAATTTATTACTAACGAATCGGCATCTCTGTTTTGCGAGACATCTCTGTTAATTATTTTCTTAATAGATTATTCATACTACATACGGCATCTTAATGACTTCATAACCGTTTTCAGCAAAAACTTCTTTTCACAGAGTTTTGAGTCAAAAAAAATTTCTTAGCCTATAGGCTTGCTTTATTGCATACATGGGTTGTTTGTAAATTGAAAAAAATGCCCAAAATATGATTCAAAATGAATCGAAAAATGCCAAAAGAGCCAGTAGCCTTTTTTAATAAAAACCGAGTGTTTTAGATAAAAACTTTTTTGTTCTAAAAATTACTTAAAGGTGATTTTGAAAAGAACTGCGTGTAGTTTAACTTACATGGAACATTTCTGTTCTTTTCAATTGTTTCTCGTCAGTTTTGAGTGAAAGATTTTCCTTAAAAATCAATATTTTTCCAAGCCCCTAGGCTTGCTCCTTTTTCTGAAATCGGCTGTTTTTATTGGAAATTTTTTGTTCTCAAATTGCCTTAAAAACTGATTTAAAATGAATCTTTGTGTATTTTAAAACTGATTTCCTGTGAGTATTGAAGAGAAAAATATTCGATAAAAATTCGTCATTTTACTAAGCCTAAAGCATTGCTTGTTGGCAAAAAGTCAACTGTTCTTTATTAAAATTATTTTTGTCCTAGAAGTGTCTTGAAAGTGATTTTCGAAGAAACAACAGTTAACTAATCCTAGGCTTGCTTTTTGCCTTGTAAGGACTGTTACTAGTAGGAATTTTTTTGTTCTAAACAAGACTAAAAAATTTTTTTTAATGAAACTTTGTGTTTTTGGTTGCTACGCACGACTATCAAAATCGACCTCACTTGGTACAAACCCATCCTTAAAAAGCTACACATAAATTCCTCAGTGCTGCCCAAACCAAAAAATCAAAGCAGCTTTTTAACTAGAACTGTAAAACAGGTTTGGAACCCCTCCTGGAGTTAGACGATGTAAATCCAGATTAGCTTGATCAGAAACTGGCATCAGAGATAATCGAATTACTCAACAAATTTATTCTAAAATCAACAAAAACATCCTGCCTGAATGCGTGAACTCACTGTCGATGCCGTCATAAGGAAGAAGGACACTCGCAAACAGTATTGCAACCACTCAATTCCAGTACAAAGTTGAAGTCGAGAAACTGGTGAAAAAAGACAAGCTTGCCAAACTAGAAGAGGGTTGTGCCGCCCTGTGCTCTCTTCTTGCTGACAAACAGTTCCACGCTGCAGTAAAAGCCCTGAAAATGAAAAAAAGCAACGGGCAAACTTCTTACAGGAAAAGATGACATCTTTGAAAGATGGGCAGACTTTTACGAAAAGCTGTATATAGATGAAACTCAGACGACCGACTCTAACCCAAAGGACCTTCCAGATATTCCACCTATCCTTAAGGAAGAGGTAGAGAAAAAACCAAACAGCTGCAACCAGGTAAAGTGATGGGGAAGTGATATCTAAAGCTCTAACGAAACTATTCAACGTGATTTTGAAAACTGGTAAAATACCTAAAGCTTTAAACGAGGCAGTAATTGTTGTCTTATATAAAAAAAGGCGACCGCAGAGAATGCTCTAATTACAGACCCGTAAGTCTTCTTAGTCAAATCTACAAACTGTTCATGTGCATAATCAAAAGAACGCATTCAAGATGAAAGAAGCACTATCGAGCAAATCATCTGCCTGGAACAACTCATCGAGAAATCGTTGGAGTTCAACAAACCCCGCCACATTGTCTTTGTTGACTTTTCAAAGGCCATCGACAGCATAAAACTACCTGCTCTGTACTCTCTTCTAGACGAAACATCAATCAACAAAACTTACATCCACCTTCTGAAGATTACTTATCAAGGCTCCAAAGCCTCCCTTAAGTGTGACCTTGGTACTTCTTTGTTGTTCTGTATCGTCATAGTAGCCCTTATACTCCAAACAGAGAAGGAGACCGCTACAAACGATCAGGATTCCGGGTACATTATGGGGGGCATGTTTCGTCGAACCTGGGAAAAGCCGATTACCTAGGAATTACAAATTCAGATCGCCAAAAACTCCAGATCTTAATTGACACCTTCTCAAATACAGCTGCAGAAGTAGATTTACAAAAAAACATAACTAAAACGGAATTTTATTTCAACTGCAAAAGACAACACTCAACTCAACATCACCATAAATGGAGAGCGCATAAAGCAGGTCAACGAGTTCGTGTATCTAGGCCATGAACTGTCCTGTACCAACCACCAATCTATGGTTGTGCAACACAGGATAACCCTAGGCTGGACAGCGTTCAGCAAATAACACCACATGTGGAAGTTCAAATAGATCATAAATATTCCAAATCAGTTTGAAATACAGATTCATTTGAAAACATTTTTTGGGCATTTCTTTATCAAAAAATTTATTATCAAAAACAGTCGATTTTCTGCAAAAAAACTTAGGCCATAGGCTTAGATATATAATCATTTTTGACCAAAAGTTATTTCTCTTCAAAACTCGTAATTGATGTTCCAAGTCGCTTTAAAATATACGTAGATTTTATTTTAAACCCTTTTTAGCAAAAAATCAAGGTTATTGGCTGAGGTAAATAACCATTTTTGACCAAGCTTTTTTCCCTTTCAAAACTGATCATTTATGTTCCAAATCATTTTAAAATAAACGTAGATTTGTTTTAAGACACATTTTGGTACTTTTTGATCAAGAAATTTTCTGTGAAAAACTGCCGATTTTTGGCAAAAAGCAAGGTTATAGGCTTAGGAAAATATTCATTTTTGACCAAACTTTTTTCTCTTCAACACTGATCATTTATGTTCCAAATCACTTTAAAATACACGTAGGTTTGATTTGAAACACTTTTTAGGTACTTTTTAATCAAAAATTATTGTATAAAAACTGACGATTTTTGGCAAAAAGCAAGATTATAGGCTTAGGAAAATAATCATTTTTGACAAAAGTTTTTTCCCTTCAAAATTGATCATTTATGTTCCCAATCATTTTAAAATACACTTAGATTTGTTTTGAAACACTTTTTAGGTACTATTTGATGAAAAAAATTTTCTGTGAAAAACTGCCGATTTTTGGCAAAAAGCAAGGTTATAGGCTTAGGAAAATAACCATTTTTGACCAAGCTTTTTTCCCTTTCAAAACTGATCATTTATGTTCCAAATCATTTTAAAATACACGTAGATTTGTTTTAAGACACATTTTGGTACTTTTTGATCCAAAGATTTTCTGTGAAAAACTGCCGATTTTTGGCAAAAAGCAAGGTTATAGGCTTAGGAAAATAAACATTTTTGACCAAGCTTTTTTCCCTTTCTAAACTGATCATTTATGTTCCAAATCATTTTAAAATACACGTAGATTTGTTTTAAGACACATTTTGGTACTTTTTGATCAAAAGATTTTCTGTGAAAAACTGCCGATTTTTGGCAAAAAGCAAGGTTATAGGCTTAGGAAAATAACCATTTTTGACCAAGCTTTTTTCCCTTTCTAAACTGATCATTTATGTTCCAAATCATTTTAATATACACGTAGATTTGTTTTGAGACACATTTTGGTACTTTTTGATCAAAAAATTTTCTGTGAAAAACTGCCGATTTTTGGCAAAAAGCAAGGTTATAGGCTTAGGAAAATAACCATTTTTGACCAAGCTTTTTTCCCTTTCAAAACTGATCATTTATGTTCCAAATCATTTTAAAATACACGTAGATTTGTTTTAAGACACATTTTGGTACTTTTTAATCAAACAATTTTCTGTGAAAAACTGCCGATTTTTGGCAAAAAGCAAGGTTATAGGCTTAGGAAAATAACCATTTTTGACCAAGCTTTTTTCCCTTTCAAAACTGATCATTTATGTTCCAAATCATTTTAAAATACACGTAGATTTGTTTTAAGACACATTTTGGTACTTTTTGATCAAAAAATTTTCTGTGAAAAACTGCCGATTTTTGGCAAAAAGCAAGGTTATAGGCTTAGGAAAATAACCATTTTTGACCAAGATTTTTTCCCTTTCAAAACTGATCATTTATGTTCCAAATCATTTTATTATACACGTAGATTTGTTTTGAGACACATTTTGGTACTTTTTGATCAAAAAATTTTCTATGAAAAACTGCCGATGTTTGGCAACAAGCAAGGTTATAGGCTTAGGAAAATAACCATTTTTGACCAAGCTTTTTTCCCTTTCAAAACTGATCATTTATGTTCCAAATCATTTTAATATACACGTAGATTTGTTTTGAGACACATTTTGGTACTTTTTGATCAAAAAATTTTCTATGAAAAACTGCCGATGTTTGGCAAAAAGCAAGATTATAGGCTTAGGAAAATAACATCTTTTGACCAAAAGTTTTCCCCTTCGAAAGTTATCATTGATGTTTCGAATCACTTTAAAATACACTTAGACACTTTTTGTTAAAAAAATCTGCTATGAAAAACTGCCGATTTTTGGCAAATAAGCAAGGTTATAGGCTTAGGAAAATAACCATTTTTGACCAAGCTTTTTTCCCTTCAATATTTATCATTAATGTTCAAATCACTTTAAAATACGCGTAGATTTATTTTGAAACACTTTTTATGTACTTCTTGATCAAAAAATCATTTTAGGAAAATAATCATTTTTGACCATCAAACTTTTTCCCTTCAAAACTTATCATTAATGTTCCAAATCACTTTAAAATGAACTTAGATTTGTTTTGAAACACTTTTTAGGTACTTCTTGATAAAAAAATCTGCTATGAAAAACTGCCGA
This sequence comes from Rhopilema esculentum, assembly GCF_013076305.1. The sequence continues at coordinate 141,415 of NW_027018659.1, forward strand.
TTTTTGGCAAATAAGCAAGGTTATAGGCTTAGGAAAATAATCATTTTTGACAAAAGTTTTTTTCCTTCAAAATTGATAATTGATGTTCCAAATCATTTTAAAATACACCTAGATTTGTTTTGAAACACTTTTTAGGTACTATTTGATGAAAAAAATTGTCTGTGAAAAACTGCCGATTTTTGGCAAAAAGCAAGGTTATAGGCTTAGGAAAATAACCATTTTTGACCAAGCTTTTTTCCCTTTCAAAACTGATCATTTATGTTCCAAATCATTTTAAAATACACCTAGATTTGTTTTGAAACACTTTTTAGGTACTATTTGATGAAAAAAATTTCTGTGAAAACTGCCGATGTTTGGCAAAAAGCAAGGTTATAGGCTTAGGAAAATAACCACTTTTGACCAAACTCTTTTCCCTTCAAAACTTATCATTAATGTTCCAAATCACTTTAAAATACTCTTAGGCTCACTTGAAAACATTTATTGGGCAGTTTTTGATCAAAGCATTTTCTATGTAAGTCAATTTTTGGCAAAAAGACAAGGCTATATATAGCATGGCAGTGAATAGAGAATCATTTTTTGAAGAAATAATTTTTCAGGCAGACGATTTTCATGTAAGCTTACAACCTTACGTTTCTTGCAAAATTGCACGGTTGAAAAATGACTTTTTATGGCATCTTTATGACTTATCGTCTTTTTTCATAATTTTTGAAAAAAGGCATGATTGCCTCTGACTGATCCTTAAATCATCAAGCCATCTAAACCACTTCTTCTTGCGAGTTTCAAGGCTTCTAGAGTTCAAAAATTGAATTGTACCAAATTCTTAAGTCCTCACAATACTTTTATAAATTGTTGTGGAAATTGCTGTAAAATAACCTGCAGACTTTCCCAGTTTTGACCAACAAATTTACTTGTTCTTATCTTAGCTGACATTGGTTTAACCGCGAAAAACATATTAACACACGTTTGCTACCCTACCTTGAGTCAGCATCAAGTACTTTGAAACTTAGACCCAAACATAAAGCTTCTTTAAATTAAATGTTTTTAAGGTTCAAAATCGTTTGTTTGAATTCATTCAGATACTGCTTCGAAAGACAGAAAAATGACAATTGGCAGCACAACCTTTGCTGAAATTATTTATCAAATGAAACAGGTGCGGGTTCAAGTGGAACAGATGCATAGTTTCTTGTAAAACTTCGAGTTTGTAGTTGACAATTTCTCACCGATCAAACTTTTACTTAATTTGCTACTTCCAGCCAATTGTAGCATGAAAGTAATAAAATACCTAGACGTGAAATTTCGTTGTTAATCCTTATGAACTGTTTCAACCAGCTCCAATTCATAGGAAGGGTTACAGGATTGAGAAAAGTGCTTCTTTTGGTGTTTCTAACACTACCTAATTTTAAAAGTGAATCCAATGTTCTACCTTATCATCCATAATGAAGTAAGTGATGTATTTAAAAAATGGACTCGATTTTGTAATCAGATGAATAAGAGATATCAAAATGAATAAGAGATACCAAAATGAATAAGAGATATCAAACAAGACATTCAAAGATTACCAGGACAATGACGTACATCCAAACATTTGTGCAGTTTATAACAAGGAAGATTAAGCATTACAATAAACAAAATAATGCAACTTAGAGGCAAGGCTTTTGCCAGGGGCTGCTCTCACGACTAACCTACTTATCACTGGACAGAGTAAACAACTCGAAGAAAATGCCTTGACAAAATACAACAGTGTAAATAGTCACTGACACAGTTTAAAACTGCTACATAAAACAACCTTAGCCTTATGGGCTTTCTTAAGGAGCAATTATTAGGTATGATAATGTTTTTCACTGTCATTTTTATGGTTTGATCAAACAAATATGACATGACCAAACATATCAGGTAAGGCAGATGCATTTTTATTTCACAAAAAAACAGAAGGTGATATGTTCTGGGTGCGAGCAGTGAAGAAAATGCAATAAATTGTGATAATAAATTTGAAAGAGGGTGCAATAGTGGACATTTTACTTTATTCTCTCTTTTGTGAGTAAAAGCAATAGAAGGGACTTTGAGTTACCTAGCACTAATTTGCCCTATACTAACATGATTTCATAAGGTAGTACATCGTGAGAACTATCTCTTGCTTTGGTTTTATAACAGAACAGGAAAGACAGAAAAGGGACAGGTTACCTAACAAAGGGTATTTACAATCAACAAATCTTCGACTTTTCTGTTTGAATTACATCAAGAAGTTTTTAAAGCTTTTGAATCTGCCTAAAATAGCAAAATTTACGTTATCACTCTGCTTTTAGGTATGATAACGCACAGTGATTTGATATGCTAAATACCGACCTTGTCCATGTCACATTGCATATTTCTTGGTCCACTCTTTTGCAGTTTCTGTGTACTTGCCTCTATCCGTTTTAAATGTCCTTGCTATCTCCGGTACTAATGGGTCGTCAGGGTTTGGGTCACAGAGCAAAGAGCATATGGAAAGCAGTACTGCAACACAAAGTTAAGTTTCAATGCAGATATAAATCATATAAACAAAAAAACAAAAAAGTCGATAAAAATGACAGAAACTACATGAAAATCAACTAAATCTACTCTCTGTTTTTGGTACTTAATGACTAATTCTCAACAGCTGCATTAGGAATAGAATTGCTTTAAATTTACAGAATTAAATCAAAGTTCCCAATATCATTTTAGATGCCCTCTAACAACCTCGCTACAAATGAAACTGATTTGCTTCATTGGGAAATGATGGGAAAATATTTGCATGACAAAAACTTGCATTTGCGAACATTGTTTTTAAAGATATGTCACGCAAACTCTAGATCCTTTAACTTTCTCTTCAGACTTTTGCTAGTAAAATATAATAAAAATTCAACACACCTTTTGAAATAGTTAAAGCCGGACTCCACTGTGACCTTAGTATATCAAGACAAATACTACCATTGCTGTTTATATTTGGATGGTAAATTTTGGTTGTGAATGCAACCTGCAGAAAAAACGGTTTTATTAATTGTTAAGCAAAGCTATTCTCAGGCTTTGTATCTACGCTAAAATTTTACAAAATTTTACAAGCAAACTTGTTGGATAATAAAGAGCGAAAAAATGTGTTAGAAAATCGCGGAAAGGAAGATTGATGTAAAAAGTTATAAGAACTGGTATATCAACCAGCATCATTAATAACCGACTGATTTAGAAACATTCTTCGTGTTTACAATGAATGACAAAAAGGAAGTGAAATTGCTACTTAAGACTTTTCATATAAGTTGCTAGTGAACCACAAATGAAAATACGTAAAACTACACCTTTATGTGCTTACTAGTTACCTTTGGGGGTTTAAATGGATAATCTGTTGGAAAGTGTATTGTTAAAAAAAACACTCCTCCTTGGTATGGACTTTCAGGCTGAAAAATACAATAAAAATACAACATAAGTTCTTCAGGTTTTATCACCTTTTGGTTAAAGGTCAACATAGTCAATGGAGAGCATACTTGTATGACGTTCCTTTTAACGGTGGTATTCACCAACAGGTGAGCACAGATTCTTACCAAGACAAAGATCGAAAGTTTCACAAGAGAAAAAATGGCACTTTCAATAGTCCCCTTGTCAGCAACCAATATATGATGAATAAGCAGTAGCTTTTAGCTTCTGCTCAAGCCTATATTTTTTTAACTTTGCCGTCGGCCTATTTTATCAAGCCTAATTCATTTGTGTCGGCCATTTCACTCGCTTTCTCTGTCCATTATATACCCGTTTACAATCGATATGGAAGGAGGCTAGTAGTCAAGGAAGTTTCGCAGTCTAGCATACGGCAAAATAATACTCACCTAATTCTTTATCAGCTTATTCAAGTTTAGGATCATGTGGGTAATTAAGGTATTTAAATTTCGAAACGAAAAGGAGGAAGGGGGTCTAATAGAAATAATTATTAGAGCGAGACCACAATGGCCTGGTTTAAATATTCACAGAAAGAGAAAAGTAGATTTTAATGACTCTTTGTTTATAACCAAAAACCTTTAAAATTATTTCTAAAATATGTAACAAAGCACAACGAGTTTACAGAAAATTTTGGATTAGTATGGACTGAAAACTTAAAGGCATAAAGCGTTTAAAACTGAAAGAGAATTGTATGGTCCTCTAATTAATCGCTATCCATCATTATTTTCTTATCTCAGTTTCAGTAAATCAGATCCAACTGAACAAACAAAAATTTACTGTTCAGATTTTATGTTTGTTTCCGAGTGGCAGATGTAAAACATTTTTACTGTCCCTCGTAAAAGAATCTGCATGCCTGGTTCTCTCTGCATGATAAAAAGTCATCGCCTTACTCGTCGCCAATTTTTTACAAGAAACAAAAACTCAGCACAGCTAAGAAATTTCAGCCCTCGTCGTCCAAAAATCAAAGCGATGAAGGTGATGAACATCAAAAGATTCTGACATTCATCGACTTTTCCATCGCTTATTCCTTCGTTTAACCTAACCCTCAACGAGAAGGGAATTGTTTCAATTGAATTATGACAAAAGCACATGACAAATTGAGAAAGTTTTCGTAAAGATGGGCAAGATGGCCGCAAGTAAAGACTTTTAAGGGAAAATTTGAAAAGGCCTGTGGTCAGTATAAAAAGTATTACGAAATAAACAAAGAAATGGGGTAGGTGTAGAAAATTTCGGCAACTTCAAGAACAATACAGATACAACCTACAAAGCAAGTAGGATCCTCACAAAGATTAATAATGGGAAAGGGTTTTATTCATAGATTACTAATTGCTTTCAGGGCCGCGAGAGTGAGGCAATCTGATCCAGGTCCTTGAGGTCTAGAGTGCCCTTTAGGCAGCGAATTCCATTTAGTAGAAATAATAAAATTCTTTTAACAATCGCAAGAAATGACTGCAAACAATATTTTGAACTTGAAGTAATTTTTATCCTAGTACTTTGTATTTATATCAATACTTTGTATTTTAAGGTCATGTAAAGGGCATTGTCACGTGAATTTTCTGCTTGCTTTGCTCGCATTGGCTGCACTTCGGTTTGTATCAATATTACCCAATTGATAAGCATACGAGAGGCATCATGCTCACTGATTGGCCAATTGTTAATTGACAGATGAATGCAGTCACTTAGGCAAATATGAAGGGTGTGGTTGCAACATTTTTTTGCTCGCTCCGGTCACATAGGCCCTCTGCTTTCACATTTGCCCTAAGGCCTCCAAAATCTCTCGCTGGCCCGGGCTGGCTCACAACTGCAATGGAAAATTTTGGCATCCGGTACACAGGAAACCAACTTTCCAACTTTTGCACACTGAACCCATTCAACTCAACCAGTCAATAAATTAATCAATATATATATTGATAACAGAGCACATGATAACAAGACGAAAATAATATGAACATGTCGGGCAAAAGGTATATAAATATCTATTTTAGATTATATATGATGTGTTGCTGTAGTTTTTCACTAGAATTTTCACTAGAATATTTTTTTTCAAATATTATTGCAGAGGTGCATTTTTGTTGCACAGTGGCCAATGAACACAACCATCCGTGGGAGTCCAGCTTTGCCACTGGGGGTAGGTAAAGAAAATCTCGGCAAGAGGTTTAAAAGATTTCCCTGCCACAAAGTCGCAATCCCGTACCATTTGATTCTACACTCATCTAACTCTCATTTAGATGTACATTTCTTTCACCCAAACACTTCTCTCCTTCAATGGCATTCGTTTCCATGCCATTAGCCGCAGAAGTAAGTACCTCAGAGCCAGACTAAACCTCATTTATTGGTTTCATCAATGTTCAGTGAGCTAATTAAAGCGATAGATGCATGTGGCGATAAAGCGATAGTCGCGAACCAAAATGGAAACTCAGTTGACCATGTACCATCAAAGGAATTATCGAAGCCCTTCCATAAACTACTATAAGATTATGAAGAATTTGAAGCAGAGTTCATTGGAAACAGAAGCAGCGTGAATTGGAAATAGGCTCTAGGGAAATAGGGGAATACTCTGAGAAAGGAATCGATGTCAAAATCAGACACAGTATATTACAGGTGGAATGACCCACCAAAGACAGAGTATTTTACTTTGGCTTTGAAGAAAAATTTGTTTGCCGCTTTGAAGAAAACTTAAAATATGAGCAGATAATGATACTTTATTCAACAGTTTCCACCGTAAAGGCTTTATAGCAGCTCCACTGGCAAAAGCCTAACTTGAAATTTTAGCTTGAAATTTGCTCAGGGGTCCAAAATATCCAACAAGAAATAGCAAAATCTACATCTGCCTAAACTTTGATTAGAATTTACCAACAAGAGTTTCCAATTAACAGGAGCCTTATCATAGAATAAACTTTCCTAAACATTAACTTCTTTCAAGTAGTGCCCCCTTTCGTGACATGGTGCCTTTTCACACATGTGCCTCACCAACTTTGAAATGCTTCCAACATCCCTGTATGAAGATTTGACAAAGTTCTTGAAGTAACAAACAAGGTATATCTTTTTTTCAAAATGATGATTTCCAGTGACAGATGATTTCCAGATACAACAGGTTCTGCCATTGTTCTTTCTACTTTGAAGGTAATTTTCACGTAACAGATTGCAATGCAATATAACCCAAGCAAAAAAAGAAAGACTGAAGATTAAATCAAATGAATATTGATACTTACAGGCCCCATTATGGTTGCTTGCCAATGAAACACTACAAAAGAAAGTCACAATGAAAGTGTCACATTTTTGCATAGAAACCTCGTTGCAGTTCCTTCAACACAGCTTGCAAATCTCATAAATCTCATAAATCTTGACAAAGTTTCCATACATAACCTAACAAGACAAAAATATTTCCTTTCCAAAGCAAAAGAATAATTTTCTCAAGTACATTTTGTTAAAGCAGACACAAATTGTGTTTTTGATTTCTTTTGAACAAAAAATTAGAATTGATGCAGTATATCATCTTACTATCATCTCCAACAGGTCCAGCTGAACATTGCGCAGGAGGATCTCTTTCAATATCTTTATATTCCTAAAAATAAAAATTTAAATCAAATCAAAATAGATGTGAAGTACTGATTACATTTTACAACTTTTTAGACAAAGTAATCCAAACCATAAAGTAATCCGAGTTAGCCATGATTCCTTTAACAAATATTACTGTTATGTATTTTTATTGAGGGAGGGGGGTATGGGGGCGCTGCACCCACTCACACTCTATCCATTGGCACATTGAAGGATTTTTCCAGGAGAAGAAGACTTTTTTCTCACCCTGTAGAATAATTGTTTTAACATTTCTGTAGCAGTTGAAATTTCAAATTATCCCACTAAAGTATGAATTTTGTAATAGAAACATATAAAAGCAGAATATAAGACTATTCATCTTATGGCCACACTCTTTTAAAGAGGCACTAACGCAAAGAATTATAATCATTAAGTGATATTCCGAATGCATGGAGGTTGGTCTATGTAGAAATTTTGTATTTTGTGGGAACAAAATTTTTGTGTAAAACGAGACAGGGGCAGAAATATAGGGTTATGATTTCGGTATAACCATGGTGCGAGAAAGGGTTTGTGCGAGAAAGGGTTTGAGCGAGAAAGGGTTTGTGCGAGAAAGGGTTTGAGCGTGTCATAACACGGGAACAAGATTTGCTTGTATATACCGATGACAATACAAGCAGGAAAGACGTTTCTTTTACTTCCACCTCCACAACAACAGTCAATCGCGTCCTCGATCTTCCATTACAAGCGAAAGGAAAGAAACGATAGCCACCGATTCAACCAGCCGGGGAAATAAGCTCCGACTGAGAACTGCAAAATGACGTCAAACTCTTTCTTTCCGTGCAGCAGACCAGAAAAAAGGTGGGATATCAAAAAGTTATATCCCATATCTTCAAAGTCTCGAAACTTTACTTCCACAGTGAGTGCAGAGAAACAAAAGATATTTTCTAACAACATATGGCTCGTAAATTATCGTTGAAATCTTTGGATGAAAAAGTTTGCGTCAGTGTCTCTTTAAGAGTGAGATACGTCTTTTTTCAGCAAAAGTCATTTCTGTACCTCTTCGAAAAAGTGTTTTGGCTTTGCCCTAGTTCATGCCAACTTCAAATCTTTTATCTACCCATCACACACACGCATTTTTCATAAGGAGCTAGGTTATAGATAAGTACCCGGTTTCTCTATCTTTGCTGATCTCAATGCTTAGTTTCTTAAAGGTTTTTTAAACACCAAAGTTCATAATCTTCAAATATAAATAAAAAACACGTCATCGAAAAACAAGCCAGAATAAGGCCAATGGAAATTTAAGGAATTTAGGATTCTTTGACAAACTTGAGGTATGTTTTATGAGTTTTGACCAAAATGGCTAAATTTGAGGATTTTCAGGGATTTAGGACCGACTGGGAGGCCTGTATTTATTTCAGTTACATTAAGTCTCTTGGTTAAAATTGAATAAGAACATGTAAATTTGATAGCTTTTAGGTTTTCTTTGTTCTATGGGTAGAAATTGAATATACAAATTATGCATTGACACCCATTAACTTTATCTAAGAGAGCCCTTTGTTAAAGAAGGTGGTTAATCTAAGATTTTTAGTTGCATTTTGAAAGCCTGGTTGTGAGAAAAAGAGATTTGGTTTAACATTTCTTGGAAAGATCTTTAGCCCTTTAAAAGGATCTAAAAACTTACAGATTATTTATCATGCTTGGTCAAGTTGCCTTTTAATAGTCGTTAGCATGGCCGCGGAAAGGATCAATGGGCCCTGGGGCAGGACCAAAGATAAATAGCAAGGCGCGTTTGAGGCAGACTCTTCTCGGGGGGTATGGAGGATACTTCCTCATAAATTTTCGATGGTAGACAAAATTGCTCTGGTGGCTTTTTCACTAAAATTTTTCTGGTGGGTATTAGGTGCGTCAATTCAAATTCTATTTAAAGAAAATTGATATATCAGAGCTATTATTATATCTTGCTGTTATACTAACGCCATAATGCATAAAAATAAAGTTTCTTAACCATAAAATATGCATTTATTTAAATTTAAAATATATATATAAACTGGTACACTGTTGCAAATAGATTCAAGTGCCACAATTTGTGTGTCGTACTAGTGCTTAAGGTCTCCCAGGTCCCAGATGCAGTAACAATTTTTAGGTAACATTTGAGAAGCTTTTCAAATTTCGGGCTCAAGCCCACCAAGATGGGAAATATCTTAAGAAAATTATTGCTGGCCCTTTCCACTCAAACAAGGTGGTGCGCAAAAAAATCGCGGCTGTTCAGCCTGCATGCCAAAGTTACATTCTGTCCTAAAAGCAATAGATGAAGTGCAAAAAGCTTTGTATCTCTCCAGAATCAAAAACGGACATTGCTAGCTTGTGAAACATTTGAAGGTCGTTCAAAGCAGTAATCTTGATAATTGGCCATTTTGCAGATGCAAGGCCAGAAAGGCATTTCTTAAATACATTCACTGATAACGAACAATCGTTTTGATAATTTACCAGAAAATAACCTAAAGCTACTAGCTCTGTTTGAGATAACATAATGGGTTTAATACTGTTTCTGCTTCTACTAAATTTCATTCATAGGCTTTTGTTATTATTGTTACTATTATTGACAGGTTGTGATAAAGAGGCCGAATCAGCACTTCTAAATTTTTAACTGAGTTAATATTTATGGGCCCCTTCAGCCATGGGCCCCTTCAGCCATGGGCCCCCAGGTCAGTGACCCCTCAAATTGGAGGCAACACTAACACTGGTCCAATTGCAGACAGGTTCTTCAGCTCCAAGCATAGGGCTTCAGCTCCAAGCATAGGGCTTCAATCTGCAACGTCATTCGTAAATCGTCTGACCGTGAAGCATTTGCAGAATTGTTGTCTTATTTCAACAAAATGCTGTCTATCACCCAGCAATGTGATGTGACAAAAATTGTTTAGGTAGAAATGGTTAAGTCGCTAGGACAGCAATTGTTGGTATACTACAAACAACACTTCCCATTTGCAATGATTGCACCAAGTGTTCATCAAATATGTGCTCATTCGTGGGAGATGTTCTCACTGAGAAATGGGAAGGCAATTGCTATACATACCGAACAGTCTGGTGAGGCTTGGAAAAAGCATATTTGTGCCTACAAATCTGGTCCATCAGCCAGGGCAAGGCAATGTTCAATAAGACTGAACACACTTTATGTATTTACAAGAATGTTAGTTCAATCATATCCGATTATAGCATCAAAGAGAAAAGCGTTGACATGCAAAAGGTGTGAGAAACATGGTCATACTATTCGTTCGTGTCCATTGAATGTGGCAACAGTCAGAGGACGTGTGCAGCAGCTCTGACTGAGGTATCTGTGTTTCTGTGGATTTGAACAAAGTTGAGAAAGCAACGATAACAAATATCTTAGCATTTGAGGCTTTGAATAAAAGTATGATCATGTCGGTAAGCACAGAGAGCGGTTCATGTAAATATGTAATTGCTGAAGCAGCCATTCGAGATTGGTAAGCTTAGGCCCACCGCCTACGTGCACATGATTCTAGGCCTATCGAATCTCAAGTTCATACTGCGTTCTGTTTTTACAAAAATAAAAAAATTAGTTAGTTTCAGAATATGGTTCATTTGGTTTATTGTTTACAAGTCATTGAATTTGTTACAATTTCGACAGTGAGGAAGCTGTTTAGCTGGAAAGCTTTCGGTCCGTTGTGCAGTTATTAACTTGTCAAATTAATGAGGAAATAAAGTACATCAAAAATGAAAATGGTGACATCGAAGCAAGTCTTCAATATTTCTCAAAGGAGATTGAAGACATTCAAGCGAAAGTAAAGTCAGTAGAGGCAAGCACTTCAGAGGCCGTCCATTTAAAATCTCGATCAACGGCCATAGACTCTTTGTATAACCTAAGCGAGTACCTGGAAAATCAAAGCACAAGGAATAACCTCAAGCTGTTAGGAATGCCAGGAAGTGAGTCAGGTGAGACATGGGATCAGTCTGAGAAATTCTTTAAAAATCAAGTAAAGGAATCGTTTATAACTGAAGAAGAGATAGAAATTGAGTGTGCACATAGAGTTGGTCAAAAAAGGGAAATATTCACACGCCCAGATGGGTTTAAGGTGAAAGCCAGGCCCAGACCAATAACTGCCATTATTAAGAACTGTAAGCAGAAAGAGAATATCATAAAAGCTGCAAGATCAATTCGTCTGGAATCAAGTTTATAGGAGATTTCAGCAAAAGAACTTTGGACACGAGGAACGCTTTCGTACCAAAGTTGAAGAAAGCTAGAGAAGCAGGTAAACTTGCCTTTTTTGAGAAATAGGTTGATAATTAAGGATAAGCCCCCAGATGGCAGGCCTCAAAGAAGAAGTCTCCCAAGAGAAGCTCGGAACATAGAGCATCAGTTGTTGATAACATATACACTAAAGCTGCCAATGCCTGAACTGTCTATAGATAGATAAGGTGATAACTCTTTTCAAAAAAGGGAATCCGGAGCTACCATCTAGTTATAGGCCAAGTTAATGAACAGATGACTGTATAGATTCCTTGAACTAAATAATATTTTTTATTCTTTACAATTTGGATTTCAAGAAAACCGTTCCTTTGACCATGCCCTAGTAAGTTTGACAGAAGCTGTGAGAAACACAATTGACAATAAAAGATTTGGTTGTTGAGGAATGAAAGATAATATAGTCAATCACCAATGTTTAATGACAACCTTTTAGCATCAAGCCATTTTTTGTAGCTCTAAGTTCTTTATTAGCAATTTTAAATGAACAAGATAAATCTTTGGATCCACAGTAGATGTTTGTATCATCAGCACAGAGATAGAATTTAAGTTTCTTAGAAGCATTTGGCTGATGTAGATAAGAAGAAGTAGTGGGCCAAGTACAGAACTTTGTGTTTCACCACAAGTAATTGAAATTAAGTTGGAATTACTTCCATTGACAGAAACATAATGCTTTCTGTCAAGGGCACAACCACGTACACCATAGTGCTCAATGTAAACGGCTTTTGATACAGTTAATTAGAAAATTTTGTTATCGAAATTTGAGCACTATGGTGTGCATGGTTGTGCTCTTGACAGAAAGCAATATGTTTCTGTCAATGGAAGTAATTCCAACTTAATTTCAATTACTTGTGGTGAAACACAAGGTTCTGTACTTGGCCCATTACTTCTTCTTATCTACATCAGCCAAATGCTTCTAAGAAACTTAAATTCTATCTCTGTGCTGATGATACAAACATCTACTGTGGATCCAAAGATTTATCTTGTTCATTTAAAATTGCTAATAAAGAACTTAGAGCTACAAAAAATGGCTTGATGCTAAAAGGTTGTCATTAAACATTGATGATTGACTAAATTATCTTTCATTCCTCTTCTAGGAATATTTCTTCTGATTCTACAATAGAAATAGGGAAAAACATATTAAAAGGGTTAAGTTTGTTAAGCTCTTAGGACTCCTCTTAGATGAACACCTAAGCTGGAAATACCATCTCAGTGAACTTTCTAAAAAATTATCCAGAACTTGTGGGATGTTTTTCAAAAAAAGAAACTTACTTTCATTAGATGTTTTACTTTGCTTGTACAATGCAATATGGCCTTATTGTCTAGGGTCAAACATATGCATCATACATTGACCCAACTTTTAAATTACAGAAAAAACAGTCAGAGTTTTCTCATTTCAGCCTTGCTTGTCACCCTCTCTACCAATTTTTAAAGATCTTAAACTTCTCAAACTTTCTGAAATCTTAGAACTCAGACTTTTAATCTTCTTTTGACTCAATTAACAAAGCTTCACCTAGTTGCTTTCATAACTTCTTTAAATTCAATCAATCTGTTCATTAGTATTACACAAGACAGGCAGGTCAAGGTGTTATACACGAGCAAAAGTATTGCACAGGCTGAAACAGAAATGGCAGCACTGCAGCAACAAATTTTAGCGAACCAGAATTCAAGTTGTCATAGCAAGTTTCATAAGTTATAAAATGACTTTTTAACTGGAATATGTTAGAAAATTTATCAAGATTTGATGCTGAAAATAGTGAATGCAAGAATAACCTTGATTTTTGCACATTTCTAAACAATCTTGACATTTGCAAAATCACAAAAATTGAGTCATGATGATTGAAATACCTGTGAAACGTTTGCAATAAAAAAGTTAATTTTTGCACCAATTTGCGATGTCTTACTACAATGAACTCGGGGGGTACTTACTTTATGCTTGGGTGTCTAGAACTGCTCGTTTTCTTAACTTTTGTTGGAGAAAATTCTACTCGTTTTGGTCAACAATTTTTGGAGCTGTAATGGGCCTGGTGGCAGCGGCCGATTCGTGATATGTTGCAGCAGAATTCAATCAATAAAATGTGTCACAAATTGTCAAACCCATTTTTTCCCACTGATTACAACTGTTGTAATGGAAACAAAAAATGCTGCAAATTACGTAAAACAACATTTCGCCCTCTCATTAAGTAAAAACACCAAATTTTTTGTGTTAAACAGGTTCACCCAAGTGCCTCAATAGCTTTAATATAGTAGGCTTAATAAAATGGCTTAAATTATGCCACTTTCCACAAAATACAAGGCCATTTATGATCAACTTGGTACTCCAACACCTAAATGCGACTTAGCAAATGTTTTTTCTGAACTTATCATGTCGAAATTAACAGTACCTGTTACAAAACTTTCTGATAAACTTCAAGTCTCATAAAGGATTCAAAGCCATGAGACTATCCAGTTCAATAAAAAGTCAAAATTTTTTACTTCTGAAAAAGTAGATTTTTTCAATCTTTGAATTAAAAGTGTTGCCAACACTTTGAAAATTGATTTGATTGATTTTTAACTATAAAAAGATGCCTAATGGCTTTACAAAAGAGGTTTCATTATCGATTGACTTGTTGTTTACAATGAGGTCCCATAACTCATTTGTCAAACCTGTGCAATACTTTTGCTTACTAAGTGTACATATCTCAAATAAACAGTCTTCAATATGGTCTAAAGTCAATTTGATACCTTGGTGCTAAACTTTGGAATTCATTCATGTGGTTTATTGAATTTCCACTGTCAGTATCACATACTCACAGTGGGCAGTCTGTTGTTTTTTGTTGTCTTGCAATTTCTGGTTGGAATAGGAAAGCTACAGTATTTGCAGAATTATTGCATTTGGCCTGGTTGAAATGGTCTTATAACGATTTAGATTGTTCTTTCAAACAAAATCTCAACACCTTCAAGGTTATGAGTCATGGCAATGGATCAAAATTCTGGAATGCCAAGGGCGAGAATACTTGATTTGAATCAGGCTAAAATGCTCGCAAAAAAAATTTTTTAAGCATTTTTTATCCACTACCAGCACCAGAATTTTTAGTTAGGTTGTCTTGATGCGAGCTGTGGCTTGCATTTCTTATCACTTCCCACTGCCTTTCAATTCACACTAACCATTGATAATGGATCAAAAAGAGAGTATAATTGTGATCAGACACTTCTGATTTACCTTCCAATTTTTGAAGGCGCTTTCCTGACTGGTTAAAAATTAAGCATCAGAAGGAGAAGCAGAGCCCAGTGCCACTTTTCCATGAACATTTAATACTTTGTTGCAAACCAGTTTTGATGCAAATCATTCAAGAGTATAAATTCAAAAGCATATCTTAAAGGCTCTTGCACTAACCGACATGCTTGGCAACCACCATAAAAAACTGGCTCTATTGTACTGCATGAAAACACGAAACACAGTAAAATTCTCAAGACAACTGCTGCTGAGCATGCTGGTTGTACAAGAGCCTTTAAGAAGAGGCTTGGATCAATTGCTGAGCTGGGTGGCAATGTTGTAAAAGATTTTGAGAAGTATATATGTTTGATGTATAGGGTAAATAATTTGATGTTGTGAATGATGCAAGGGGAAAGTTTTTTCAAAGAAAATTGGCAAAAGACAAAAAACTGCTGATCTATCTCTATGCCTCTACACAGTTTCAACATTAGGAAGCACATCCAATGCTCCAAATACATTGGGAGTTTTGGAAACCAGATAGAAGAGCCATATTTAGAAATAAAAGAAGGTAAGAAAGTTTATATATGAAGATTATACAGACACAGAACAATTCAGTGACAGTGCAGATTAATGAGAATTTTTAGGATGTGGCAGCTTATGATCTTGAATTTATAATCTGTATAATAGAAGCTAATGTAAGTCTGTTATAGTTTCATTATAGAATGTTGCAAGACAAACCACAGATCAAACTGATTAACTAATTCCTTTTTCCAAACAAAATGATCTTCCATTTCATCCCTCTCTTATAAGTCAATTGCCCCAGTGCTGACATAAGTGCTACTCTAGGTCAACTGGAGATTATATTTTTGCTAGATATGATACAATACAACTTGATCTTTTCATAAGAGATTCTGAGGCCACATTTTTGGACAAAACCCCTTGTATCTTGGAAAAGCAACCTCTCCCACCCAATCAACATCCAAAGCAACCTCTCCCACCCAAAGTTCTTACAAAAACTGGTTCAGAAAAATTTGGTTTGGTAAAGTCCCTTCTCAGGTGGCAATGCTTCTGGACTAGATATGATGTTTTCCTTACTCTTTTTTCATAAGGGTCATTCCATGTCAAATCATCAGACCCATGTAACCCATGGTCTTAGAATTTCCTGATTTTTTTACCACAAAGAGCCATTTTGGAGAAAACAGCACATACAAAATTTCATCATTATATCTCTTACGGTTGCGATTTTGTAGCCGTTTCAAAAATGACCCGTTTTAGCCAAATATGCCACACCCAGTTTACCAAGCGATGGGCGGGGCTTTCTATCAATAGCTGTAACTTTACTATAGTTATCAATATTTGCTTGAAAATAATGTCAATTATTGATTTGATACTGTAGATTTCAAATATTGCATCAGAATCTGCCAATTCTCTAAGGTGAAGAAGATAGTCATATGTTAAAGGTTATCACTTGTTTTGAAAACATTCCCAACCGATGTATATAAATATTGAAAAAAAGTCCTGTAGCTGGAATCATAGCATTAGAAGCTTGCTATATTCTGAAAGTGTATTCTTTGGGCTATCAGAAAATGTTTAAGATTACAATTGCAATTGAAGTGTTTTGAGTTAATTGCACCTTACAAAATGGGTATAATCTTGCAAGAATCGTGAGCAAAAACAAATTTGTAATTAAGGTAATATTGCATGAAATAAAAATAGCTGCTAAAAACATTGAATCAATCATGATTTCACATTCAGAGACAACAAAGAATAATTAAAAATGATCCCTAGCCATGGACAAGCTGAGATACTGCTTTATAGTCACTGTAGCTGAAGCTCTAAGTTTGACTGGTAATTGTTTTGGATGAATCAGTTTTGCAAAGCATGTAAATGTGGTACCCAGCATATGTCTGATCTGCTTGATCATGTAAAGTTCTGAGTGGGTTCAGGTGGGTGCATGAAGTTCATTTGAAAGTCCCCTTCATCTTCATTAATGTCATAGCAACCCACCCGTCATTGTCATATAGGCAAGCAACATACTTTATCGTTCGAGTCCCAATGCCATTCTCTCCCTTCTTAGAAAGAAAAGCAATGTTTTCTGCAAAGTCTCTGTCATCAGAAAATTACTTGAAAGTAATCTTTTCATCTTTAAGTAGATAAAACTGTGGTGTAG
Source organism: Rhopilema esculentum (assembly GCF_013076305.1). The sequence continues at coordinate 158,020 of NW_027018659.1, forward strand.
CATGCAATTTTGCTTGTTCCAATGGGCTGACTGAATTTCATCTTAAAGGTAATGTGTCCATATAAAAGGACTGCGTATGCCCAACTTGTCAAGCCACCCATCAAAATAACGGTTTGCGATTGGTTAGTATTCTTGCGATGCCAAACTGCTCACATGAAAAGCTTACCTCGCAGCAGTATAGATAAACAAAACGACCGTAATGGCTGGGGCGATGACATGAAAAATCACATGTTTCTAAAAATGCCCGCAGAGTCGCTTGCCTTAGTTGGACACATTCCCTTTAATTGAAAAATTCATAGTTTTCGGCAAAGTCAGCCAAAAAACAATCATCTTCATTTCTTCCTTTCACTTAAGGTATTTTGACTGCCATTATGTAAGAAGAGAATGAGAGGTCAAAGCAACAATACACTTTACCAGCAGCTCAACAAAATGAGCAATACTCAAGAACCTTGTTACTATTTTTGATCTTCTAGTGTTATCACCTTGCTGAAATAGAACATCACTATCACCATCATGTAAACACTGATCAAGAAACCTTTTAAGTACAGACGTCCCTGAACAGTTGCCTCGTCTGTGAGCTATACATTGCTTACTGTCCTTGCAGCAGACAGTCATGTCTATCATATCTCTGTATGTCTTGTTAATGGCAACTGGAATTAATAAATTTTGATATGTAGTACACCCACAAACAGACTTTTTACAATCAGTTTGTTACACTTAAAGATGAAAAGATTGTTTTCAAGTAATTTTCTGATGACAGAGACTTTGCCGGAAACTTTGCTTTTCTTTCTAAGAAGGGAGAGAATGGCATTGGGACTCGATTGATAAAGTATGTTGCTTGCCTATATGACAATGACGGGTGGGTTTCTATGACATTAATGAAGATGAAGGGGACTTTCAAATGAACTTCATGCACCCACCTGAACCCACTCAGAACTTTACATGATCAAGCAGATCACACATATGCTGGGTATCACATTTACATGCTTTGCAAAACTGATTCATCCAAAACAGTTACAGGTCAAACTTAGAGCTTCAGCTACAGTGACAATAAAGCAGTATCTCAGCTTGTCCATGGCTAGGAATCATTTTTAATTATTCTTTGTTGTCTCTGAATGTGAAATCATGATTGACTCAATGTTTTTAGCAGCTATTTTTTATTTCATGCAATATTACCTTAATTACAAATTTGTTTTTGCTCACGATTCTTGCAAAATTATACCCATTTTGTAAGGTGCAATTAACTCAAAATACTTCAATTGCAATTGTAATCTTAAACATTTTCTGATAGCCCAAAGAATACACTTTCAGAATATAGCAAGCTTCTAATGCTATGATTCCAGCTACAGGACTTTTTTTCAATATTTATATACATCGGTTGGGAATATTTTCAAAACAAGTGATAACCTTTAACGTATGAGTATCTGCTTCACCTTAGAAAATTGTCAAATTCTGATGCAATATTTGAAATCTACAGTATCAAATCAATAATTGACATTATTTTCAAGCAAATATTGACAACTATAGAAAAGTTACAGCTATTGATAGAAAGCCCCGCCCATCGCTTGGTAAACTGGGTGTGGCATATTTGGCTAAAACGGGTCACTTTTGAAACGGCTACAAAATCGCAACCGTAAGAGATATAAGGATGAAATTTTGTATGTACTGTTTTCTCCAAAATGGCTCTTTGTGGTAAAAAAATCAGGAAATTCTAAGACCATGGGTTACAAATCTTAAAAATATCTGATGATTTGATATGGAATGACCCATAAGTATTTTTAAGGGACATGCATAAATAAAGATTTGTGCATTATTTGCACAGTCTGCTCCATTTACTTCTCTCAATTTTGTTTCAGAGAGAAGTAAATGAAGCCAACTGATTTGGTCTAAATTCACCCTGGTAGCAAGGGCTTGAAAAAATTTTCTTCTCCCTAAAATTAAAGAAAATGATGCATAAATCTCCTGCAGGAAAGGTATGTAAAGGAAATAATGGCCCGGTTTCAACAACTTTACTGATGCGTTTCCAGGTTTATGTAAATGAAAGGAAAAGCTGCTTTTATAAAGGTTCAAGCAGTTTTACTACCACTACAAAAATAATTTCTGTTTTGGTGACTGAGAATTATTCTTCATTCATGAACACCAAAATAAATCTGGAATAGGGTCTTAGCTAAGATATTAATCTTCTAACTGGTGCAGTGGTGGCTGGCACCCAAATAAATGTTGTATTAGAATGTAATGACAAGTGAAACAATGTGGAAAAACAAAGTCACAGTAAGCACTGCGCAAAATTCATACTTTAAGGGTTTTTTATCTATCTGACGATAAAAAATATCGAAACAGTCGGATAAGTCATGCCACTGCGTATTCATTAAATTGTTTCTGTCCAGAGAGCTATCCCTATATTATTTGCTAAACCTACAAAAACACGTGAATTTTTTATATTTTTTTTCAACATCTTAAATCTTGCAGGTGAGATGGTTCCTTTCATGTTACTAAAAATGTGGTTGTGCCTCTCCACTTCTCTTTTCCGAGTTTCATCCAGATCGCACGCAAAATGGATTATTTTATGCACTACCCTTTCGCTAACGGCCTGTGGGCTAGGTACTTGTTGTTAGGGTCGCACTGGTGCCATGATAAGCCGATGCAAAATGGCTTATCAGCCTCTGTTTGTTCCTTAAACCCTGGTGTATTAGAAAACTCATCTTAATACATCAAAAGGAAGGGTTTCACAATTTATACATAATTTTCTTTTGCCATTTGCGTGGAATCAACCACTTCATAATAAAATTCAAAACAAGAAGGAAGATTTGTGTTAACTTAAGGGGAACAACTTTGTTTTGATTCAAAATTACTTGAAAAAAATTAAAATTATGTAATAAAATACACTATTTCTGAAACCAAGATATCTTGCTGAAACCAAAGATGACTTTAAAAGAGCGCAGTCATTTGCTTTTTTCGTCAACACACATTTATGAAAAGGGTTTGTAGGCAGACTCAGAAGTTCTGTATTTCAAAGTGACTTTTTGAAAAGGTCTTAAAACCAAACAGAGAACGCTTCAGTGACTCGCTTCTTGTTGAAATGCGGTACCGCTTTCTCAGAGCTGTAGTTCCAGTGTATTAGAAAACGAGATTTAATACATTCGCTGCACAGGATAGGTAGCACAAAAGAATAGACATCACATAGAGCTCTCAAACACAAAGAGATTTTGAGGGGTTGTATTGAAAAAAAAGATCTAATACATTGACGCCGCTCGGCAGTTTCACAGGGGCCATACTTCTGTTAATCACATTGATCACCACCAATTCAATACGGCACAATTGATTCATGTCAGTTGTATTGTGCTTGAATGCTACGCAATTTTATTTTTGTAAGCGCCTCATTTAATAAAGCACACAAATAAGAAAATAGAATTTCTTGATTTCAATGAACTAACAATGAACCAGTGCAATTCAAAAATTTTATGTATTAGACTAATACATTGAATACATTTGCGAGCCGCCACTGAACTGGTGAGAATATTCTTAAGCCAGATGAAAAATTGTAAATTTTTATCAGACAAATATTTTCAAAATTTTTTTCAAGGGTCCTTAGGTAGAAAAATCAATTTAACCAATACAAGGGAACTACTAAGGTAAATTATATACTTTTGTCTTTGTGTTTTTTCCTTTTTATGAACATGTTATGCATAAAAAATATCCTGTGACTGCCTGGTGGCATGGTCAGGTGGGCTTTTATGCCCTGTTGGTAGTTCTTTTGCAATAATTTTCAAATCGAAACCTATAAATTTTCACTTTTATGTCTTTAGCCAAGAATACACTGGAACAACTATGATATGTATTATGAATATATACAATTTTTGTCTAAAATATTGCACTATGTCAATGCGGTAAATATTCCCTTTGTTTGACTCAAGCACTTGTGCTTGAATGCACCAAATTGGAGAATAAGAAAATTAACCTTGGCATATAAGGATGCATTTGCAAGGCTTAACTGGTTGTCTTCTTTCTGAATTTTTAATGCGCGTATGCTATTGTCTACATGCAGAACACATGTGCAATCAGGGCAATGTCAGAAATTGAGGCAGATAAGACATCTTAGTAGAATTACAGCATGTACAAAAGACTAAGCAAAATCAATTACCTAATCTTTGGAAATATATCTCTGGAGGGCTTGAAAGATTTTGTCAGTGGCAAATTATATGTGTAAAATGTAGGGAAACAAAAAAATTTTAATTGGTATCCAAGTATACTCAGTCAGGGTTTAGAGAACTTGTCTTTTCCAAATAAAGTAAAATTTACAATATGAGTTCAAGGTAGTGATCAACACGAACATCTGTCAGAACTTGATTGTCACAAACGCAGAAATTATACTTCTCAAATGCAGGGATGTTCTATTTTTTGGTATTTTACTTATGTACAACAAATTTAATGAACCAGGTAAATGCATTTGACATCACTTAGGCCATTCAGATTTATCTCAAAAGAATTCATAGTAGACTTAATAATTCAACAGGAAGTCACTTGGTTCATTTGAACTTGTAGTATCCGTATTTCTTTAATAAATGGTATCAATAAAACAATAGGGTTAGCAATTACAAAAAATTCAAGGAAATGTCGTTTCCACACAAGCACAGAAAATATTTCCCTTTGCAACATAAGGTTAGGTCTACTTCAGAAAACCACTATTTCTTTGCTAAGGATCGTTCTTCGAGTGCTATGTCCACCACAAGCTAGTTTTAAGTTAGTGGGAAATCCCCAAAATTATTGATAGGATATTGCATTCTCTAAATTTGTTAGCCATTGCTAAAGTTGGCAAGCGCGGGCCTAGGACGTCCTTTGATCGTGGATAGGGACTGGCTAACATCAACGTTCGTGATAATGGAATGGCTACTGCATGCTTTTGAAAAAAACGTGAAGAACGGACATTAAATTGCTTAAATTGAAAGTCAACAATTGGAGGCTTTTGTTCACAGAAGAAAAGCCAGAAAAGTTCCCCCTATTACGACACGATGCTCAGTCTTCTTTGCGGAAACCGTTCAAAAACCACACTGAAATCCTCACCCAAAACCCCTTACAAACTAACTAAAAAGTTTACCTTGGTAATTCTCTTTAAAGCCATGATAGCTGCTGACTTCTTTATTCGTGATAAGTACACTGGACAAGCCTAGAATTGACGGCAATCTAGCAGAATCTCATCCCAACGCCTCACTATCAGATTGAGTCAGTGTGCAACACTTCGCCTCGAGTCGTGGCCAGGCCCCATATATTACGCATGCGTACAGCTTGAGAATGAATAGAATACAACGTCATGCTGATGTCATTTCCTTGCTTGCTTTGGATGAACACCATTTAGAGTTAAATGAAATGGGTTGGGTGCCTAGAACTTTATGAAAAAAGATAGTCAGAACTACTAGCATGTCCCTTACACACAGGAATTGGAAATTTGATGTTTTTTTCGTGGTTCTGATTCATGTTAAAGATGTCGAGAAAACTTGCATCGATGGCAGGGTTGTGAAATCGAAAAATTTTCATCTTTGATCGCTGAATATTCAACATTAGCTCAGTTATTCTACACAAAACTTTAGACAGGGGTTATTCTAACGTGGTTTTGTTACCATTTTGTGGTATTGTAAATTTGTTTTGTGGTGTTGTGATCTCAATTATGTGGTGTTATAAAAATATCGACCATCTGGATTGAATTTTTGCAGAATGTAGGAATCGTTGGGAAAAACAAAAGGAATTTCAATTTCAAACACCAAATCAAGTAAAAAACCTAAAATAAAAGAAGAATTGTAGTAAAAAGTCAGTCAGGCCTCAATCTTAATTTTTTTTTACTTTTGATATCTGCAGTTTGTCGTCCTTGTCAAGTTCGTTCAAGGTAACATTCACTGCATCTGTGTACATCCCTGGCCCCTTGAAACCAATCCTTTTCCCTTTCTTTGCTTGTTTTCGCCTTCTCTCTTTCGATTCCAGTCATTCAATGACACACGGACTAGGGTTTCACTTTTCGACTACTGACATATTAAAAAAACATGAGGCTCAAATTCTGTGAGGCAAAAGCGAACTGCATCTGCATCAAAAGCTGTTGCTAAATATTTATGAGGAACACGTCGTTCGCATCCTCGTGAACTGTGATTCCCTTTAGTTAATCTTGAGATGTGTCAGTTGCAATTCCGATTCCTCAACCAATCAAGCCAAAACGACTTGTTGGAAGGCATTGGTTTTTCATGGCATCGCTCCCCGCTTTGACATCAAGAATAGTAATAGTATCGCTTTGAATTAACTCAAATATCTCTTGATAGGAAAGGTTGCTCTTCTCTGTCAAGGTCTTGAGATAGCCTTCATATTTTTGCTTTCGAATGAGTTTGAAAGTCGTCTGGGCTGTTGCATTCCCAGATGTCAAATGCAAACAAACAAGCTCACAAAGATACTTTGTGAAGCTGACTTGAAATAATTGTGGCTTTGGTATCTCTTGTATCTCTTAACTGCTGGCTTTTGGTCTTCCACAACTTTTCCTCGCTGTCATGTCCGTACACCTCGCCATACACCTGGCGCTTGGGAATATGCATGGGATAAAACACCACCACCCTCTATTTTTCAACGTTTTGATCCAAGGCACATTTCTCATCGAAAAGATTTAAATTCCACAAATAAAAGCCTTTACACAATTTAAATTCGATCTCATCGAATTGTCTTGAATAGCTATCTCAATTGACACAAAAAAAGCTATTTTAGAATAAAACACAATATTCTTATTCACACAGTGTTAAACCTGGGTCCTTTTTTTAAAGAACAATTGAGTGAAATTGGAGATTTCTCCACGGCACACCAGATATTATCTCACGGCAGACTAGTGTGCCGCCGCATAGTGGTTGAAAAAACAATGTCCTTAGTTAAAAGAAGTTTTCCTTAGTCAAGACTTACTTTTTTAAAAACCAGTGGTTCTCAAATCCTCGTTGTTCCAGTTGCTCTTGTCAAGAGTAGAATTAAATGATAAAAAAATTTCCAGCCCTTGAATTTGGGGTGTTGTAAATTTTCCTTAAAATAACCCCTGCCTTTGAATCTTAACAATTGTAAATTATTTTTTAAATGGAATTCAATTTCTTCCTTTCAAATTACTGAGGACATCTAAAAGTACGTGACCAAAACAGACAATTATCAACTGAATTCACATCAGAAACGATCAAATTTATGCGCCAATCATAACAAGGGGAAGCCAATCATAACAAGGGGAAGCCAATCATAACAAGGGGAAGGACTGGAGGGAGGGATTTGGAAGAGATGGAAAGATCAAGACTGTTGTTTCACTCGTTCGTTTCATTTACTCTGATGAAGCCCTGAAGCCGTGAACATTTATCTCACAACATTGGATTCTCGTCGCCGTTTTGCTTTGTTTCTGAATATTATCTTTGTTGATTTTAGTCACAAATAAAGACAGGATATAAGAGCCCGGGAAGCAAAAAGGGGTAGAGTGTTCCAAAGTTTACAAGATCTTGATTCTTGGCCGGATCTCGAGAGGAAGGATGAGTTGTAGAGTGGGAGGGCAGGGTTCATGAACTTGGCAAAGATACTTCAAGAAGGTGAGCTCTGGAAATATATCTTACCTTTGGACAGCCTGCGTGACAGATCAGACTGAAAATGGATATCACCAACAAATCTTTGCTAGGCCGAGCTTACACACGGGAAAAGAGCAAAAATTCTTACCTTCACTTTCCACGTTACAAATTGGCCCCCTTTCAAAGAAACAAATCCTTATGCTTATTTTTACTGTTTAAAGGCTGTTTTAATGACGTTTTACCACCTGTTAAAGACCGTCTTTTATATAGCGTATTCTTCGGCGAAAAAAGCTCCTCACCTGAATGCTATTACAACGGCTTTACCCAGCACTATCTGGTCGCTTCAATGAAGAAAAGTAGAAAAATATTGACTAGTCTATCCGCCTTTTTGTTTTTCAACGTTCCTGTTTGTAAAATAAATGCAGCTTAATGAAACTTCATTCTTACAGATTCAGCATATTAATTTTCAATTATTTTTGTTAGTAAAGCTGGGGAGGTTGGCTTAAACGCTCCGTTGAGTTTTTTCAAGTATCCCAAGGAACTTAATTTTTGATTGTAATTTGAATGGAAAAAGAATAGAGACCTAACGATTATAACAGAGAAAATTATAAATTGAAATTGCCAGTATAGAAAGATATTCTCGCAGCTTTATGGTGTATTGGTAGACTCAATGTACTTTGGCATGAACAAAGTGCAATTGTACTTTGTTGGAATACTCCTATCGATACGAGAATATGATAATCCTGTAGAGATTATGAAGCAAGACAGAGATTATGAGATTCTTTCTGGACAAACAATGTGAAACGTACGACCGCTCTACAAACTTGATGTATTTGATTGTATACTTCCATTATTGTTATCCTGCAGAGAAACGTTTGGGATTAGGTTCTTGAGGTCAAAAGTGAACACATATATTTGATTTTTCTGGGCCTTTCTTGCAAGCCATGAAACGCTGCCTTACAGCCTCAACATAGGCCTTAAAATTATCTATGCGTAAAGCAAAACCCCAGTATAGAGCAGAACTGCACTTTCTATGCAATGAAAGTACGTAAGGCTGCATAGGTTGGTATTTGTGCAACGCAAACTGCTAGCAGTGAGCAGAAAAATTCTTTTAGGCACTGGAAAGTCTGTCCCAGAACTGCCGTTTTCTTTTCAACTTTTCTCTTAACAATTCTTGCAAACGTTTCTTCTGAACATTATAAACGGGAAAAGTTCGGGTTGCTGCAAATGTGAACAATTTTACTGCTAACAGGAAAATAGAAGCAATGAAATAAATGAAAACGCAATAATTTCGATTGAAAACTTGCACGATAAGGCTTTTTTACTAGAAATGACAGAATATAAGCATATTAGCTGAATTTTTATAATTTACTAAATATACAAAGATCTTTGAGCGAATTCCCAACTTTAAAACTCTTTGATTACACATTTTATTGGCAATTAAAAAGAAACAAGTAACATTTTCTCACCTATATACAAAGAAGGCCTGATGAACTACAAAGACTATCATTAACTTATTAGGAGAAAAATGTCACAAAGACGTGGCAAATAAAAGAAGGAGATCTTTCAAATTTAATGAATTATTTATAAACATAGACAAAACAATAATTACAAATGGGTTTTTTGCCAAATTAAAAGGCAACAAGATATCTGCTTGATGCAGAAATTAGTTTTCCGACTTTCCTTAAGTCAAATTACTCAATAAATAACAAAGTATAAAACGATACATAGCTTCTTGAAAATTGCCTACAGAGTGTTGCTTAGGTTGCCAGAATAACTCCTAGAGCATATGACATGAGCAATAAAGAACTAGTATTAAGATGTGGAATATAGCTAAGTCAAAGCTCATGGGAACGCCCGGTATTAAATAACTGCTCTGCACCACAGGAAGTAGATAAAGTATTTGAAAAAATGGTATTCACATCACTGCCTGCCAATTAAATAAGGCTTAGCCTGGCATCAGTTGAAAAAGAACAATTCTAATCACTGAAATTGTTGTATCTCAAACCAAGTAACCATACAGAGTGGAGGCATCTAGGGGCAAGGGCATCGCCGATGTAGAATTCTGACAACAATTCTGGAAGACCATATCAATCATTTAGCCATGGATACAAACACGAAATAAATAAGTAACTAAAAGAACTGAACCACATGAGAAATTCAAGGATCACAAACTAGACGGAAAATATTTAAAAGCAAAGTTTGAATCATTTGCGTAACCTAAAGAGTGACTGTAAACATTTACTAAGTTTCGTTAGCTGGCTATAAAAAATTTGATAAATTCAAATATTTAGAAAATATTACCCCTAAGAATGAGCGAAGACCTTTCACAAGAGAGAACATTGTAAGACGCTTTGACAACCCACTGGCATATCAAATGTATGGAGGTAAACAAGTTTCCATGAAAGGAAGACAACATTTGGCCATAAGGAAAGCAGCTTCCCTTACAATCTTCCTGGTGCCGTGGAAACTGCAAGCAGGCACTGGAGCCTTGTTAAGTGAAGAATGGTGCGTACTGACTTGATGTGACTGCATCTCCAGTCATGAATTGAGATTCAGTCAACAACTATTAAATAACTTTAGAATGATGTGAATTCACGATGGCGTTCGTTTAGCACAGGTTACACAACAAAGTTTTCTATATGACGGATATCGGCAATATGTGGTAGGAACAACGACGCACAGAGGAGACCTTTCAATACATGAAGCTGAAATTAAAAACAAAATAAAATGAATGAAAATATTACTTGTTATCAACATTAAGCAAACAACTGACTAGCGTACCATCCGTTTAGAATACTGGCAATAGTACAAAGACGGATGTCAATTTGCTGTATTTTAAAAGGCTTTCTGCGCAAAACACAGCAAGAGCATTGTATCTAAGATGCTAAATATTGCAAACCATTGTTTGTCTTTCCTGAAATCAACACTTTGCATAGACGTTCGCTCTATCTTCTTTAAATGAATCTACAGTGCCTACCAAAAGTACTTGGAACACCCAGCAATTTACGCTGCATTTGATATCTTTTATTCCTTTCATGAAAAAAATTACTATTTCCGCCCGCTTCCCCCTTAAACAATGTTGATAAATTAGAGAAATATCATAAAAGAAGCGCAAAAGAAAGTGTTTCCTAAAATCCTAACCCGTTCGATAGTAAACAAACAATGTTCTGTCGGGGAGAGGGGGATGATTGATTTGGATCTTGGAAATTGACATCAGTGTTCCAGGACATTTTGCAGGCATTGTACGTTTTTTCAACTTGAATTATTGGCAAAAGCATTGAATAAAATATATCAAAGTTCGAGATGCAGAAAGGAGCAAACATTTTATATTCCTAGCATTAGACTGCTTTTAGTAATATGTTCAATTATTTCTTATTTTCGTCATCTTATTATATCCAAATCGCTGAATATCAACACTCTACTGTCCACGGATACAAAGGTCTATCTAAGAAGATTATTTCGGACAAAACAGCACAAAATTGTCGATGCGAAATAGAGAGAAGACCTGCGAATCAGTCACACAAAAAATCATACACTTATTGAACTATACCTTGGCATCCTTCTGATGAAAATTTGAAATCATCTAAGCCAATATCACTTAAGAATGAAGTCCCCTTTTCGCCAGTTATTTTGATCTAAGGACAGTAAGAAAATATAATACGAATAAGCAGACGAAAAATCAAAGATACAGAGCACATAAAGATACTCAGGGGGGCTGCACTGAGTGTAGATGTATTTAGCAAACCGAATTTCCACACAGTATATCACTTGCATACAACATACAAACTGCGATTCATTAATGTATATTTCAAAACTTATAATGTTTTAGACAATGCAAAAGTTGAAAAAATTTGTACCATGAATCCTTTGGGCGTGTTTCGAGGAACTTGAATGTTGGCTTTAAACCATCTATCCCCCTGCTGCCTTTTCTTTTCGAAAATTTGCTTACTATAACCTTGCGCTCCAACTATAACAACAAAGAGCCTGCCCATCCCTGCTCCTCTCATGTGATACCAAAACGAAAAGCAACCACTGCCTATTCGCAAGGGTGGGCTTGTCAGTGTGGCTCGGTCTCGTGATAAACGAGGCGATGAAGACTCGATGTATGCAAACCTCCCTAAAAAGAGATTCTACATTTTATTTTACCATCAAAATAAAACAAAACGCATATAGGCTTTTGAGAGTATTTAATATAATAATGGAAAGCACAGCTATCTGTTTAATGAGAGCAAAAGCTCTTAAGCTGGATGAATTAGTATCAAATGCTCTTTAAGGTCTCTTTGGGCGGATTTAGATTAGTTACAAATTATTATCATTAGAAATAATCATAGGATTTCAAAATCGCTTCTCCTTTACTTTAGATGAAATCTTTTCATTGACAATATTTGTCAACTAGTTGTAAACCTCACTTTATAATGAGAAAGTCTATAGCTGTCTAACTTGTTTAAGTTTTAAGCGTGCGATAAATAGCTATGTACAACATAATATTTCAGAGGAAATCCTAGCCAAATGTTAAAAATAATAAATACATACAAGATTAAATACATAAAAATTTAAACACATGGTAAACTTTCCAAACAGAATTAAAAACGTGGTTGTATAAAAATCCGTCAATGAACGTCACGATAGTATTACAAATATCAAAGTTTTGGAACCAAAGTTTGCACGTGCAGCCAGTGCCATTCCAGCTTTAAATTTCTCACTGATAGACTTAGCAATCCTTACGTGCTGAGGTAGAGATAGCAAAGCCGCTATCCTCTATATTTGATCGTTTCTATTGGATTACAATTGATTATTTCTACACTGTGTCCTCATCAGTTGAAAGAACTGCTTTAAGGGGGAAATTCAAACTTCATAATACAAATCAAAACGAATAAGATCGATCCCATCATTGCGTCACATGTGCTGCCACGCGCCATTCATTCTGGTAGTTGTAATTACGCACCCTGTTATTAACCATTACATTCACTGTGTTTTCGCCACGTTATTTCAGTATTTACATCGAAATCATGAACGGAATTATTGAAAATCACACAAGTTAGACGGAAAATGACATCTCTAGTTTTCTCAAAGTTTGGGACCAAGGGACTCGTCCTACTGAAAGTGCTGTCAATGGAGCGATACCAGATGATGCGAGAAAGATATTTGACGTCGATGAATTTGAAAAAGTAGGATGTTAGCAAGTTGTCCATTGATAAAGATGGGAAGATGAAGTCGTTGAAGAGCCTTCCAAGCTTCGACAGTAGTAAACTTCCAAGCTTCGACAGTAGTAAACCTATTTAGTACAATTCATTTCTATTTTCTGATAACTCTCAGAGCCTAGGAGAGTATATATCTTCCATACAACACCAACAAACTTTGCAAGCTCTCCTCTAAAAAATACACATGTAAGGCTGGAACAAGGAACTTTTTGTACTTCCGAAAATTCGGTAGCCTTTCATCATAAGCTATATCTATTTGTACTTTATATAATTTCTATTGCTAAATTATTCGGATCCTTTATTCAGTTCGGACTTAGTTTTGAGCGGTGTAATTAAAAACTATCCTTCCTTAATTTAAAAACTACCAGAATGGCAAAACATGTGACGTAATAATGGAATCGATCCTTCCTTTACGGAATAGATCATTAATGGATATCTCATACCCTGGGGACTGTTGAACAATGAGTGCTAAAGTATAATGTTCCATTTGGCTCCCTTTTTGGCTTTGTATTTTGAAATGGAATACAGATTTTTGTTACCTTTTTGTGTAGTATGATCCCGCGAAGGGCCAGTTGTCAATGTGGGGGTGCTTCGTCCAACTACCCAGTCAAAATCGTCATCCTTTGAATTTTGCCACCTGCAGAAACTGCCGTCATCAAAGTTGCAAGCCAATGAATCTAAAAAGAGCCGAACAAACAAGATAGCTGGAGGTGATTGGGACTTTACAAAAGCCTTCGAAAGAAAAGCAACCTTCTTCAACAACCTCGAATCGACAACAATCATGTATCTCGGCCAGCTATATCATTCAAGTCTGATATGACGCTCAAGATGTTAGTTTGGTTAATGAAGACGGTAGTATCACAAAACATACCTGGATGGGCACAAGACCTAATTTTGCAACTTCTTGTTCTATCCGGCATCTTCAAATGATCGCACCTCCAGGAAGGCGCTTCCCTGTTCGAGCCTTCCATCAAACACCTGACCGTCCTATTTTGGGATCCCTGTCCACAAATTGCGTCACAGGCAGACCATTTTCCAATGTCAAAGAAGTACCTCCAAAAAGAAAAGGAAACAAAAGGTAAAGTCAAGAATCGTTTATTGGACAAAGAATTGTTTTGCTTCTTTCTATCCAAGAATTCTTTGGCAAACCCATGAGTTGACTTCCTAGCAAGTGCTTGCCATTTGTTATATGTGCTAAAATTATCAATCTATTTTGTTAGTATTCTTAGTGCAAAAAAGATTTAAACTGATGGCAAATCATATCATAAGGTGAACTCACTGGCTACATGGAGGGTTCTCGCACGTCTCTGTTTCACTTGGTTTTCTATCTGTACAAAGGGAATCAGAAACGTTCTTAAGTGACACCTTCTCGATACAATAAACTGGTCGCTGTCGGATACCTCCATCACAAGACTGTGAGCAAGGACCAAATGTTCCATATTTCCACTTGAAGACCGGGCAGTCTTGGACATTGCACTTTTCAATTCGGGGTGGCGATGGCCCAGAGCAGAAACTGTTTGAAACACTGACTCCAGTCCTCTTATTAACACAATACACAATTTTGACTCGCAGCCCACCTCCACAGGACTTTGTGCATCTTGAGACGGCTGTTGTTCTATATTCAAACGAATCGCATTGATTGAGATTGCATTTCTGAATTTTTCCTGGCTCTTTCTCCTTGCAGAAGCTTGAACTAACAGCTTCATTGTTATTGCTGGCAACACAGTTAACCACTCTGGTCTGCAGACCACCTCCACAAGAGCGAGAACATGTCCCCCAGGGGCCTAATGTCCATCGATATGTAATACATGGTCTGGACGTGCAGTTCCTTGTGCTTATTGGATACGGAGCCGGACAGTCTCGATTAGGCACAACTTTATTGAGTTTCCTATCAGCACAAGCTACGATTCTGCGTTGGCGCCCAACTCCGCAAGTAGCAGAACATCTGCTCCAGGACAGAATGACCCATTTGTACCTAAAATTATCGATTGCACCTTATAAATGGCACGCGTAAAGAAATCAATTATATATTACCAAAGCAATTTCAAGGTTTCTCATCACCCTTTGTTCAAAGGAATTGGGATATCGAAATACGATTTACTTTCTTATTTTATATTGTTTATTCTTATTGTAAATTTTTAGGGTTCATCTTTTTTCTTTGTACAGGGCATTTCGGAAAGCAATTTATGTATGTACAATTCATAACTTTACCCTGTGTAATAATTAAAAATAAAATGAAATGAGTGTTCCTAGTAATGCCGCCGTCGCAAAGACAAATGAGCTGTAGTAGTGTGAGCGTTCACGGAAAACTTAAATAAACATAACACAAATTAATGGCAGATACTCACACAGAATGACATGAAACTGTATTGCATACGCGAGTTATGTCATTCATCTTCAAATGCGAGCAAAAAGTGCGTGGAACATCGGAAGCTTTGTTTTTCACACACTTTAGTATGCCCTTCTGGATGCCACCACCGCATTTCTTTGAGCACTCCTCCCACTTGTCAACTTCGTATTTGTAGAAATCTTTCACGTTCTTTTTATAAAAGTATTTGAATCGGATCTCAGCTTCCTCTTTCACTGGCTTCACTTCATTGCTTCCAGAGTACAGCTGGAAAATAAGATCAAAGTTTGAATATGAGACATTCACCAAATATCATCTAAAACCAATCATGAGAAAATCTGAAGAATTGAAATGATCTTATCCATATAAGCCACAGCTTGCGTTAGATAGAAAAACATCATAAATAACTTAGGCCTCTTAGCGATGGGTCTTGCCATTCCAGACTCAACAAAATATAGTTAGCTGCAAAAAAAGCTAAATCCCGAATTGGCCCCCTCCTATTATGTCAACCCTTCAAATAAGCCTCCATCCTTAAAATAAAAACTATAAAATCCCTACCCTATCATACCCTCGCATCCTTAACATGCCAATCTTAGTGTTCTAATAGGCCGTCATGCGATTAACGGTATTTCCGAGGCATTTTTACAATGTTTATGTTTCAATATCGATTCGCAGAAATTTTTCTTTCTTGAAAAAATGGTTTGAAAACGGGCTTTGTCTATGGTGACTTCCATGAGCCCTCTAAAAGTCCCCAATTGAACTAACCCTCATCCAAAGACCAAAGAAGGCCCTAAGAGGTTATTGTGAGGTTAAGCCACCATACCACAGCTTCCAAGGGTCCTGTCAGTGGTCCAGAGGCAGCCATCATCTGTCTCCCATCTTTAAGGTTTGAAAAATAAAGAGTTGTTCCAGCAGCAGCAAAGTAGCCACGTCCCTTTTCAGCCGCCATATAAACTTCATCAATAGAACCTGGTACTCTGAGCCCTGAAGATAAGTTTACATATTATCATGACATGATAAAGCAACGTAGGTCTGCGAATGGCTGTGACAGTTAGGCCCGGGTTATACGTTATGCTTCTCATGTGCCGAACCTAATTGGATAAGTTCGACATTAGCTCGCCTCTGGCTCGATGTTAAGTTAAGCGTCGAGCCATTGTGTCCAGCTGCCATGGTACCCAAGCATCGCCCATCGATCAATATGATTTTTCAAGATGGCCTTAACTCGCAGAGAAAAAATATTGCTTTGGAAAAAAATAATTTCAAAGCGTCGTAAGCGTCGAAAATTATTGATTCAAGGAATGGCTATTATTGTACAACAGAGGCTACTAACATTGAAGTCGCTTTTGTTGGCAGCTACTTTTTTATTTGTAAATAGCGAGCGGTCAAAAAACGGATTAGGTCATGCGAAAGTTGCCAAGAAATACAGGTTGGTGGGACAAACTCTGGTTTACCTACGACAATAAACGATTTTAGCAAACCCTACGAGTATAAAGATCGACATTTGTATTAATACTGGCAAGGATAAGCCGCAAATTCAGAGACAAACTCTTACTGAAGAACCCATCTCTGCCCTTGTCTATATCGCCTTGATAGAGGGGACTATCTTTATAGCATAGCGGACATGGTAGGCCTAGCATGCTCTACAATGACAAAGATTGTTAACGAGGTAACCCAATTTTATTTTGTTTGTCTTTGGCAGCAGTTCGTATCTAATACTATGCCAAAAACTGAAGATGAATTTCAGAGCAAGATCTTAGATATGGAAGAGCGTTGGCAGTTTCCCTGGTTGGGCAGCCGTTGACGGATGCCACATCCCCATTAAATGCCCACCTGGTGGCCAAAGTTCTCGAAAAGAATATCGTCATTTCAAGAATGGATGCTAAATATCGCTTCATCTTGGGAAGTTGTGGTTTCCTTGGGAACTCGCATGACTCGATCATTTTACAATCGACCTCTTTGTGGACAATAATTAAAGATGGAAAAATAATTCCAGAGATTTGTCAAGAAATAGATGCTGTTCAAATCCCTCCTCTTATACTAGGAGATTCTGCCTTCCCCTTTGAATAGTTTTTAATAAAACCTTACAGCAATGCAGTTTTGACTAAAAGCCAACGCTATTTCAACTACAGACTGAGTCGTGCCCGCATGGTCATTGAGGGAGCATTTGGCCAGCTTAAAGGAAGATGGCGGTTCTTGTTGCGAACGTCTGAGGGCAATGTCTATGAAACCAAAGTCGCTACCTTAGCCTTTTTAGTTTTACACAATATTTACCTAGATTGTGAAGACACTGCCTTCAAAGCTTGATGTATCAATTGATCAAGAAAGCAGCCAAAGAAGAAATAGAGAAACCATCCGTGACCTTCTTCTCATGAGAACGAGTAGAAAGGTTTTTGATGTGCAAAATAAAAAGGGAGTTAAAATAAGGAAAACTCTTGAGTCCAAAATTGCAAGAGAATTAGCTGAGACAAATAAGAAAAAATCATAGATGAAAACTCGTAGGTTTAAAAACAGTAACTTTCTAATATTTTTTTGTTAATGGTTATTGTTCAAGTTTGACTTTTAAAAGAATAACTTTCAATAGTTTTTTTTAAATAATATAATCCAGATTTGTTGTTATAATAAAATGTCACAATTTGGTGAAAGTTTTCTCAGATGTTTCATTGGCACCATTCAGTTCCTGCATGAAACTGTGGTAGGAATCTTTGCCGGCCATGTGATTAACAGCATTGTTGGGCTGTGGATATGGCTGGATGACTGGGTTCATATATGCTGCATTGTAATTATTCATCAATTGCTGTTGCTGTGGTGGCATGGTTTGTTGATTAATGATTAAATTAATCATAGCAAGTTCGTATTTCTTGTCTCTTTCCTCTTGCTCTCTCATAAATTTCAAAAAATCACTCATGGGATCTTTTTCAGCAATGTTTTTCATAAGACCCAGCATCTCTTGAAATTGCTGCTCCTTATGAGAGCTCTTGCTTTTTCACAGGGATGAAAAAAATTGGTGTTGATTCATCTGAATTAACAGACTGATTTATGGAATCAAAAGATTGCTTTCCTGACTCAATGGCTTATTCCGGCTGGCAGCTTTCTCTGGTTTTCACCAATTCAAACAACTGATTAAACCAAACTTTATAATTCTTTTCTTCTTGGAATTTTTTAATTCCACTGGCAGTTTGTTGTGACTTTGCAGCTCTCATTTCTAGCATTGACTCGCTTCTTAAGTTCTTTTAAAACTGCCTCATATATTTCACCATTTTTTTGACATTTGACATTCTGGAAAATCAGTTTTTTTGCCAGATTTCTTAACTATCTTTCTTTTTTTTACTGGTGGCACATCAGCATTGTTTTCGTTCCCGCTGTCAAAATCTTCTTCATCTTCCTCGTTACTATTAATGTTGGAACAAAAAAATAATCTTTCATGTTTTTTACAAATTTCCTAGGCACATATTTTTCTTAGTGGCACAAAGCAAGTTGAATATCATTTAATGTACAATTTATATAACAGCCTTGGTAAATTTTAGTTCCAAAAGTTAGAACCAATTCAATATTTGTTAATATCATTTTTAAATACAAAACACAAATACTGCAACTCCTGGTATCCTAATTTAACTTTTATTCAATCTTGAATTCAAGCTTTTTGAATGCGTCAGATTGTTTAATGTATCATGACAGGCAAACAAAACATGACACAGGTAGTAATTATTTTAATGATTAGCTTATAATTTTATTCTTTTTGAAAAAAAAACAACAGGTGCCTACTAGAGAAATATTTATAAAAAAGGCTTGAATATGAAATTCATACCTTGATGGTGATGTAGATTCAACTTTTGATGATTTATAATGCTGCACCTTGCAAACAGAACAGTAGCCAACACTTCTGCATGGTATCCAGCTTTGAGTTTCTTCATCTAATTCCTCCAGACAGCATACTGTATAGATTGGGACTCCGCAAATTATGCAAATATATTTAGTCTGCTTGATACAAGATTCGCAATCGTCCATAGGTCGTCAATTTGATGCCATGGTCGCAACTGAAGTTGCTAAACTTTCATACGTTGATTCGAAGAGGCATTGGTTTGAGAAAGTTAACGTTGGCGCCTTTTTCCCTATGTCATCCGCGCATGCCTAGCCTCGTTTTAACTTTCAAAATTATTGAAAATTAATTATGCATTAGGTTCGGCATATGAAAAGCACGACGTTGATCTTGATATCGCGCTTCTGCCGTTCGGCACGGCAAGACCAGTCGAGCCAGGACCGTTCTGCCGTACTTAATCAATTTTGTCGAGCTTAACTAAGTTGAACCTCGAGCTTTTCATGTACTTAAATTAGCAATTTGGTTCGGCTTGAGAAGCACGACGTATAACCCGGGCCTTAGCCGGCAATCAAGGCAGACTTTCGGTACCTTCGAGCTTTTTTAACAACTGATTAAATCGTGAAAAGAAACGAAAATCATGTAAACTCACCGATTTTGTATGGAGATAACTTTGAGTCTTCAAGAATGAAATTTGTCGTATCTTTGTCCAGATCAAGAATTTTTTCATAATCTATGGTACAAGTTTGAAATAGTTTTCTCAATTTGTCGTAAGAAAGAGATTGTGAGGTCAAATAATACTTTCTTTGTCTTATTTTCACTAAAGCCAGATGCACACTTGAGCATGTTGCTAGCTAAATGAAACGTGCAACACATTGCTAAAGTAAAATGATTTCGTTCGCTGCAAACGAGTAGCAAAGTGCCACGGGTGAAGAAATTTTCTAATATCCGAACTGTTGGTAATTTATGACTAAATTCTCCCAAAGGAGCCGGTGCACACGGAGAAGCAAAATGCTCTAGTGTGCGTCTGGTTTAAAGCGAAAGACACAAGGACAATAAGCATTCTATCTTATAAATTCCTGGGATATGACAAGAGGATAAAGAAGCAACGGGTCCTCCAAGGGTTCTTCGGAAGCAAAGAAGCAAAGAATTTTAGAGTGAATGTATTCCTTTCAAACGCGTTTAAAGGTGAACTGAAATGCAAAACTGTTTCTTGATGATGCATGCATAGAATCTTAGCTGCAAGCTTTCGTTTTTGATGCAATATCAGTTTAAATGTCATGAAATTTTTGTCGAGTCTCGACCATTGCCGGTGTTATGTGCGTTTCGGTAACCTTATGCATTTCGGTCCGGGTACACAAACGCATGACAATTTTGGTTATGCAAAAACGTAACCAAGCACTTAAACAACAGGGTACCAAAACGAATGTTGGAATTTAGCATCCGAACCGGTCCGGGTACACAAATGCTCTGGTTCATATTGTTCAGAATGTAAAGAACAATTGAACTATTTTTATAAAAGGGGTGAAAATAAGAAGCGGTGCTGTGAATTCCGTTGTTAAGTTTATGCAAAAAAGTACAACATTAACGGCGACTCCAAACTTTGCGTGATTGACAAGTGTGAAATATTAAACTTTTAAAAACGTGTCAAAACATCACACAATGATGAAATCACATGATCTGAAACACATTGCGTTTCACAATGTTACAATTTTCCATAGGATACCAAAACGCATATTACACCGGCATTTTCTACGACTCAACGCGCGTGACGTCACAAACACCACGTTTATAATCCTTAAATGCGAACCACGCACAAACTGAGGAGTTCAGTCCAAAATGTTCAGGAGTGCATTGAAGAATGGCAAGAAGACCACTTTATCAGCTTGAAGGAATACTCAATTTTGAAGTTAGTCATGCATAAAAATGTTAGATTCTTTTAACTTAAAATGATTAACTTAAAATATTGTTTCGATTAAATATAAATCACCGTTGTTTAGGTATATGATTTTACGGCCAAATACATTGCGAAGGCTATGTATCCCTTCGTGAGTTACCCTTCAAAAGGACACGCAGTAAGATAGCAAGTACAAAGGCAACAAAATTACAAAATAAATGCAACAGAATTTATAACCAAGATCGATTATTTTGGGAAAGTTTGGGGATGCCCCTGTCCCCTTTGTCGAAGAGGGTCATAAATCTTTCCATTAAATACTAGCCCTTAATTATTTTTTCAAAAGAGATACATGCTTGAAAAAGGACTTGTGCGACAATTCAATTGCTTGCTGACTTTTTTCTTAGTTGTGTATTGAAATGGAAGTCCTATCTTGTCGGGTTCTTAATCCCTTCAAAAATTTCATGTTTTTGTGACAATTTACTAGAGAACAGTGATTGAATTCAAAATATTTTCAGTAAATATCGAATTTAATCAGCATATGGTTCCAGAAAATAAGAAAAAATTGCACTTGGATAAATCCATTCAAATGAAGCCAATTTTGATGGACAAACGTAGTCATTTTGTAGTTGATAACCGTTACGTCAATTTGTCTAATCCTGGCAATATACCTATACACTACCTATATTTGATGTACTGGCCCGCAACAAACCATTTCATTCGAGACGGAGGAAGGTGTTGAGTCATGCAATATTCTTGCAAACCCTGATGTGAAAATTTTGGAAAGGAGTCATAATCTGTCACATTCACATCAGGTTATCGCAATAGAGTCAAAACCTAGGCCATTAATGCCTCGATGCTCTTCCGCCAAATCATTAGAGTAAGGCCTTCCAGACTGCCACGCAGCTCAAATAATTTGGATATGGTGTTTGTGACGTCATGATTAAGCGGTAGGCTCGAGTAAACTTGCACATGCTCGGAACATTTTCGGTGATTAACTTTGAGGCTGAATAATTCGAAAACAGTGTTTAATAGAATGGCCCGGGTATTGATGCTAGATAAACTCACATCTGAGGTCAAGTGCATCTTGCATTTCTAAATTCATCTTTAAAAGGAAGAAAATGAAAACATGCCTTTATCTGGAATAATCTTTTTTATGCCTTCGATCGCATTACAGGTTGAGCCATCGCCATCGCAAACGTTGCATTCATCAAGGATCTTGTCAGAGTTGAACTTCATGTCGCAGCCAAATTTCTAGCGAGAAAAAAAACATTTGGATTGCAACAAAAAGAAGCAGAGAATCGTGTGAAAAGTCCAATCTCTTTGATTAAATATTATTTTAACTTCCATATTATGAACATATGCAATAAATACAAAATAACAAACCAATAGATTACCTCACATTTTCCGATGAGACAAATGTCGTGTGATTTATTGTTATGACAATGAGTTCCGTCCAAAACAGTGTTGTCAAGGAAGAATCTTGTTTTGTCATTGCTCATGCATGGCAACTTACACGGGTTCTTTGCTTGCGAGAGAAAACGAGAAAGTCAATCACTTTGGATATATAACTGTCAGATGAATCTCTTTTAAATAAAAAGGGAAGAAATTTTAAATATTCAAAATGATATCTGTGACGTATTCTAGGTTGTTATTCTAGTTAATATCAATAAAAGGTACAAAGTGTTGGTGTAATAGAAAGAGTAAATGTTGATTTAAGTATACTCGAAAGATATTACTAGAAACACTGAACTTTCATGTTTATTTGTCTCCGTCCTTATCCTAAGAAATATGCAATGACATTTTGCCCGGGGTATCATTTTCGCTGTCTAAGCAACACTCTCTCTGTTTGCCTAAGCGAAAATAATAGCAGTTAACCTCAGCTACTTTTATTTTATTAGAGTACCAACATTTATCACTAAATGTGATAAAGCATTATTACCATACTATAGTACCAGCAACTATGATGGAATGTGATAGCTGCCTTACAGAAGTATTACACTACAATAGGGCCAACAGCTGATATTATATGTGATAGCTGCCTTACAGAAGTATTACACTACAATAGGGCCAACAGCTGATATTAAATGTGATAGCTTTTTTAAATATAGTATTACACTACAATAGGGCCAACAGCTGATATTAAATGTGATAGCTTTTTTAAATATAGTATTACACTACAATAGGGCCAACAGCTGATATTAAATGTGATAGCTTTTTTAAATATAGTATTACACTACAATAGGGCCAACAGCTGATATTAAATGTGATAGGGTTTTTAAAAGTAGTATTACGCTACAATAGGGCCAACAGCTGATATTAAATGTTATAGGGTTTTTAAAAGTAGTATTACACTACAATAGGGCCAACAGCTGATATTAAATGTTATAGGGTTTTTAAAAGTAGTATTACGCTACAATAGGGCCAACAGCTGATATTAAATGTGATAGGGTTTTTAAAAGTAGTATTACGCTACAATAGGGCCAACAGCTGATATTAAATGTGATAGCTTTTTTAAATATAGTATTACACTACAATAGTACCAAAGGCTGATATTAAATGTGATAGCTTTTTTAAATATAGTATTACACTACAATAGTACCAAAGGCTGATATTAAATGTGATAGGGTTTTTAAAAGTAGTATTACGCTACAATAGGGCCAACAGCTGATATTAAATGTGATAGCTTTTTTAAATATAGTATTACACTACAATAGTACCAACAGCTGATATTAAATGTGATAGCTTTTTTAAATATAGTATTACACTACAATAGTACCAAAGGCTGATATTAAATGTGATAGGGTTTTTAAAAGTAGTATTACGCTACAATAGGGCCAACAGCTGATATTAAATGTGATAGCTTTTTTAAATATAGTATTACACTACAATAGTACCAACAGCTGATATTAAATGTGATAGCTTTTTTAAATATAGTATTACACTACAATAGTACCAAAGGCTGATATTAAATGTGATAGGGTTTTTAAAAGTAGTATTACGCTACAATAGGGCCAACAGCTGATATTAAATGTGATAGCTTTTTTAAATATAGTATTACACTACAATAGTACCAAAGGCTGATATTAAATGTGATAGGGTTTTTAAATATAGTATTACACTACAATAGGGCCAACAGCTGATATTAAATGTGATAGCTTTTTTAAATATAGTATTACACTACAAAAGTACCAACAGCTGATATTAAATGTGATAGCTTTTTTAAATATAGTATTACACTACAATAGTACCAAAGGCTGATATTAAATGTGATAGGGTTTTTAAATATAGTATTACACTACAATAGGGCCAACAGCTGATATTAAATGTGATAGCTTTTTTAAAAGTAGTATTACACTACAATCGATGTGGTAGCGCTCTTAAGGTACCATAATTCTTAAAAGGAACCATCTGCTAATTTTAAATTCAATAGCTAACTCTGACTACTTTTAGTCAATAATATAACAAACAGCTGCAATTAAATCTCATAGCTACCTTCAGCCCCAGCCTGGCAGAGTCCTGGTTCAAATTTGATGTTATCAATAGCTGCATCGCCTTTATAGTGAGTTCCACGTACCCCCTCAATTACAAGCTGCGAAGCAATATAAACAAAATCTACTTAAATCATGGTTAAATCCAACACTTTTTTAAACAGCTTTTATTAAAATATACTTTAAATGTACAAATTACTTCTGATGTACAGCCTTAGTCTCAAGTAATATACAAAAGACCGATCAAACAGTAAATTGTGAATTAACAACTTTAATGTGACATGATATATTCCGGTTTCTAAAAAATCGTTTCAGATTGAAGAATTTCTTCGAGAGGTAACTTTTTTAGCTGATGAATGAAACACCCAAAACCTTGCAAAATAACACAAAAATAGATAGAAGAGAGGTATCTAGCAAAATAAAACACACAAAAATGCATTACTTAATCTTAAACTTTATCTATAGGAGTTCTCGATCCATCAAGTACCAATTCAAGCTGACTGAATTGTTCTTATTATTACAGGAGACGGCTAAGATACTTGGCCATCTTCTTGGTTGGACGCACGATGCTCCATTCTGCACCATGCATAATGCATTGCGCCATAATCCCAACCGTCTGTTTGGTAATGATATATATTTTAACTTCCAAGGAGTTCTGTCTGCCATCCTACATTCTAAAATCGTAAGTCTGCTTAGTAAAAAATATATTTTACAGTTGCATTAAATAATAAACAAAGATGCTGTACATACGCTGTACTCTGACACCTGCTCAATCGATAATTCAAGTTCGTGCCAGTGATCTCCTTGATTACCAATCTTTTCCCATAGTGTTGTCTCCCCGTTCTCTCCTTTAACAATTATTTTCAAAGATCCCATATCTTCTCCGTACATATGGTAATCTAGGCTGAAACAAGCCCTTGGCAACAGGATCCTGGGACTCACCAGTCGCGCTTTGAAGCCTCGCTGCCTTCTGGCATTAAAGTTATCAGAAGCTTCAATAAACGCATACTTTCCTGAAGGAGCAAGTAAAAATGAAATTTTGGTAAAACCATTTTTTCTTTCCAGGAAATGGACACAGATGCAATTAATAAACAAAACTCGATCTTTTAATGCTGACACATTCATATCAATTGGCTATGAAATCGATGGCCTATGAAATCTAGGGGCCAGTTGCCTTATCAACGTACCCTTGACGTTTCCATGTGGATCGTTTCTTGGGCCTGTATATTGGCTTGGGGTTCTACCACTGATTATATTCCAATCAAACTTGTCATTTTTGTCTTGCCTCCAGTTGCACCATCCATTTTCAAATGTACAGTCAAGAGAATGCCGCTGATCTTTAACTAAAATTGACAAGTAAACAATACCATTTCATCAAACAGCTCGTGGTATTATTGCAAAATACCGTTGCTGGCACAAAGAAAATGTTATCACTGCTTAGAGTGACTCAAATAAAGAACCTTATTACAGGCTACTTAGAAAAAGTATCTGAGATACTTGTTCAAAATACTATTACCAGAAACCCTGGAAAAACAACTGAAAACTTAAGAGTACCATTCACCAAATTATTGTGACAAAATGCGTAAACAAAACTGTAACTGTGTGATTAGGTTTAATATCGACCGAGCTGATCTCGGAATATCGTATAAGAAACGCGCACTTTTCAAGAATCTCTGACCTTGCTTACAGAAAGGAAAACGGCAATACTTGGTTCTATCCTTGAAAAAGGAATGATGGGCTTTTGCATTTACACTAGGTGTTATGTCACGTGCTTGTTTGGGAACAGTCCCATTCTATACAATAGATATTCAAGAAAAGATACCGCCCGTCCCTGTTTTCAACACATCGCATATTGCTCGTAAAGCTCCATTGCTCCGTTGCTTCGTTGCTCCAAGAATAAATATGAAACCAATCTCCGATCGATTTATGAAACCCGCAAGTAGATTGATTTATGATTGATTAGAGAAACAGAAAAACTGTATCTAGCGAAAGTTTGAAATCAATATATAACTCTTATTTATCTGTTATGATTCATTTCCTAATCCAAACTGGCAAAGGACTCTTAATATTCAAACTCACAATACTCAGCAAATTCTTCATCCCTATAAAGTATAAAGTCCTCTCCATACACCTGTTTGCACTGATCGTCTCGAATATCTTCAAATGTTTTAGTTATTCTGCATCTCTAAAAGATAAAAAACTATGATAACATATTGATCATGTACCAGTACAAAAAGCCTTAAAGATAGAAAAGTGCAGAGCAAATAAACAACAACATTGAAATGCTTTGGTAAGAAACCTGCAAAAAGGCAAGGCCGAGGTATCAAGACAAATCTTAAAATGTCAACGTACCTGGGTGTTGCAAATATCGTGTTCAATGGAAGAGCCCGGACATTTCTCTCCTCTGTTGGTAGGCCTAAGCGAAAACGACCAGACGTTGCTCAAAAACATTCAGCACCGTTGTTTATGAAAAATGACTCAAAATAGCTACATTGGGTGTCACAGCCACCTTAATTGGAGCATGGAAATAGAAGATACGCTCCGCCACTTTTCCGCTCCTGCCCTCTATTTCCTCGCTCGAAATTTTGTGGATCTGGTACCCAAGGAACAAAATAGCATAATTCTTCATGCAGTTTAATAACGACTGCAAGATACTTCCAAATGAAAACTGGCAAGGTTTAAATGAAATTGCTACATTTGCTTCCTATGAAATTTTTAATTTCCGTAAAGAAACATAAAAAAGTAACTTTATTATCTGACTCTTACTGGGTTTCTAAAGTCACCGCTACTTGCGATGAATATTGCCGTGTCGTAGATCTGAGAGAGATACCAAAACTTACTTAGGATTATCACAAACTCTGGTTCGATGACGTAGACCAGTTCCACAGGACAAAGAACACTTTGACCATTCCGCCCAGGAGCCCCAATTTCCATTTACAGGTGGAGGATCAGCGGGTCTTTGACTACTTTGAACACAGCGACCTCTACGGCACCACTATAAAGCAGAAAATAGGGTTACTATATTGGGTTGGGAGAATGCTAATCTATTGAATCTATTAAAGATATAGATCATTCTTGCTTTGGGTGAAACTTATTTTTATCTTTTTATCAAATTATTTACCTTGTCTTGCCCGCAGTAGGTTCCGTCTAGAGGGGGGCGTCCTCTTGTCGTGCATGACTGGTATCTTCTGCTTGATTCGGTACACCACAGGCGTTGACAACCATCTGCCGTGTAATACTAAGCATGATAACAAAAGAGACAGTAAGAAAAACCTTGCAGGTGTCTTTGAGGAGAATGGCAAAGGCAATAAGAAATATTTAGCTAGAACTTAAAGTATGACTGTACAAAGCAAAACTGATAAAGCAACAAAAGAATAAAGAGTGTCGAAAGAAGACCAAAATGATTGCAATAAATTCAAAACAATGTAAGTATTGATGAAAAAATTCTAAACCCTGACACCTTTACCTCACATTTTTCGTATCCTTTGCCAAAATCATATCTGCATTGTTCATCCATTGTGGCAAAAACACCAGGTAAAGAATCCATATATTTGAAGTCTTTCGGATACGGTCGATCCTCTAAACACCGGAAGTACCTGAAAAATAGACGTTTATATAACTTAAGTAAGATACATAGGCTGACTAGGTTGCATAAGTTACGTAAAATACACAGGCAAGACAGGTTTCTATGGATATTCAGGTTTGATAGGTTACAATGTTTACACAAAGGCTACACATGTATTTCAAACTAATGTAAGTAACTGCAAAACCTTGATGAAGACGTGTCATGGAATGAGGTAGTAAACAAACAGTGTACTTTAATGTGCTGTACGTCGATTGAGACTCATATATAATCAAATAAAGTGTAGGTCTTCATCAGGTAAAAATAAAGAAGAAAATACGTACAAAAAATGAGATAATAAAATTGTGCAGCAAGAAACTGCTCAGTGACAAAAAGGAAAAGCAGAGCAATGCCTGAAAATAAAGAGCAAAATAATGAGCAATAGTAAAATTACCGAGTGTTTTCTTGCAACAGTTTTCTACTGCAAGAAGACCAGTGGAATCTATTGAGCTTCGAAAGAACCAAGGCAGCCATTACACTTCCCTTTTTTGTATCTTGTTTGCAGTCATTTTCTTCTCCATCGTGTCCGAGACCCAACCTGCATATTGGGAAAATTCAGGAAATCATGGTGCTACCATGGTACAACATTGGATACTGTTGGAGAATCACTGAACAGTTTATCAAGACTGTTTAAAAGGCGAGCTTTCGCTTGAATGCTTTTAGCTGGTTTATGCAAATCTCAATGGAAGGAAGCAATGGAAAAGGTAAATGGGTCATATAAGTGAGGGGAACGAAAGAACCTTTCTTTGTGTGATTCACGAGAACACTCCTCAAATTATTGCCTTTATACTGGCTTCATTGAAATATTTTTGAAATACTTGAACCCTTGTTAATTGCCTAATATAGCCTTTCATTGCCACTCGCGGCAATTCTTTGTGTTGTTTAGAGGCGATATCTTTTCTTGGCTGCCGGCTGTCTCTAGTATTTCAAGTCTAACATCACAGCCTTAAGAAAATGGGATACTGCTGGGAATATCTATGACATTCGTGATACAGGTTTGGATGTTGTAAACTTTTTTAACTTAGTTTTTTCCAATACAAATATCAGCAAATATTACATGAAACTTACACGTGACCAGCCTCGTGCGCAGCGATGAAGGCTGAGGCGAACCCGTTGTCGTCAACCAAAGCACAGCTTCGTGTTTGGGAACACATGGTATAAACAGGAGCATACCCTGAAGCAAAGTGTCAATATGAAAGATCAACCTTTGACCAAGCATTCCAACTACGTATGGAATATAGGCAGGTTTTGGCATGCAGACTGTAAATCTTGAGGTGGAGTGAAAAACAACAATTTGCTTTACCGGTTGAAATTTAATTATCTGTACATCAATTTTCCTTTTTTTAACGAGCTTTAAAAATATAGATGATTGTGTCATCAGAAATCAATGGCTAATATCAAAACTCCTAGATCTCAGGCCCTGTTCATGCGATACCGGATTCATTTCGTATTGGATCACTTTTTATATCGGATAGGCCAGGAAAGTCCATCTGAAATGATAAAGGAACTGGGATGGAAGTCACTTGCGGAGAGACTTGCCAACCTGAAAGCAGCAATGATGTTTAAAATTCAGAATAACATTGTTGACCTTCCTAAAGATATCTTTACTGAAGTAGGAACACACAACAGAAGAAGTCAGGCAGTAGTCCTTGTACCAGCAGCGCGAGTTAACTGTTAAAAGTATTCCTTTGTTCCAACGGTCGCAAAAATTTGGAATGAGCTGCCCATTGGAACAAGAATCTCAAGAAGATCACTTGAATCTTTCAAGTCATCACTGACTATATACAAATAGAGACAAGCCCTATTATTGACCCAACTCTTTTATTTTCTTTTTCATGTTCGTATTGTTGTTGTTATTTTTGTACTGACTGGTCAGCTGCTGGACTGCTAAGATGTTGCTAAAGGTTGGATCTAGGCTAAATCACGGGGAGTGTCTTTTCTTGAATTTGGTGTACCAAATAGTTCAGTGCATAAACGCTTACCAATCCGGCAGTGCTGACCAGTTTATCTTCTATTATTGAGACTAACCTACTAGCCGCTAGTACGCAATACCCATTGTGAGGACTGTACTTTAACATATATATTATATTAGATTAGATTAGATTGGGCCTTCTGTTCACGCTCCGTGTCGTTTTTTCCGAGTAAAACCATTCCGCATTGAATGTGGAACGGAATAATATCGGATCAGTTTTGAGCTCGTGTGAACGCATGAATCCGAAACGGTTCGTTATCGGGGTTTTCAAAAACAGTTTGGCACTCTTTTCAAGACACGAAATGACAGTGGATCCCAGTTAAACAAAAAATATGCTCCTTACCATGATGATGAGCTTCACAAGATTAATGCAAAGGAAAATTAGATTGTTCAAAAACTGATTTCGAAATTCTTCTTCTTCAAAACGAAACAGCGTATCAGATATGTCAACTGCTTACAGACAATGGATTTTTCGGAGCAGTATTGAAGCGTAGTGTCACCGTGTGAACAGGAGTGAATCCGATACAAAATGAATCTGGTATCGTGTGAACAGGGCCTATTCTGAGCAAGGAATTAAGGATACACTTAGTAGACACAGTTACCACGTAACAGTCTGCTTACCTGCCGGACCAAAATCTCGTCTAGAAGGAAAAGTAATCCAGGAATTATATCCTTTTAATATATTTCAGTAATAGTTTTCAAGGTAAAACAGTGCGAATAGAAATAAAAATAGAAACATCGACAATACAGACAGATTGAAAGACGGCGCTAAAAGATAAAAATGCTGACAATATTTGAAAATAAATAATAAGAATAGAAAAATAACAATAAACTATAAAAAGAGATTCATTCTGATCTTGAACCCTTTGGGTAATTTGGCCATACAAAGTTTGAAACTACTAACCTTGTCAAGACCAGAGCAAAATCGTGGTGATTCACGTGCTTATCATCATGAGAGCTTTGCAAGTAAACAGCATAGTCACAAGCTGATTGGACACTCATAGACGCAGAGTCTCGTGTAATAACAAGCCTTGGCTGAAACGGAAGGTGAAAAAAGTCAGTTTGCTCATTGAAGGTTTCGCAATGTAACAAGGTCAAGGTTTGTTTCCATGGGATTAAAACATTGCAAAAACAATGATAGGGACAGCATGTACCTCTCTCTTCTGCAATATCACCAAACGGGTTAAAACGAAATTGAGACGTACTCCTGTTGTCGAGTCTTTCATGATGAGATTGATCTAAAAAACGTTTAATAAAGAAACATTGATTTCTGCGTTGTCAATGAGATTTATCACCCATTATCACAAAGGGAGTGCCATTTCAAAAAGTCAACTTTGGGACCGAAAAAATTGGGTATTCTTACTACTTTCCTACGGGCTGTTTTCTAGGGAACTCTAAGAAACTCAGAATTGATCCTTAAGAGAAATGCTTTCGAAATAATCAAAACAAACACTTTCATTGTTCCATTGTTCATTTTTCAAAGAGTCCATTGATCACTTTTTCTTTCTTCCTTTCTCTGAGTGGCAAAGATGGCCTTATAGTTTGATTTATTGTCATAATATACATGGATATTTGTGTGACTATTCTAGGCCCTACAGAAACAGTGACAGACGACTCTGTGACAGAAAATTTCAGGAGGCTTATAAAACGGAGCAGCAATGGCTTTGCAAAAGAGCTATTGACTGAAATTAACTGAGTGACACATCGCTTTGATTATTCTTTTGCCCATTTTTACCATTTTTCTTTTCTTACCTTTCTCTTTTCCGTTGTTACACTATTCATTTGTTGCTATATTGCAGTTTTTTGCCCCCCCCCCTCTCCCAAAATCTTTTCATAAAAGAGCATATAATGCTAGTAGCTATACAGGTATTCAAGAGAAAAGCAAAAGTTCTCACCACGTTAGATAGAATTAAAAGATATTTCTCCACTTGGACTTCCCGTGGAACTGCACGACACTTTCATCGGCGACAATCAATGTCTCCATCCACTTATCCTCGCCAGACACATCTTTTTCTGTAATGGGGGGCAGTTCAAGGTCGGCTAGAAGATAAAACATTTGCGCTTTTTACAGCTTACAAAATGCCATCAGAATTCTAGGATTGTTTACCCGTTTAGACTGTCTACGCTTGCTGTATATCCAGAATCAAAACTACCTTGCAATGTCACAACAACAATAGTCAAAAGCCTTCATAAAAATAATGGGGACCACTAGAAATGAAAGAACTGATGTTTTGGCGTTTGAAACGATGTGCATTGGTCGCTCAAGATTAGCAGTCATTTCATAGATGCATCGTTTTCACAAACCTGTCCATTACATTTTCGTTGAATCAGAGCTTGATGTTCATGCGAATTGTCTATGAAATTTATGTAAATTGTGGAGTAAATTTTCACAGAAACTCTTACGTGGAACAGTTATGACAACTTTGTCGCGATTTGATTCGTCGTTTCGCTTTGAGACATATTGTTTCTTCCCATTCATCAGGAAAGCTTCTTGTGAGCTTTCATCAACAGCTACCCATTTTGTTTGTGAGTACGTGCTAACAAACTTTCTTCGGTTTTGTTCGATGGTTGCAAAGTAACGGCGCTTACCGTACAAGTCCAACCAGTATAGCTATGGCAAATAGAAATTTACATTAAGAAAACACCTTTATTTTGTATTAGAAGAATGTATTGGATGCACGAGTATACTTTACAAAAGATTAAACGTAGAATAGGATCGACACATGCTTTGTATTCAACGCAATGATTTTTAAATATCTTTAATGTGAGGTCTTCTTTCTACAGTATCTATCGAAATATTTTAAATAACCAACATTTACCTGCACAGATCTACGAGCTTTGTTGACGATGGTGATAAAACTGTCCCAGACATCTCTTCGAGTGCGAGAGGGTCGGTTTAGGGGGCTTCCAATCCTTGGCACGTTACCAGCTGACAGTAGAAAATTTAATAAAATTACACTAGGCAGGTTTCAAAATCTTAATGTCGACTCCATGGCTATATTAAGAATCAGAGATTTCATTTAAACAATGTGACAATAAACTGGGTATTATTTAGTAGTTGTTTCGATCCATGAATCAACTGACTGTCTCTTGCAGTGAAACATTAATCAGACTTGCTACTTTTAGAAAATTTCAGCAATCAGAAAAGCTGTGCTGTATTATTTTAGTGTAAGTACGCTAGTTCAATTGGACTCTAAAGTCGTTTGTTTTCAGTGACAACATAGGCACATAGGTCATCTCGCTGCTGAGAGGCAATAACGTCTCTTAGTGCAAACGAACCTATGTTCACAGTAATAAAATACCAAGGAATAGTAAAGGTCTTAGAAATATAACCGCAAAGGGTGAAAGACGCCATTTGCCACGAGAGCAAACCTAAGTAAATTTGTTATCCATCTTCGCAAAACCTTACCAATGAAAGTTAAATCCACAACTAGTGGCTTGATTGTCTCTTTTCGAATCAGTGCAATATCGCATTAACAAACCACAAATTGAACTAGAACACAGTCAGTGTACCAATAGATATCTTTTGAAATTAGATTTCCTTCCGGAAGTTCATCGGTAAAGTAAATCATAAAGGCAAGTTAACGAGATTCTGCATATTCACATCACAAACCTGATAGAACACCAACAGCCTATTCAGCATCCAAACGGAAGTAAAATTTTAATCTTTTTCAGGGTTAGATGATAAACCTATAACTTCATACCTTGAAAATCTACACGGGAAGTTCACTTTAAGATTGAATTACGAAAACTCATATGACGTGTACGCAAATGCCCTCGAGGTTCTCTAGGATTATCAGAAGAGAAAATGACTTCCAACTCATTACGTACATTAAAATAAATTTATGAAAAATGCAACAGCTCTAAGGCTTTTTTTAAAAAATAAACAACATTGTGGTAACAGTAAGAATCTGAGACAAATGACAAGTCATCTGACAATTGATTATGTTTTCTTCAGCTGTGAATCAACAGAGACGTTCATAAAACGAAGTGCGGTTTCCATTTGGACCAAACGTTGGTGAAACATTGTATGGAATGAAATATTCAAATATTCTTGTCACGCCAAAGAGGCAAACTGAAACATGCCTATTTGCTAGGGCTAATCCTTGGTCATTGACAAAAATATGACATTGACATGAGAAAATATTCCCTTTTTAATGAGTAATTAAAATCTGCGAACTTGATCTGTAAAATAAGGAACCCTAGTGGTTGAATGAAAATTGGAATGTGTATATCAACGAGTTTGGTTAAATCAATTAATCCTATCCCAATATCGCTTTGAAAAAATCAACCTGGATTAATACAACTGAAATTAAATCTCATCTCAGTTAATTATCAGTTGGAGTGAATAAACCCAAGCTGGACCTGAATCTTTGAAAATTTGCAACTCTGCGACAGATTTTGTTGGATTTGCAAATTTTCAGCAGAACGGCAGATACCTTTAAGTGGTGTGTCTAAACTCAGTCTCTTCTCAACATCAGGCAAGGCAGACCTAGGCAGGTCCTTCGTTCGGTACACCAAATGCGGTCTTTGTCTTGCTTTACCAAAGCTTATGTTTGTCTTCATTGGCTCAATGAAAAACATGTCGTCATCTGTCCTTACTAGGCCGGCCTAGGCGCGAAAGAAAACAGATGGATGAGTTTTACGTGAAGACACTTATGAGTGAAGTGTATGGTGAACGCCGCACAAGATAAATTCACGATGCAAGAGAAGCGGAAAGCTGTGTATGGTGAAGGGAAGGGGGACAGCAATATATGATGAGCATTTTACAAGATCAGTTTGAAGGGCCAGGGAAATGGGAAACATCGAAATGCGGTGAGCGCTGTGCAGAGATAAACAAATAAAAATCGTTAGTTGAATTTTTTTAAAATCTCGAGTATCGATATTCTAACCGGGATTTACTGTATGCAAAACAAAACCTTCACGGCAGCTTCTGAGAGAGCAGAAAATGTAGCT
Source organism: Rhopilema esculentum (assembly GCF_013076305.1). The sequence goes on from NW_027018659.1 coordinate 192,876, forward strand.
ATTTTACTGAAAATTTCCAATATTTTATATTCAAGATCGAAACCTGAAGCAATTAAGAAAAAGTGATTTTTCGTGACTACGTGAAAATTGAAAAACCAAGAACCTGTAAAGCAATGAAAAATGCTGAGGCCACGTGACTGTTTGCAATGATAGAAAACAATCCATGTTCAGTAGCCGAAAGTTTGCCAGCGTGAAGTGTGAGAAAGTTTATAAATCAAAGATCTAACCGAACAGTCGTGCTGCCCAGTGCATGGAAAAACACTGGCGTGCACGTTAAGTAGCGGAAGATATTGTATCAGGAATCTTGTATATTTAAGCAATTAGAACCAATAACTGCACTGCATTGGCTCTGATAACATTCTATCACTTGCAGCTTCGAACGAAAACAACACGACCCGTGTTATTAATAATCGCTTTTGACGTCAGAAAATCATCCAACTTTTGTGATGCTGCTGTTTAACCCTAAATTCTTTGCTTTGGCAACATTATACAAGGGTCTTTTCATCTTTACAATAAAGAACTCTGTATGTCACAAGATAAGAGAACAATTCTGCTAGCCTTCTAATTCACAAATCACACACAGCTTTTACTTACAAGTCCATCGCAGTCACTAATGGCAGCAGCAGAGGACATGTTTACATTAGAAACTTTGCCAATACGCAAGCAGGCATTCTGAGACAACAGCTTCTTCTGTATCCCTGCTTCGGTGTGGTACTCTACTGTAGCACCAGGTAGAACACTACTGCTTGCATACAGTTCCAACTCCAGGATTTTACCAAATGCGTTTATCTGTTGAAATCAAAATCATAAAAGACATCAACCGCTAACTTTAAAAAGCAATCACCAAAGAAAAGTAAATGTTGCAAGTGGAAGCGTGTCAAAATGTTTTGCGGGCCATAAGTCCGATTCTTATCGCAGATACTGTTGCAGCATTTAAAAAGGACATCTTTAAAATGACAATAAAAAGTGTATGCTTCTTTCATTCGCAAGTTCTAAATTATCTCAAGGAAAAGTCTCTGCCTCCCTATTGAACTGAAGAGTGCTAAGCCTCATAAAGAAAGTAGGGAAGATTAAGAAGTTACACTGATATTGAATTTGTTTGGATTACGAGCTAAGAGAGATCAAAATAAGATGGTGTTTTAATGTCCAGAAAGAGCAGAAAACAGGAGCGGAGGAGATGAAAACTAAAGAGAAAGCGGGGAGATTGCTGCCAGATAAAGATGGAAGGGGGGTCATTTGAAGAATGTTATACAAAAGAATGGGGGTGGAGATAAAAAAGAACGTGAACCAGCATTTAAAAAGGACATCTTAAAAAAGACAATAAAAAGTTTTTATGACAGCTTTTTCATTAAACTAACTTTAAACTGTACCTTTCCTTTCGATGAGCTTTTTCATTTAACTAACTTCAAACTATACCTTTCCTTTCGATGAGCTTTTTCATTAAACTAACTTCAAACTGTACCTTTCCTTTCGATGAGCTTTTTCATTAAACTAACTTCAAACTGTACCTTCCCTTTCGATGAGCTTTTTCATTAAACTAACTTCAAACTGTACCTTCCCTTTCGATGAGCTTTTTCATTAAACTAACTTCAAACTGTACCTTTCCTTTCGATGAGCTTTTTCATTAAACTAACTTCAAACTGTACCTTTCCTTTCGATGAGCTTTTTCATTAAACTAACTTCAAACTGTACCTTCCCTTTCGATGAGCTTTTTCATTTAACTAACTTCAAACTATACCTTTCCTTTCGATGAGCTTTTTCATTAAACTAACTTCAAACTGTACCTTTCCGTTCGATGAGCTTTTTCATTAAACTAACTTCAAACTGTACCTTCCCTTTCGATGAGCTTTTTCATTAAACTAACTTTAAACTGTACCTTTCCTTTCGATGAGCTTTTTCATTAAACTAACTTCAAACTATACCTTTCCTTTCGATGAGCTTTTTCATTAAACTAACTTTCAACTGTACCTTTCCTTTCGATGAGCTTTTTCATTAAACTAACTTCAAACTGTACCTTCCCTTTCGATGAGCTTTTTCATTAAACTAACTTCAAACTGTACCTTTCCTTTCGATGAGCTTTTTCATTTAACTAACTTCAAACTATACCTTTCCTTTCGATGAGCTTTTTCATTTAACTAACTTCAAACTATACCTTTCCTTTCGATGAGCTTTTTCATTAAACTAACTTCAAACTACCTTCCCTTTCGATGAGCTTTTTCATTAAACTAACTTCAAACTGTACCTTTCCTTTCGATGAGCTTTTTCATTAAACTAACTTCAAACTATACCTTTCCTTTCGATGAGCTTTTTCATTAAACTAACTTCAAACTGTACCTTCCCTTTCGATGAGCTTTTTCATTAAACTATCTTCAAACAGTACCTTTCCTTTCGATGTCTACCATTTCTCGAGTCCTTGATCTAAGTATTTGATTTCGGTGGATTATATTTTTTATAATTTTTCTACAAGCCTAAATACAAGCTATGATAAGTCTAAAAAAACTAATAATAGAAGACAAAAATTTAAAAAATCATTTAATAATATGAGTGAATTGAATTTGACGTCTGATCTTCATAGCAGTCGTGCCGATAATGATCAGAGTCGATAATGAGTCCTGCCTAAGTAGAAAGCCAAAACGAATAAAGAAACTAAAACTGGGAGCTAGAGACGAAAGAAAGACGCGAAGACAAAAGGAGAAAAATTGGTCAAAAGGAGGGAGACGAAAGAGAGGTACACCTCAGGAGGCGACAGAAAGGAGAAAATAATTGGGATAAAACAGAGGAATAATTGGGGAAAAACATGAGATAAAAATATCCAACGACAGGCTTTTTAAGGACTTCAAGTGCTTGGTCAAAAACTTTTTCCAAAAAAAGAGAAGACAATAGTCTATTGTCTTGAACAATGGAAGTTACTAGCACAAAGATGCTCTCTAAGTGTATTAGAAAATGCTCTGCGACTGGACAGGTTAAATTTAAAAAAGGTTCAATTTAAACTTAAATTTAAACTTAATTAAATTTGAATTTAAAAAAGGTTTCCTTTACGCAAATATTTCTTTGGAATACGGAGGAACGGTGAGTTAGACAAACTTGAACTGAGGCTTAACGCAAAAATTCAACCTTTCAGATGGCTGGCTTAAATTGAACACTACGGTCTTCTATTGCCTGTTGTTCGCCAATGTTTATAAAAAGACTTTGATGCGAGGAAATAATTGCCGTGTTTCCATAACCTGCAAATTTTTTTCAATCAAAATGGACGGAGCTATGGCATTGCTAATTGGATCAGCTAAGCATATTTCTGTTACTCGATTGCAAAACTGACTGTCAAAAGCTATCGTACAATATGCATGACAATTTTTATCTGCACCGTTTACATTAGGTCGTATTCATCAGGAATTTGCAGAAAATTCTTATTTGCTATTATTATCTATCACTAAAAGACTCACCTGGTAATGGGAGGCACGGTCATCGTTTAAATCACGTCTTAATCTTCGATGTTTCTCAGACAATTTGTAATTTTTTTCTAATGCTTGTGGATATATCACTTCATATGTGCGTAGATTTTTAACGAATGCATCTGAAATAAATGTACGCAAAGTCAGTCTTTGTCACATAAATTGGTCACATGATACTTATAACGCGATTTTGCTTACTTTTATAAGCATCAGAATACTCAGAGATCAGGGACTCAATGGATCTGATCTGGGCAAACGTCTATAAGGCATACTGTAACATGGCTACGCCTATATAATTGACAATTGAACCAATATGTCGGTGTTGTACAAACTGGAACTCAAAATAGATATAGCTGTAATGGATACAATGTAACTAAAATACTTATACATATATGAAAAATGGTTATAAGGAACTTATGTGCCAGTACACGACGTAATAAAGCTAATGCGGCTATGAGACTAAAACTCATATCGTAATACTTGTGCAAGACACATTGAAGCTTTTATGGTGATAAAAAAGTTGCTCTTCCCTTAGCACTGTGGCTCCCGGTCCAGCTTCGAAAGATTGCTCTACTATTAATTTGTAAACCAATCTGGTCTTAGACCGTGCGGATGTTATTGAAACCGAGTTAAATCATTTCACACAAAGGTGACTTAAGATTAATTGTATCCGCGAGCGATGGTGTGCAATCGAAACCTTCTTTGCATTAAGCTTGATTATACAAGCCTTTGATTGTTTATTCACGATTCAGAGTACCCACCTTCCTTTTTAAAATGACAGACATGTCAGATTGGTTCTGTTTCACAGTGGGTCATTCCTTACATCCATTTCGGCAACCAATGGAAGCAATTGCCACATTAATAAACTCTAATGTTAACTTGAGTCTAAAACAACTTGAAACAATTCGAGACATGTGGGCAGAAGTGGCTGGTAAGAATGATAAAGGAGTGAAGAATGCGACAACAAAATATGTAACGAACAATGAAACTACTGTCTCTGTATTATGCTTTATCAAAGAATCTCACCGAATCGCAAATCAATCGCCTATAACAGCAAAACGATCCCAGAACTATAAAAGCATTACTGTACAATTTTAGAATGAAGGACTTTTTCATAAGTTGATTGCTTTATCGATATTTGCGGCAGACTCTTTAGTGTGTTAAATTCCTTATAAAATATCTTCTTTATTTCGCTATTTTGTAGTGGGCAGATCTTAGAATCAGCAAATAATGAAAGCAAAGAGACCAACTCACAATTACTCATAGACATGATCTTTCTTCGTTTATATTGACGTTGAAACCACAGCGCCAGGGCAACAACGTATTTAAGATAACGGACCTCTTACCGCTAACCCCATTTATTAATGACAACATTTAACTTTTGAAAAAGCTTTCAGATGCTTTAATGGTCAAAAACGAAGGTTCGTATGGAGTTATCATGAAGGTGAAGCCATTCAATAATTCATTCTTAAAAAATTTCAAGGCTAAAAGGTACAGGAAGAAAACCTTTGCATGTTTCCTTGAGCATACTCCCTCTGTTTAGTGCGGCATATCGTTAGATATTCCTTTGGTATTGAATCAAGTGAACATACTAACACTGCTCTATCGACCGTTATTATCACTATCTTTGCCAGTAAATCGTGGCCTGAGAAGATTGAACGAAGGGTCACAATCAATTTAACATTAAGTAGGCTGGCTTCGTTTGTCAAAGAATAAAGGCAGATCTTCTTGTGATTATATGATACAGAGGGGCCAGTAACGAAAAGAACTACAGCATCAACTAAAAGTGACCAAGGAACAATCATGGTAATTTCACGTGAATTAGCTAAATACCACGGATTAATCCCAATGAGGTTTGAAAGAACCCTGAAAAGTTTCACTGGGTATAAGCGACAGTGATTCTTAAGTATCAAGGCTGGGACAATTACCAGGCCAGTAGGTGCCTCTAGTCTCCGAGACAGCTGAAACTGAAAAGAAGCTCTTAATAATCCTGTATCGACGAGCAGCCCTCAAACTGCAGTCTTTGAGATTAGGTTTGTTGGTACTTAAAGGCACCATACTGTAATATTCATGTCCCTGGAACTCCTTTTACAACCTTTTTAAGATGGAACAGATTACCCGCAAACCCACAACAGAGCTATACCGCTTTCCCGTTCCCAAATTTGTACCACCAGTATTGAGAATTACGTAAGCGTTCTCATTCTTTGCAATGCCAAGTTTCAACAGGTCTGGACTGTACATTGAAATGTTTATAGGCTTAAGACTTCCCTATTGAGAAGTTTATATATTTTGAGGGAAGCAGGTGCCCGACGTTCATGATTGCAACGTCGATAGTTAAAGATGAAAAAAGAAACTGGACTTCCTAAGAATAGCAAACAAATCATGGTTGCAAATAAAAAAGAAAAGTCAAAAACTCTGTTTAGATTAGACCGCATCTTTCAGGGTTACTGGATCAGTCAGTACCGAATCTTTCAGGGTTACTGGGGTAAAAGGAAAATCTTCTAATAGTCTAATAGTCACCGCCTTTGTCGACGCATCCGCCATGACACTGCCATTGCAATTGGGAGGATAAAGATTATGGTCGTCGCGTGCCATCATAATCATCATGTTGACCATGACCATCATCGCACAAAAGGTTTGCCATTTTTTATGCCATGTGTTATCTCAGTCACTTTGGACTGCATTTTACGTCTATTCAAATAGTACCAACGAGTTAGAGAATGGCGTAGAAATTTGAGATTGGTCAGCTCTATTTAAACTTTTTAAATGGCTTAGTACCCATCAGCGTAATGCAGCATGGGGTTTAAGTCAAATTCCGCCTAACATCACTTTATTTTAAATATTGATGACAAATATGGCATGTAAAGGTCGCCCTTGACGGCTCTGCGCTAGGCAATACGCCTCTTCCACTGTCATGACGGTTCTTACAATATATCATTGCCCTCTGACCCGAACAGACAAAATGAGTGAACGAAGAACAATTTGACTACAACGGTTATAAATGACCAGGACCAGTTCTTACTAAAATTACTGAAATTTTCTCCTAAACTTTTGTGCATTCTGAAATACTTGTTTACAAGAGCAACCTCTGTCTATTGCAGCCTGTTTGCAACGCATAAATGCAATATACTGTAATTAGCCTGAAACAATGAACTTGAATTATTATCTAGCACCACTGAAAAGCGAACGGGAAACTGAAAATTTGGGAGGAAGTCTGCAAAAGAAGCACGTTCTGTCTGTAGACAGGGGGTTGACCTGTCATGAAACACAAACTACGCGATACAGTGCAAGAATGTTTCACGAGAATGCCCTGACTGGTTGCGCTTTATACATTTAACAATGGATAGGAACAGCTTTGAGTGATAAATCGCTTCCAGAGTATTTAGAAATTAAAGGAATTTTGGAAGCTGAAACAACGAGGATTGGTGGGATTAAGGACATCAAACAGTGCACAAAAAATATTGTATTGAGGCTTGATTTAAAAACGAGCAGCCTGTATGTTCACTTTGCACAGCGCCCGTCCTGTGTACATATTGTATTCTGTAGTCAGCTAAAAGCACGTACGGAGAGAACAGCGGCCTATTGAGTTTCGTCGTGTGTGAACCGCAATTAACCCTAGGGTATATACGTGATAAGAAATCGCTCCGTTGGCTACAGAACAGAAGAAACAAAAGAATGAACAAGTCTGTAAATCGCTGAACGGGAAACGAGTAAAAGCCACCTTTCCTCTGTAACTTCGGCTCAACCAAACTCTTCTGAATTCATGGAATTATCCGCCAGGGTTCCAAATCATTTTTTGACGATTATTGAAGAAAAGTACCAAAAATATATATTTACATACGCTTAGCATCGAGTAATTTTTACCATACCAAGGTCACGAAATTGTTACAAGAAAATAATCAACTCAACAAACCTTTATTTTTTTCGGTTTCAAGGTCCTCAAATTCCATCTAAAATAAATTAAAGTGATACTTTGAAATTATCTGCTGAGGGTTATATCCTCAAAATGAATGGAGAAGTTTGGGAAATGAGGACAATCGCGATGGCAAGCGGCAAAAACATTGCATTCAACCAACAGCTAATTTTAGTCTGCCATTTAATTTCAGTGTAAACATTGAAGTTGGTACAATTGCGGTACAGCGTGTGCGAACAAACATCTTCTTATCGACTCTAAAACACTGCTATTGAAAAGAAGTTCATACGAACGTGAAGCATAAATTTCTTTCAAATAACAAATGACAAGCGGTCACCATACCATAGCAAAATCGACCTTTCCATCCCCTGCAAGTTCTGCTGTGCTTGTCAAACTACATAATATAAGTAGTAGAAGTCTGGTAAGATGGGTCTGTGCCCAGTTCATGATCCAACTAATGCTAAGTGCTCCCAGGCGAAGTGTAAATGTCTTTGCTTGCTTATAAGAAAAATTCCACTGCCAGCTGTGATGTGCGGTCGATATAAGTTGATCTTTTCAAAAATTATCTCACTGAACTTGTGTTATGATCCTGATTTTGCGGTGCTCGGGAGAGGTGCCCTCCGCTCTCAACATGGAACTAGTTTGAATGCGGTAGACACAGCGATTTATACGTCTCAGTGAGGCCTTGATAAAACTAACAGATAACCAAACAATATTGATTTTGAGTACCCGACACAGTCCGCCCTTTCACGCTGTGATCTCATTTAACCTCACCGCAAAATTGTGTCACTTTTATCCTTTATCCCGCGCGGTCTTCAAGTAGCAGCGAGCCCTCGTTCGCTGTCATCAAACTCCAAGCAAACAAAGGATCATTGTTTTCTCAACGGTTTAGGGCTACAAGGAATTGAGCCGCTATTGTTCAGCCGCTGTCGTATGTCATGGACACGACCAAACTCAGCTCACTTCATCAACCACATTGAGACCTGTCTCATCCTTTTATCCTTTCTCCCTGTTTAATTCTTAATTATATTCCTTCCAGAGTAACGATAGAATTACATAAAAATAATTTCAAATATTACAGAAATATGGCGATACCTTTTACACATAAAATTGGTGTTTCAATATGGTATTAAATGGGTACCTTCCTGTACCAAGGCTTTTTAGACGTTGTTTTAAGCAACTACAAATAAAGAGCGGAATGAGAACTTTTTTGGGATGAGAAGGAGGAAGTTCTATATAGAACACAAAAAGCAGAATAAATGGAATGGCAATTTTAGAAATTTTTTCGTATTGTCAATCAAATTAACTGATGACCGATGTTTGTTACTGCCTTACCTAGGAGAACAGAAAAGCCAGGCATGATATCATTTCTTGAATATGCTTTTTTGCAGTTTCTCCTTGTTGTCATTTTAGTAAAGAAGACATCTTCGGCATTTGCCGTCGGCAAAGAGCATTAACCTTATCTCAAATTTGTATCGAAGTCAAAAATTTATCATTATGTATTTTACTTGAAACTGCCCTTAAATTCGATGAATTGATTTTTTCGATGGCCAAAACTAAACTTGCGGCTAAAGGGCTTGAAATACGAAATACATTCTTTTTTCAAAACAATTCATATACTTGTTCTCATATTATTGGTAAAATTTCCTTTTATAAGACAGTTTTTAAGGGGATTTAGCAACATTGTTGAAAATCATATTTTAAAGTAGCTCAGCGTCACCTTGTTCGTAATTTAATTCTAACTTTTGATTTATTTTGAGACTCGTTTTATTATAAAATTTCCCTTTTAAGAAAGCAAGTATTTCAAGATTTCTTTATGAAAAGCAATTCAAACTTTTTGCGCTTAAATCAAGTTGGAGACGACTAAAAGCTCAATTCCTTGAAGCCAAAAGAAATGCTGTAATTATTATATTGTGAAATCTTCATGTTTTCGGTGCAACCTTTTGCACCCAGCTTCAAGTGCTAAATCTCTGACTATGTTCCCACTGGTTCAAAAAAGTTCGGTGGGAGATTCAGTGGGATATCTAGATGGTTCCAGACCCTGATATAATCATTTGGCAAAAAAGCTCAAAAAACCCACTTCTTTCCAATTTGCATATACCGTAAATTCTCTTTTAAGCCCCTGGGCGGCTTATTATTTTTCAGCACTTTGAAGGGGGGCTTATAAATATTTTGTCATAAAGAGCCATTTTCAGTACTAAACTATTTTTTTTGTTACTTGCGAAATAAAAAACATCAAATCAGCCTTCTATATCAATAATATTGTCATCTTCGTCGTCATCAATTATCAATTCTAATATATCTTCTTGGACCATGTCGTCTTCTGAAATCGAGCATTCGAAAAGGTCGACTTCATCCCTCGGAGAACCAACGGCCTATAATTTTGGTAAAAGGCTCTCACATGGCCCCTGCTTGATACACATTTATTTTTTATTTCATATTAGCTTGATACTCTGCTTCAGTCTTCACTACATCCTTGAGACTTTTAAACAATCGAGAAATATAGAGAATATATGTTGATTAATATTTCGAGAAAATATGAAACATAAAAAGAGAAAAAAAGTTAAATAGGACATCAAAGTTAACATAATAGAGAAGGGATCGCTATGGCTTGGTATGGTTAGGTAGCGTTGGATAGGGTTGGCTAGTGTTGAATGGGATTGGAAAGGGATGGGTACGGTTTGGTAGAGTTAGATAGTGTTGAGTAGGGTTTAATAGGGCTAGGTAGGGTTGGAAAGGGATGGGTATGGTTGGAAAGGGCTGGGTAAGGTTGTGTAGGGTTCGATAGTTTTGAGTAGGGTTGGAAAAGGTTGGGTAGGGTTGGAAAGGGCTGGGTAAGGTTGTATAGGGTTCGATAGTTTTGAGTAGGGTTGGAAAAGGTTAGGTAGGGCCGGAAAGGGCTTGGTAGGGTAGGGTAGGGATGGAAAGGGTTGGGCAGGGTAGGGTTGGGTTGGAAAGGGCTGGACAGGGTTTGGTAGAGTTAAGTAGGGTTGGAAAGGGTTGGGTAGGCTTGAGTAGGGTTTGGTATTGTTGGGTAGGGTTTGTTAGGGTTGGGTAGTATTGAGATGGGCTGGAAAGGGTTGGGTAGGGTTGGAAAGGGCTGTGTAGGACTGTGTAGGGTTGGGTAGTTTTGAATAGGGTTGGAAAAGGTTAGGTAGGGCTGGAAAGGGTTTGGTAGGGTAGGGTAGGGTAGGGATGGAAAGGGTTGGGCAGGGTAGGGTTGGGTTGGAAAGGGCTGGACAGGGTTTGGTAGAGTTAAGTAGGGTTGGAAAGGGTTGGGTAGGCTTGAGTAGGGTTTGGTATTGTTGGGTAGGGTTTGTTAGGGTTGGGTAGTATTGAGATGGGCTGGAAAGGGTTGGGTAGGGTTGGAAAGGGCTGTGTAGGACTGTGTAGGGTTGGGTAGTTTTGAATAGGGTTGGAAAAGGTTAGGTAGGGCTGGAAAGGGTTTGGTAGGGTAGGGTAGGGTAGGGATGGAAAGGGTTGGGCAGGGTAGGGTTGGGTTGGAAAGGGCTGGACAGGGTTTGGTAGAGTTAAGTAGGGTTGGAAAGGGTTGGGTAGGCTTGAGTAGGGTTTGGTATTGTTGGGTAGGGTTTGTTAGGGTTGGGTAGTATTGAGATGGGCTGGAAAGGGTTGGGTAGGGTTGGAAAGGGCTGTGTAGGACTGTGTAGGGTTGGGTAGTTTTGAATAGGGTTGGAAAAGGTTAGGTAGGGCTGGAAAGGGTTTGGTAGGGTAGGGTAGGGTAGGGATGGAAAGGGTTGGGCAGGGTAGGGTTGGGTTGGAAAGGGCTGGACAGGGTTTGGTAGAGTTAAGTAGGGTTGGAAAGGGTTGGGTAGGCTTGAGTAGGGTTTGGTAGTGTTGGGTAGGGTTTGTTAGGGTTGGGTTGTATTGAGATGGGCTGGAAAGGGTTGGGTAGGGTTGGAAAGGGCTGGGTAGGACTGTCTAGGGTTGGGTAGTTTTGAGTAGGGTTGGAAAAGGTTAGGTAGGGCTGGAAAGGGTTTGGTAGGGTAGGGTCGAGTTGGAAAGGGTTGGGCAGGATAGGGTTGGGCTGGAAAGGGTTGGACAGGGTTGGGTAGTTTTGAATAGGGTTGGAAAGGGCTGGGTAGGCTTGGGCAAGGTTTGGTAGTGTTGGTTAGGGTTTGTTAGGGTTGGGTAGTGTTTATTTGGGCTGGAAAGGGTTGAGTAGGGTTGGAAAGGGCTGGGTAGGAAAGGGTTGCGCAGGGTAAGGTTGGTTTGGTAAGGGCTGGGCAGGGTTGGCTAGTGTTGAGATGGGTTGGAAAGGGTTGGGTTGGATTGGGTAGGGCTAGGTAGGGTTGGAAAGGGATGGGTAGGGTTGGAAATGGTTGGGTAGGTTTGTGTAGAGTTTGGTAACATTGAGATGGGTAGGGTTGGAAAGGGTTGGGCAAGGTTGGAAAGGGCTGGGTAGTGTTGAGTAGGGTTTAGTAGGGCTAGGTAGGGTTGGAAAGGGATGGGTAGGGTTGGAAATGGTTAGGTAGGTTTGTGTAGAGTTTGGTAACATTGAGATGGGTAGGGTTGGAAAGGGTTGGGCAAGGTTGGAAAGGGTTTGGTAATGTTGAGTAAGGTTTAGTAGGGCTAGGTAGGGTTGGAAAGGGATGAGTAGGGTTGGAAATGGTTGGGTAGGTTTGTGTAGAGTTTGGTAACATTGAGATGGGTAGGGTTGGAAAGGGTTGGGCAAGGTTGGAAAGGGTTGGGTAGTGTTGCGTAGGTTGGAAAGAGTTGGATAGGCTTGGGTAGGGTTTGGTAGTGTTGGGTAGGGTTTGTTAGGGTTGGATAGTTTTGAGATGGGTTGGAAAGGGTTGGGTAGGGTTGGAAAGGGTTGGGTAGGGTGGGGTAGGGTTGGAAAGGGTTGTGTAGGATTAGGTAGTGTTGAGTAGGGTTAGGTAGTGCTGAGTAGTGTTGAGATTTGTTTGAAAGGGTTGGGTAGGGTTGGGTAGGGTTGAAAAGGGATGGGTTGAGTCAGAAAGGGTTGGGTAGGGATGGGTAAGGTTGTTCAAAGTTGGGAAGGGATACACTTCATTTTTTTAACAACCCGTGAATTTAAGATCAGGCTGACTGTTCTTAATTCCGAGTAGGGTAGGGTAGGGTAGGGTAGGGTAGGGTAGGGTAGGGTAGGGTAGGGTAGGGTAGGGTAGGGTAGGGTAGGGTAGGGTAGGGTAGGGTAGGATAGTTGGGGTGTGGTATATGATATGATATGATATGATATGATATGATATGATATGATATGATATGATATGATATGATATGATATGATATGATATGATATGATATGATATGATATGATATGATATGATATGATATGATAAGATATGATATGATATGATATGATATGATATGATATGATATGATATGATATGATATGATATGATATGATATGATATGATATGATATGATATGATATGATATGATAATCGTCCCACACAGCGAGAAGAAATGAATATGTTACCAAACTAGGGCCCGAATTCCAATTATCGTGCAGCAGTTCGCATAGTAGCCATTCAATTCACATAGCTATAGCCAGACATTCCCGGACGATAGATAACAGAATCTGAATTGGGAAATTCCAATTAAGAAGGCTCTACATCTGTTCCAGCTCAGTCGGTGGTTTACGGCAAATCCTCATGAGAAAAAGAAAAGTTTTGAATACATGATTATATTACAGTTATTGACTGTAAAGAAAACTTGGTTAGGTATAGCAGCACCGCTTTCTGGAAAAAGAGTAAGTACTTTTTACCCCTTCAAATACTGTCTAGTCTCATTTATGCTAGGCCTCCACTGCTCATTTTTGCTAGGCCTCAACTGCCCATATTTGCTAGGCCTCCACTGCTCATTTTTGCTAGGCCTCGCTTGTATTTCCTGTGCAATTATCTCCTTCTACCTGCAGGAAATTTTTAAGTGCCCTGTTAAATTCCTCTTAACCTGCTGACCATACACTCGTTTTTTTAAGAACAATTTATAAGAACATGAGCCTCAAAAATGTTCAAAATTTTGGAAGAGATTTAGAACAAGCTGAAGCTGAGCTAATGAAAAAATGCAATTCTGAACAACGTTTAATCTTTGTTCCGAGTGTGGGTGCCTTTTCGGTGAATATTCAAATTTGTCGCCGCATGAAAGTTGTCTCACTTGCTTTGTTGGCAAATGAGGCCTGAACACCTCCCTAGAGTGAAAAGCTTGCAATCGCACTGCTTACACCCTATTAATTTGAAAACAAATCAAGAACAATCCAGCTTCAGATTTTCGACAGAATGAAGAACATTCAGCCTGTACTTAAATTTACTGGTTCTTATATGTGTATTCATAAACAATTGAGAAAACAGGCACTCCTCCGCCCTCGCATGTATCCCACTGTAAGATATCAAAAAAAAGTAAAATCGTGACACGCTTTAACAGGAGACAGGCATAAAAATCATGCAACTTGACATCTTCAGTGAATCTATAATTTGTTTCTGCGTACGAAAGTAAAGTGATCAGAATTGGTTGACAAATATTTCAAGGAGCCTCGAGAGCGTGAAACGGTTAATACACACCAATGCATTCATTGGCGAACTTCAGCAAATCTGTATCTCACACACTTATTATCATGAAAAAAGTCTATAAGAATATTGAGGATCAAAATCTCTGAAATTTGAGAATAATTTTAGAATAATGCAATGCTCAAGCTTTACCAAGAATTAAATTTTTTGTTTGTTTGAGTTTTTTTTGAAAGCAAAACAAATGCGAGTTTCACGCTATATGTCTTGAAACAGAATAGCCTTGGAGTCATTAAACTATAAAACAACGCGATTATATATTATGTTGCTTAGGAATAATATGAGAATAATCTTAAGCTCAAAACGAAATATAATTAAGAATATTGAGGCTTAGCAAAAAATACATTTAGTAATGCTTTGATACATCAGTGCTCCATTTTTGTCAATGTAACTTTGCCCATTTTTCATCATTTTCCAAGCAAAATATCTATGTTTTCCCATTCTCTCAATGGGAAAAACGCCATTCCCAATCTCTAATACTTTTACAATCCAACGATTGTTGCAATGTTCACCATAGCAGAAGGCATCTTGCCTACACTAGTTAAAGGAAATTACAAAGTGGGCGATATACCTGGATGAGGAAATTAAAAAATAAAGATGTCCATGTGGACTAGTTATGATGAAAGGAGGACAAGGCACGATCTAGTAGTTGTTAAAGATGCTAAAGATGTTTTGTATTGCTAAATGAATTTGTATTGTTAAAGATTGTTAAATGAATTTAGTAAACAAGATATGGTACCTTTTATTACAAAAGTGAAATTCTATTTTCAAATAGTGGAAAACTTCAAATTCGGACGGTAGAAATTTCAGACCACGATGAATTGCAAACGTAAAATTTATTAACGTATGAAATTAGGGCGTTGTATATAACCAGTCTTTAAACGTGCTTGTCTCCAGCAAGCAATACTTTAAAAGTACAAAATTCACCATCTTTTTAATATATCTAAATGATAAGTTGAGTTGTGCATTTACTGTCAATTGAAAGCTGCCAATTAAGCAACACAGACACCATTGAATAACAGCCAAACAATTAGAAACACGGATGGAAAAGTTTAAAAGGCTGCTCAAACCCATTCCTGATAATTTGCTTAATTTCTGAGGCTTTTATTTATGAGAAAATATTTTAAACAGTTCTCACATGAAATGATAACTTGAATGATGTTACAGTAAATCAATATTTTATAGCTATTTAGATTTGCCAGGACACAAAGCATGTTAGTCAAGAAAAATAATTTCATAGCTACAACTGGCTTATATCCTCACGGTTGTCCAACAGCCAGTTTTCAATTCACAACACATACAATGTTTATTCAAGCTAGAAAGCTGACGTCAGCAACGTCCCTTACAGCGTTAACCCGGATGTCGCGTTTAACAAGGATGGATAGAGACAGCAATAGATTCGCCCGAGAACTTCTAGATTCATTTTTCTTCTTTTTTAGTTACGTAAATAACTGCACGTGTATTTCGAATATACCGCATATCCTTCTCTCCCAGCAAATCCCATTTTGTAAATGACATCACTATAGGAGAAGCATCTTTTCAATATGACAAACTACATTAAAGTGACCACTTCAATGCCTGAATTTTGCGTTTAAAGTTTGGCTGGTTGACTAGAGGCAGCACAATTCCTTTATTCAATGGCAGCGCCAGCCACTAGGATCTGGAGTCAGAGGAGGGGGAATAAAAACTTTCAGGCCACGCCCTTTTTACTGGGCGTTGCGCGAACTAGTGATAATTACTTTCCTTCAAGGCCAGCTACTAACTCTGTACTACCATTGTGCTGAAATGAAAATGAATTAAATAAAATAGCATACTCGAAAGATATAAACTGAAGTAACAAAACGTTCCCTGAATGCAGAGGGTGTTTTTAAGGGAGTTTTAAAAGAAATATGGAGAATATTGAAAAGACAGCGCAGACAAAGTCTAAAATTATAATTAAGATTCTAAAAATACCAAAAAAAAGAATTAGGCAGGAATTCGTCATCAGACTCAACTTGCGACGATGATGCATTTGAATAGACGCCCTTCCTATTGAAATGAATCCGAAACCTTTTCATCTCTCATTACCGTCCCACTATATCTAAATGCTTCGATATTGAGTTTCACAAATGCGTCGTTTGCCGCCCCATGGAAGAGTTAATATCTTTTTAAGTCTAGTAAACCTTGTAACTACTTATTGCTAGAAATATCAAACTTCGCGTAGCAGACAAAAGGTTACAGTTTGTTACAGAAACACAGAACACTCCACAAATTGTGTAATGCGCACCTTTTAACCAGAAATAAATTCATGCGAATATTGCGACTCAAAATTGCCAAAATTTTAGAATAAGTCAAGAATACAAGACAATCTGAAACTTCGTCAATAGAATGACTTTTTGTTTATCAAGGTACGGTTTTTTCTCGAGTTTACCTACCCCAACCGACCTAATCAAGATTTTTAATAATAGCGGGGCTCAGAGTAGGCTGTCCGCCGGATTCTGTGAATTTTGCAATGAGTATAAATACGAAGATAGAGTTCAAAGCAAAGACAAGGCAAAACAGCGACGAGAATCCAATGTAATTCAAAATAAAGTTAATAAAACGAATACTAATATTTCGCCCGGCCCGGGCATACAGGGCTTCATCAGAGTAAATGAAACGAACGAGTAAATAAAATTGAAATAATAATAATAATAAAGTAGTCTCTTCATTTACAGTTGGTTTGAGCAATAGTTAATATACATAGATAATTACGTAAAATTAATTAATACCAACTATTTATATACGTAAAAAGAAAAAAGTACCATATTAATCTACCTATTTACATATTTTACAGCTACATTTGTCTCCATTCCAGGCATGTATGCCTTTTCTAAATTTGAATCATAGAACGCTTTCCACATTTATTATCGTATCAGGCAAGGCTGGATAGTGATACTTGATTGATCGATGTTACTCACAATACAAGTTGAGGTATTCTTATGGAATTGAGGTATTCCTACAAAAGATTACGTTTACGTTTTTTGCGTCTTTCGCGGCCAATTCACTACCCTGAGTACCAAAGCCACCAAATTTTGAGCACTTTAATAGAGAACCAGGAACCTTCTTAACCTATGTTTTCTAATTTCTGCACTCGAATTTACGTGGCAGAATATACATTTACGTGCTTGATTATGGCCCCCATTACACATTGATAATTGATTCTTGGCCCCCATTACACATTGATTTTTAACTGTGGGTCCCCAATCACATTGATTCTTAACTGTGGGCCCCCATTACACATTGATTATTGATTGTGGGTCCCCAATCACATTGATTATTAATCGTGGCTCCCCATTCACATTGATTATTAATTGTGGGCCCCCATTTACATTGATAATTGGTTGTGGGCCCCCATCACACATTGATTATCGATTGTGGGTCCCCAATCACATTGATTATTGATTGTTGGCCCCCATTTACATTGATTGTTGATTGTGGGCTCTCTTACACATTTGTAGCACATAATGGGCTTTTAGATTTATAGCAGATACACGGAATTTTTCAAAAAAATTACTTAAGAAAAAGAAATAGAATAAGGAAAGCGACAAAGTCTCTTTCTGGGGCATTAAAAACACAGTTTTCTTGGTCATTGGTCAAGCCTTTATTGAGAAAAGGTAAGAAAAAGGAAGCGGTGGCGTGCCGTCCACAAACATTCATTAACAACGATAGGAAGTAAAGAATCGGGCATGAATCACTCGTTAGAGCACAATGAATGCAGCGAAAATGCGAGTTATTTTCTTTGGCTTGTTAAGGAAACAGGAGTCATTGTTTATCAGGCAAATAGAGGTGACCCTCATGAAGCCTGGAGCTTACTCATGTATGCATAACCACAGTGGCCTAACCTCTTGCTTTTTAGCCACGTTGAATGTAAAAGGATTAACTCTTTTTTGACACTTTATTTGAATTACTTTTTTAAAGAATTTGCAATGATACTAAAACTCATCCATCTTGGTCGCAAGTGCATATTCATCGTTTAAAAATTTGTTTTTGACTATTTTTACCCAACGACTTGGTTACAGTTATACGAAAACTGATTTTGCTATTTGGAAAAGTAAACTGATTTTGTGATTTGAAAAAGTAAACTGATTTTGTGATTTGGAAAAGTAAACTGATTTAGTGTATTTTTAAAGATTCAGTAGATCTTAAATCAACCACGTAGCTGTAGACGTCGGCTAGGGGAGGGGGGCAAACTCGAGCAAGAACCATACCTGAGGGGGGCAGGCTTTAAAACAAGAAAACAGATATATAACAAACAGAGATATGTAAATAGATATATTTAGATAGATGTATGAAAATAGTAAATCGGAGTAAAGCTGATAATTTCAGAATTTATCAGACGCAAATGACCTTGTCCAAGCTGGTCCGTTCATGCAATGAGTTACTGGATTTTTAACAGGATTTTTCAAAAAAACAACATTATCACTAAGCGGCTCTAAAATTTGTTGGCAGAGAAGTTCTCTGTTTGCAAAATGAATACGAGGTGTCACTGACTGACGGCACGTGACTGACGGATGATATTAAACTCATGAAATTACCGTTAAATTTGGCGTACATGTCTTTTAACGTTCAAATCGAATCAAACGGGTGCATTCAGAAAAGTTCTGACATGTGCGCAAATCGTCCATACGGTTGTTTAATGATCTTTAATGTCGTCATCGTCCTGGATCACGACATTCAAAAAGCCTAGTTAACATCGTCATAGGCAGCTACTCTCAAAATTGTGGTCAGAAAGCCTTTGATGCACTGCCAAAAATGGATACGCGTCTTACTGTACCATACTATACATTTTTTTCATCTGAATAGTAAAAGGAAAATGCTATATAGTATTTTAGTATTATGAAAATGATCTAATCCTAAATTCCTACTGTGAGATAATTTTTGTTCTGGATCTGGATGCCTTTCTGCAACTGAAATGATACGGCATGTGACAAGCGGGATCGTTTGCTCTACCAAAGCACTATGCGCCTTTACCATATACTGAAACCTTTTCAAAACCTGGGTTGAATATCAACTGGTATGAACTAGGCATATTTTGCCTATTTTTATCCATTAACAAAGCGCACTTGAAGTGACGAAGATTCCTTTTAGAACACACATTCATCATTACTCATTAGCCAGATATCTGTCGACGGCCCATCGTTCAATCTAAGCTAAAAACACGTACTGCCCCTGGTCATAGATCAGAGAGTTACTTCAAATGTTTCGGTTCGTATAAAAGATCGGACTGTTTTAGAAGAGTGCGGGGTATATTGGCTTAATGTCTTTGAATAACATGCTAGTATTTTATGCTTTCACTGTAAAGTTACAGGACGATGATGCTGGGAAAATGCTGCCCATTGGGGATGATTTGAGATAATACATTATCCTCATAGATCATCAACAAATAAATATTAGTCAGATTTATAAATATCAGAGATATATTACATTAGTCATTTATAATATAATACTTCTGTCCAACTTTTACCAACATTTTATTCCCTTCAATAGGATAAAGGAGGCAAACCATACTAAAGTAAGTTCATCTTCTATCGCGTAACTGGAGATAGTAAATGGGACAAGATACTCGTTTCCAAAGCAAGCAACATGACGTAGATAAGACGTTGGAGATTTCGCAATGTTAGAGATCATGAATACAGTCGAGTCCCGCTATCTCGAACTCGCACGGAAAATGAAAATCATTTGTCTCCAAAGCTTTGTTAAACATCAAACTGAACTAAAATAGTCTATTAATGAAGTTTGCTTTCTATTTTGGAGTGCTTCTTCATGGTTTTGTTTCTATTGCTGGTATCAAAGTAGCAGTAACAGAAGAAATACCCATTATAAACACAACTGAATTCGAAGTGAATTCTTTTATCCAAGGGTACTACATTTATCATTCCATTTGGCAGCCCAAGATTGGAGAGGAATTGAAAATCGTTATGGAGCAAAACAACATAGCCGACAAACAGGGACGAAAATACCGGGGGGTGTGGGGGGGGGTGTGACACATCTGATGTTCGTAAAGGGCCGTTTACGAATTTTGAAATGGAAATGTGATATTTGTTATAAACCTCCCTTCCTGACATTGCATTTTAGAGAACGGAACAGGTATGTCAGGAAGAGCTCCGTTATTAGCAGAGCGAAAGCATTCCTTACTGAAAGTCATAGCCAATGGATGCAATGATTGATGCATTAGCTTATGAGGGCAAGGTTGTGTCCACACAAATTAATTTAAGTTGTAAATTACGAGTTACGACAGGTACGGCGCCACTGGGGGGAGTAGAGGGCTGAAGGCCCTCACTTTGGTCAAGTTAAGAATTTTTTTTATCATTTTTTCTATACCTTTTTAACAGTGTATGAATTTAAAAGAGAATAAACGTTTAAGATGCCGATTTTGTTTGATCTAATTGCTAACTTATTCACGTATATTTTTATTATTTTTCTTTTATTTGCATTAATTCGGTAAATCACTTTCTGTATCATTGCAATTTTTTCATTTTGGATGTGTAAACATGGCCTTCTTGAGACAAGAAACTGCACATTTCTCTTCAGAAAATAAAATTTTCCCAATCGAAAACACATCTTCCTCTGTCATTCAAAACTATGTGCAATCTGAAACGAAAAGTTACCGTTTCTTTCCTTCCCCAACGTCCATCACTGGAGTTTTAGCATGACATCCCCCCTCCCTATTTTTCCAATAAACAATAATCAGTTTTTTAGCAATATAGTATTTTACTAAATTTTAATCTGGAAGATGCTTTCTAGCCCTTTTACAAGGTATAATTTCAAAAATTTTCTTCACGTCGGACCCAACCATGGTGGGTCCTCCTACCCCGCTAAACTTGATATGCCATGAAATACAAGCTTTATTACAAAGGAAAATCAAATTTGACATTCAATTTACGCTCACGTAAAAAATAGATATTTCATAGGCAATGAAGTTTCAAATTTGTTTTTATTGCTTAGAAGTTTGTTCTTGGTAAAGACAAATTTACACTGGTAAAGCTTTTACTAGTAACCTATAGACAAACCTTTGCTACGAGGTCTGCAGGGCACCACTCATTTTCGCAGGGCAGGGCAGAAACCATTTTTGTGGTAAAAAACTTCGTTCGAGATAGCCAATAGTTCGAGTTAAGCGAGTTCGGTATAATGAGTTTTATTTCTATACCAAGCCCCATAGGAAAATGAGAGGAAATGGGAATCTTTTCGAGTTTTTCGAGATAACCGAGTTTGAGATAGCGAGATTCAACTGTAATCGAATGGTTTTGATTGGATTTGGTCATGAAGAAGCAAAGAAGATTTAGGAGCGCCAACCCAAAATATAAAAGGAGTACTCCAGAGCCGACAAATTAGAGATTTGCAGATTGTAAAAAGTTGAGGGGGTGATATGAACCAAAGCTTTTGAGATGAGGATCGTGCTTTAGAAGAAGATCGAGATTTCGAAATTGATATTGGCATATACAGAAGGGCCTATTTTCATTCAGCACAATGGTTCTTTAACTATAAGGCTACATTTAAAATATAACATAGCATAACATAATTGTGATAAGGAATTAGAATTATCTAAGTCAGTACCATTCATGGAAACTGGAGAAAACTCAGGGCTTCGCCTGCGTTAAATGGCAATCTTACGTACGGACCTGGGTTGTATCACTTTGATTTAGCCTAACGAGAATGTCTTTAATACAAATTATCTAACAAGGTTTTACATTTTACGGATCGTAGCCATCATTTTTGTTGATATGTTAGCATGTTCTTGATATTTTACAAATTTTGAGGATTGTCCTCTTAAAGAATTTTCCTTAGTAAAAAGAGGCTGAACGATTTAGAAAAATATTTACAGAATTTGCTAAAGCTAGTTTGACAGATTTTCATCAAAAGCTGAGGGGCAGTGAATTCAATGGATGTTTTCACGCAGATGAACGGGCTGTAAGCAGCAATAAACTATGTATTCCACAGAAAGCTTTTGGTGATGAATTAGGCGCACCTTCCAAACTCAGAAAGAGAAAGCAATCTCCTTCCATCCTCGAATCTTTAGAGCTCCTGCAGAGACGCCAAGGTTTCATGCGCAATTTAGAGATTGCCTTTTTTTAGTATATTGGCCAAACTACTAAATATCTTAAAATGCTGCATGAAAGTAAAATACCGTTAATCCTCGAATAAGTCCCTTAGGGCTTATTCATTTTTCGTGTTTTTGGAGGGGGGGAAATTCGAGAGTGGGGGCTTATACAAGAAGGGGGCTTATACAAGGAGGAGGCTTATGAATTGTAGTAGACATAAAAAACACATTATTAAAAGACCTCATATATTTTAGTATAAATTCTTTATTAACATTGAATGAATAATTACCAAAAGTATGAATTTTTGTCGTAATCCAATAAAACACCAAAGGCAACTTCAGATGGCTTCTTATAAGTTAGTTCTTTACAGGGCTTCTTATAAGAAGCAGTTTAAAATAAATTTTCACTAAAATTCGGGGGAGAAAAGGTAAAATATATATATATTATATATATCATAGAGTTGAAGAAAGTAAAACTACATGGTTTATCTCTACAAGCCTGTTTCGTGAGTAACTCACTCTTCAGGAGACGCTCTACGTGCTAACGTATTGAACACTGTGCTACGGAAGTATCAAAAGACAAATTTCTATATTATATATATATATATATATATATACAGAAAGCTTTTGGTGATGAATTAGGCGCACCTTCCAAACTCAGAAAGAGAAAGCAATCTCCTTCCATCCTCGAATCTTTAGAGCTCCTGCAGAGACGCCAAGGTTTCATGCGCAATTTAGAGATTGCCTTTTTTTAGTATATTGGCCAAACTACTAAATATCTTAAAATGCTGCATGAAAGTAAAATACCGTTAATCCTCGAATAAGTCCCTTAGGGCTTATTCATTTTTCGTGTTTTTGGAGGGGGGGAAATTCGAGAGTGGGGGCTTATACAAGAAGGGGGCTTATACAAGGAGGAGGCTTATGAATTGTAGTAGACATAAAAAACACATTATTAAAAGACCTCATATATTTTAGTATAAATTCTTTATTAACATTGAATGAATAATTACCAAAAGTATGAATTTTTGTCGTAATCCAATAAAACACCAAAGGCAACTTCAGATGGCTTCTTATAAGTTAGTTCTTTACAGGGCTTCTTATAAGAAGCAGTTTAAAATAAATTTTCACTAAAATTCGGGGGAGAAAAGGTAAAATATATATATATTATATATATCATAGAGTTGAAGAAAGTAAAACTACATGGTTTATCTCTACAAGCCTGTTTCGTGAGTAACTCACTCTTCAGGAGACGCTCTACGTGCTAACGTATTGAACACTGTGCTACGGAAGTATCAAAAGACAAATTTCTATATTATATATATATATATATTGTAATCAATAAATGTATTCGTCAGTCTGCGTCATTTGCAAAAACAGCATCTGAATTCACCGCAAAATTGTGCGCATTTTTGCATGTATTGGAACTGCGCATAGTGAAAAAGCCACTATCTCTTTAATTCAAACTTCCGAAAAAATTACTGTTGATTTCCTTTGCGCTTCCAAAATAAAACAACAATGCGTTTTTCTATATAGACGAACTGGTGTAATATTGACATTATGGCTTGGATTGCCTGCTTCATACAAACATTATGGTCTGAATAAAGTCGAAATGCAAATGCTATATTTGTCAATCTGTTTGGGGTCTCATCTACAAGCTGACCCCGTTTTATTGAATTTCATTTCGATACATATCGGGTAGATAGCGATACATATCCACATCCCTACTGGTCTTCTCAATGTTTTTAATTGATTTCCTAAATTTCTACTTACATTAAGGCCTTAAGCGCCTACTATAACTTTACTTAAAGGGATGGCGGGGCGAATGGCCTTGCAATGGCAAATTTGAAATGTAAACAAAAAACACGAAATAAATAGAAAGATCGTCAGCATGAATTTGTAGCTTTATCTAAAAAAGAAACTTCTGACGAAAAGCTCCTCCTCCCCTCCAGCCCTCGGCTCGGTCACCTTTCTACATAATGAGCTTGCTAGGCGGTTTCGTATATTGCCTTCTACTTACCAAGATATTGGGAGAAGCTCTTAAATTCTAACTCGACTGCCATTATAAAGCAATCTTGGCCCAAAATAAAGAATTGACGTTTTCTCTTTTCGCATGAATCTCAAAACTATGAATGAGATTTATTATTCGGCGACAAGAACAAACAAAAATCGCTCGCCTTTACTATCCTCTAATCTTGCGTTACTGCTGTAGCTGTAATTGGTTCTGTATATCTACACGCAACAATAGTGGATCAATTAAAAAACATGAGGAGTGCGACTGATAGCAATTTAAAGAAGAGTTGGCTTTATTCGCCAATAACAAAGCTCTTGACCTGACTTTCTTCGAAAACTGTGAACATTTCTTCATGATGTCGAGAGCTCAAAGCTAATAATTTGCTATACAATATTAAGAGCTGGTGCATGACTTGTTCAGCAGTGGATGTTTGGACGATTACAGAAGTTAATCATTTGTTAAGATTTTGTCAAAAGTTTATGCCTATACATGCCAGAAGTATGACCATAATTTCTTAAGACGAGTTCAAAAATGGATTCAAAAAGTTTCAAAAATCTACGATTTGTTAAGAAGATGCTAGGAGCAGATGACGGGTTTAGAAGGAGCAAGAAGTGGATATATTTTTGAGAAGATGCTAAAAGTTGATTAAATCTTAAGAAGTTGCAAGAAGTGGCAGTGGATTGTTAAGAAGCTAATGACTTGATAAGAAAATGCAATGTAAGATGTGGGTTAATTGTTGAGAAGGTGTCGGAAGTTTACAACAATTTAAGATGTTACAAGAAATGGACGACTTGATATGAAAATGCCAGATGTGGATGACTTGACTAGAAGATTCCAGAAGTGGATGACTTGATAAGAATATGCAATGTAAGATTTGGGTGAATTGTTGAGAAGGTGTCACAAGGTTACACCATCTTAGAATGTTACAAGAAATGGACGACTTGATATGAAAATGCCAGATGTGGATGACTTGACTAGAAGATTCCAGAAGTGGATGACTTGATAAGAATATGCAATGTAAGATTTGGGTGAATTGTTGAGAAGGTGTCAGAAGGTTACAACATCTTAGAATGTTACAAGAAATGGACGACTTGATATGAAAATGCCAGATGTGAATGACTTGACTAGAAGATTCCAGAAGTGGATGACTTGATAAGAATATGCAATGTAAGATTTGGGTGAATTGTTGAGAAGGTGTCAGAAGGTTACAACATCTTAGAATGTTACAAGAAATGGACGACTTGATATGAAAATGCCGGATGTGAATGACCTGACTAGAAGATTCCAGAAGTGGATGACTTGATAAGAATATGCAATGTAAGATTTGGGTGAATTGTTGAGAAGGTGTCAGAAGGTTACACCATCTTAGAATGTTACAAGAAATGGACGACTTGATATGAAAATGCCGGATGTGAATGACCTGACTAGAAGATTCCAGAAGTGGATGACTTTATAAGAATATGCAATGTAAGATTTGGGTGAATTGTTGAGAAGGTGTCAGAAGGTTACACCATCTTAGAATGTTACAAGAAATGGACGACTTGATATGAAAATGCCGGATGTGAATGACCTGATAAGAAGGTGCAAAAATTGGATGACTTGTTAAGAGGATTCCAGAAGTGGATGACTTGATAAGACCATACACAGCGTGGATGTATTGTTGAGAAGATATCAGATGGTGACAACTTTTGAGGAAGTTGCAGAAAGTTGATGCATTGTTGAAACGATGTCAGAAGTTGACAAGATCTTAAGAAGTTGCAAGAAAGTGACGAATTTTTGAGCAGATGTCAGAAGTTGACAACTACTTAAGAAATTCATAAAGTGGTAGACTTTAAGAAGTTAACATTAAGAAGATGCTAAAAGTAGGTGACTTTAAGAGAATGCAAAAAAGTGAATGATTTGTTGAGAATATGTCAAAAGTAGACGGGATCTTGAGAAGTTGCAAGAAGTTGATGAATTGTTGAACAGATGTTAGAAGTTAATCATTTCTTAAGATAGTGTCAAAAGTTGATGCCAAAACATGCCAGAAATAGATTTTGTTGAGATGTTGCAAGAAATAGATGTCTTGATATAAAAAATGTCAGATGTGGATAATTTCTTGCAATTTCTTGCCATATGCTGCCATACCATAGCACATCTCATTCCTCGAATAGCGTTTCTGTACACAAACAGGCGAACATTTGGTTAATGAATTTGAAGGAGACCGCATAACATGCAGTAAAAATAAGGCAAAATGAAAAGGCAGATGATACTAAATTGTCTAAAGAATATTGAAAACTGACCTTCCTATTGCTCAGTTACTATACATTCGATATTTACAAGAGACGTTTAAAATCGATTGCATGGTCAGTTTTGAGACTCGAGGTACAAGGCGGATGCAATAAAGCAATAAAGATACAAAGAACTTTACTAAATGCATATGTTCATGCCAATTATGTAGTGGGTCGCGGGGAACGCATATATGTGTATATATATTTATACAGAAACTTGTCTGTTGATAGTTCCGTAGCACAGTGCTCAATACTTTTGCACGTAGAGTGTAATATAGCATAGAGAGTGAGCTATTCACGAAACAGGCTTGTAGAGATAAAACATTTAGTTTTATTTTCTCCAACTCTATGCTATTTATATATTTATATATTTATATATTTATATATATGTTTCCTGGGCCACCTATTATTGCTTTTAAGAAGATGTAAGAACCTTAAGGACATTTTGGTCAGGGCTAGGCTCAGTAATCGGGGACAAGGGGGCACACATATTAAGGGATGTTCTGGTTGTGGTAAAGCTCGTTGTCAAGTGTGTAATGTCACGAGTAACTGTGATAGTTTTAAGTCTAAGGTAACTGGTAAGGAATATAAGATAAATTACTCGTTTAACTGTGATTCGCCTAATGTTGTGTATTTGTTAGAGTGCAATGTTTCTGGTGTGCAGTTTGTTGGTTGCACTAACACGCCCTTTAGATTAAGGTTTAATAACTACAAGGCATGTAATCGTAAGTTCAGTCAGGGATCCTCAGTTCCTCAGGCGGAATTTTTTCAGGCACTTTTCTGGAGAAGGCCACCGGGGTTTTCTACAGGATATAAGGGTTAGTATAATTGATAGACTTACTGGGGGGAATAGGATGCGAGAAAGCTTCTGGCAGTATAAGCTAGACAGTTTTTCTCCTAAGGGCTTAAACACTAGACATGTTGATACATAGGTTTTAGGCTATTTCTTTGCATGTATTTTTTTTCTCTCTTCTGCCACTAGCACATGTTTTTTACGTTCTTTGCGTATCTATTATTCTTCTTAAACAGGTGTTCCTTTCTGCTACACATATCATTTGAAGCCCCCGTGAGACTTGCATTGCCGCCTACTTTAGCAGCACCTTCTCCTGTGCTTTCTTCTAACCCTCCCGTTGAGTTACACTTTTAACAATAACTATTGTAATAGGCCATTTTTCCTTTAACCTCCTCATTGTATTCACTTTATTGTACCAACTCTATTGTATTAATTCTATTGTATTGATTTTGTATATGTTAGCTCCATTTGATTTGTAAAGTATTACTGATGAAGACTTCGGTCGAAACGTTTAAGCGATAGTGTTTTTTCTGAATATCTATATTATTTTTATTACATTATGTGAATATATAGACGCTTTTCCGTAACTTTTTGCTATACAAGGCATGCTCGTTTCCCTGTGATTAGTGTGCTGATTTCTATTGCTTGCGGCCTCGAAATGATGATGACTCAACGTCGTCAGCAAGCTATGATTGTCCCAGAAGGGAAGTTGGGACAGCTTTTAGCAAAAACAGTCGACCCTTTGTGGCATCGTGTACTTTTGATACAGATATAGCAGCAATAAAAATGTATTGCTAATGGAAATAATGCAATTGTTTTTCTTTGCATATCAGGGCCCTGTGCTCCTACCTTGAAGTTACCTTCACAAGCACACTACTTAATGAACGTCCAAGCACAATCCTGAGCGAGTCCAGAAAAGTCTAAATAGCACTAAAATAAAGCCAAATTATCCAACTTTTATGATTTTGACTTCAAAAAGCAGAAGCTCGGCAAAAGACTTTCATAGCCAACGTATCTAATCTGAAACTCAGGCTAATAGCTTAATCAACTGACAAATAACCAGCAGAAAATTGATTAATCAAAAGAACGCTGTCTATAGCACACATAAAACGTAGTGGTTAGCAATGCCGGAGTCAAGGGAGGTAGGCTTTGCAAGGCTTCAACTTCCATGGCTAGGGGGGTTTTGCCCGAGTGCCCTGAAATAAATACAAAGCAAGCAGAGAAAGATCATCTATAACTGGCAACAGCTGTTTAGCTTGATGTGAGGCCTTCATTCTATTGACTCTAGACCAGGAGTGTAGAGCTAGGGGGCTCGGTGTATCGGGGGCTGAGCCCCCCATATTAATGCCAAAAATTAGCCAATTTTTTAATTTTCCTGCTGTTATTAGCAACACTATACGCATCTCTTATTTTTTGTAGCAACAAATAAACGAATTTTTGTGTACGAAGAAAATCTTTTTATTTCGACGTATCATTACTGTCTACAACAGCATCTAAACAGTACCTGTATTCTTCGTACACAGCGACAGGATACCTACCTATTCAAATAGTATGAGGGCATACCCTTTGATCGCTTTGGTGGATAAACTTAATTTTCAGATTATGCAGTCAGTTTCTGATAAGATTAATTTTCATACCTAGTATTGACACTCCAATCCACATCACATTATTTGATCCATATCACATCTAAAACAATAGAAAGCAGAAAATGAAATAGGCAACACTAGGGATAAAAATTGAATGTGCTGAAGTTTGAATTTTTAAGCAGTGGTGCCGTGGAGGGTGGGGGGGGGGTGGTGGTTGATGATCTCAGCAATTGTTTATAGGTCTTTTTGTGTCATCGAATACTACACACAACGGAGAGTCTTCAACACAAATGCATGTATATTGGCTGTGGTAAGAGTGTGGTCATCGATGTGGCCTCTTGAATTAGCCTACAGCACAGCTGCATTCCAGCAGCCCATAAAACTCGGAGGACGATACATCAAATAATAAAAATGCACAATTTTACATTTCTAAAGGATAAACATATAAACCTGCAACTATCTTTCACCAAAAGAGTTTTTAATTAGCAACTCACATTTGTAAGCTTCACATCTGATTTTGGGTTTGTTTACAGAACACAACTAATTTGTGAAAATCTTTCCCTTACAACGTCAAAAAACGTTGTCTTCACTGAGGTTAAAACATATTTTACAAGGATGAAATGCTGACAAGAAACGGGTGTCTTTTACCTTTATAAATGTTTTAGAAATATGTCATGACTGCCGCCTTTTAGTCCTTGTGCAACTACCCCTCACTGTTTAGCAAACCCAGTTATTGATTTGGTTGTGATTTTTTTCTCAAAATCGAGGATATTTGTGTGGGTGCTTTTTCGGTGAATATTCAAACTTGTCGGCATATGAAGGTTGTCTCGCTCACTTTGTTGGCAAATGAGGCCTGAATAACTCCCTAGAACGAAAAAGCTATCACTCGCAATGTTTACACCCTATCAAATCAAGAACAAATTAAGAACAATCCAGCTTCAGATTTTCGAAAAATTAACAACAGTCAGCCTGAACTTAAATTCGCTGGTTTTTATAAAAAAAGAGTGTATATTGATTCAGCAGCAGTATGTTGTCTTATTCTGCGCTCCAATATATGTTTCTGGTATCCAAAGAAATTCAAACCAAAATCTGCCCTCAAATTTGTGTGTTTCTGGTATCCAAAGTAATTCAATCAAAAAAGGAATGATTAACAGAACATGGAACGGTTTATTGATTTTTGTAGTTTTCTGGAAGCAGCTCCAGAGCTGTTTTCTAGAAGCTGTGGAGGGGTAGAACGGATTTGGGGTCTTGGGAATAAGGACTGGCGTAACGCGGATTAGGACACCTTAGTTAGAACGGGGCCCCGAACAAAAGGAGCCACCAAATGATTTCCAGATCCATTTTTACTCAAGTTCACCTTATTTTTCGAAACTTGATATTGACATTTTTACATTTAGTTATTGTGTTTGTCATGCTCTGCACCATTTGGTGGGGCGTTCTTGACGTCCGTAAATAGGGGCCCGTCTCTGTTTTCCCTTAGGGCCCCAGATACCTGCCACTGGGGATAAGCTCCAAAGGAAACTTTTCAGGACCATGACTTTATTTCCTTAAACCTATGCCTTTTGTAAAATAACACCCTTCTGTGCCTTTTTGAGCTACAGAAGAGAACAGCCTGTTATTTTCGGTATATGCATATATGAACTTGGTTATTAAAAATCCACTCGATCAATATTTAGCTGATTGACTGGAGTCTGAGCCCTCGCCCAAGAAACAAAATCTACTACACATTTAAACATTTAAGGGCAAACGAAGCCGGCCAAAAGATTTAGTAAGGATGGATGCTGCAACAGCTCGATTGAATGTATATTTTCTGCATTCCATATTCATTCTATCCTTAAGATCAACTAACAGGTAGTGGCTTGTAAAAATGTGCACTGAAAAACTGTAACCATTCAAATAAACAACCCCTTACTTTCAGCACCCCTTCGAAAAGCCGCTGTTGCAGCGCCCATTCTTGCATGAAAGCAATAAATTCAAAAGAATGTAGCAGGTATTATTTCAAAAGAATATACTAGGTATTACACTCTTTTTTTATAAGAACCAGTAAATTTAAGTTCAGGCTGACTGTTCTTGATTTTTTCGAAAATCTGAGGCTGGATTGTTCTTAATTTGTTCATAACCTAATAGGGTGTAAGCAGTGCGAGTGTTAGCTTTTTCGCTCTAGGGAGGTGTTCAGGCCTCATTTGCCAACAAAGTGAGTGAGACAACCTTCATGTGCCGAAAAGTTTGAATATTCGACGAAAAAGCACCAACACATCGCTAAAAATCCTCGATTTTGAGAAAAAATGTTGTTCAAAATTGCATTTTGCAGAAGCTCAGCCTCAGCTTGTTCTTAATTTGTTCTTAACTTTTGACCAATTTTGAGGCTCGTGTTCTTATAAAATTGTTCTTATAAAAAAGGAGTGTATTTAAAAAAAATGTACCAGGAAGTATTATTTCAAAGTGCTAAGATCTGTGCACGGTAACAAAATTCTGAAAATATCATTGTGGCAAACGCCAGCCTTTTGACCTTTCAAAGAAAGCTTGAGCAAAATTTAAAGTTCCTATCAGTTCTTCTTAAACATCTATTAGTGTTTTGGGAAAATTCTTGATTATACTTTTTTTTACAAAGATTTAAGTGTTTTCCTCAACATGCAGTATCCTTATTTCTTTCTCCTATTCATTTTTTCAGGACCGCCCTAATGATCAGTACTAAAGGGCTAGAGGCTAAGGTTTATAAAACGTATTTGCTTCTCTACCTTGAACGATTTGGACTTTTCAGCATGACAGCTCTCATCGAATGTTGACATAGTAATATTGAATCAACAACAAATGACAGCAAAAGAACTAGAACTGACAGCAGCTCGTCATTTTTGGACCGGGGATCATTCGCAGCCACTGTGAGCGGCAGCGGCGAACTTTCTTGAAAATAACAGGAGCCTAAAAAAGGAAAGAAATGTTTGGAAATGAAACAAAAACGAGCAAGATCCATCTTATGCAAGCTATTGTCAAGCAGTTACAGAAAGAAGTTAACACAGAGAGACAGAAAATATCAAAATCTGCTCAAGAGTAAGTAGCTAATTCAAAGACGTGGCCTAGACTCGCTGACTACTCGCCATTCCTTGAAAATAAAGCTGAAAAATAAATAAGTCTCAGCTCTACATAATGCCTGTTCGGTATACTAGTAAAGACGCCAGTTGGGTCGTTTAAAAACGATATAATTTTAGAAGCTTCGCAATTTTATACAGGATTCTAAACAGAGGGCAAAGCTTTCAACAGCTATAAACAACTTCCTTGTCCCAGAATTTGGTCATATCCAGATAAAAAACCACTATCATTGAATCTCTGGTCGACTCGATTTTATTTCATTCATTCAAAATTAGCATCAATCTTCCGTAACAGACATGTTTGGTTAAAATGCAACACTTTTCAGAATTGGCAAATAACAGCAAGAGGTTAGGATTGTGAACTCGAGGTTTACCATCAGTTAAATGTCTCATTTCCAGTATTTCCCACAGACCTTAGCCACAATAACTCAAAAAGACGCACTGCGTCAAAAAACAACAGCAGCTATCGATTTTCCAATCATAATGGTTTAAGAAAAATCCGTCTTCAAA
Organism: Rhopilema esculentum; assembly: GCF_013076305.1. The sequence goes on from NW_027018659.1 coordinate 225,098, forward strand.
GTGGGTTCAGCTTGGTCTCGGTGCATCACTTTTACTTTTAACCCAAAAGGAAACTATACACTTCCGAATTTTGTTAAATAACAACTGCAAACTTCGTCATTTGTCAACAGCATAAATGAATTGATATATCTTGAAATATTCTTCAATTCTATTTATTGCATTGGGTCTCTAAACAAACGAATAAACAAACTGAAATGTTTAGAAATGCTAAAAAGCAGGTGTCTTTTGCAAACAATCAAATAAAAAGAGGCTTATATCTTCTAAAATCTCATCATTTACGTCTCTAAAAAACTTTCACATGTGCAAAAGGAAGAATTATTTCTTCAGAACTTTAATGTCAAAAAGCACCTCGCGAGACAAAACCAAATGCTTGTGCTGCTTTTCTATATGAATCAAAATATATTTACTATCTAAAATAAATTAAAAACTAAAGAATAGAAACCCTATCTTGTGCTTTGTTCCAGAATGAGCTCTGCGTTATAATTTCTTTTTATGTGAGGAAATTTTCGCATTTTATAAAAACGTCAGGAATAAGTGGCCGCCCTACATTCTTGCTAAAGGCGACTCAGTTCTCCAAAAATTCTTCTGCAATATTTGGGTGTCAATACCTTATTATCTAGGTGTAACGACTTTGATTATTCTAGAACATCTGCCAATAATAACCACCAATGATTTGCCGAGCTGTGCTAGTCGCAGTGCACGATCAGCGATTGCTGCTTGGGATCTTTCATAGAAAAAATTATCATTTCGTCTTCAATATTGTCAAAAATACCGTCAAACTGTTTGTTTCTGAAAGTATAACCCCCACAAATATATAGAAGCGATTTTTCATCTTACGATTCTTGGTCACCATATTCTAACCACATGTTCCCCCTTTCATCTTCTCAAGGATAGTTGATTTCTGTGAACAAGAACAAGACAATGACCCGATGCTGCTGAGAGGGACGCAGCGAAGGACGTTTGGGAGAGATGGCAGTGGGACTACGACCTGTTGCGGCCTCATATGAAGATGCTGTCAAGTTACGACAAAATTGTTCAACGACCTTGCTGCTAATACTGGAAAAATATGGTGGGAAAGGAATGGATTCATTGCATCCATCAAAGATTTGAAACAATTGATATAATATAAATGAATATAACGTGTCAGCCATAAAATCATGTAAGACAAAATTTGTTTTACACTTATCAAAAGTTGTTCGTTCTTATAGCTTACAAATATTTAGTCGATGTAGGAGCTCAAACGAATAATCAATTTTCGCGCGAAATCCTTTTCTTATTGTAAAATCTGAGTGACTGGTCAGCATTTGAAAACCTGAAGCTTAGTGAAATTTCTTGACATGGACACTCAAAGCCCAATATTCTATGAGTGACTTCAGAAGCATAGCATATGGCAGAAGCTGACACAAATCTCGAGAAGCAAGCCTGGTCACTAAGTGTCAGTAATGTAGGCACCCACCCCTACCTGGAATAGGAAATGACTTTTCTAATGGCAATTATAATTTTCTGGAGATTTAATTGACCTTGCAAGTTTTGAAATTTTAAGGTTACTAAGAGGACTGGCGGGCTAAAATGATTTATTTGGAAGTTGAGAAGTTTTCTAATATTTTATGCAAAAAATGATCTCCTCAACCTGTTATTGACTGGATTGGATTGACGTCCAATTGAAGTAAACATAGAAGTAATAATGAAGTTGGAAATAGTGAACATAAAATTTCAAAACATTTGAGAGAAGGTGCTTTATACCCATGTAATAAAATTATTTTGGAAACTTAAAATTAAACTGATAATAAAGATGAGTTTGGAAAACGCATTTGTTTGCACTTTAAACAAACAGCTGTGCTGTCACCGAGCTGCAATTTGACATTTAGTAATTACTAAGTTTCGTGTTATTTGCACCGGCAGGTCGTATCGAAATTTGAGCAATAAAGTCTTCCATAACATGCAGTAATGCAAGCCAATTATTCTGCAGTAATGCAAGCCAAATAAAGCGCGAGAAAGTAAACGAGAGGGCCCTACGACTAGCCCTCTCAGATTACACCTCATCGTATTCTAAACTTCTAGTCTAGGCTAAATCTACTAAAATTCATAATCATTCTATTAGGTTGCTAGCACCTGGGACGGATTTAGTGTGGGTTGTAGGGAGTGCGACACCCCCCCCCCAAATATCTCTGTATCCTTATGAAAATCTCAGAAAGTTGGTGTCTGAGAAAAGTGCAAATCTGCAATAAAATTAGTACCTCTGGGGGGGGGGGAGTTTATATTTCAGACGATATTAAACGTTATTAAAAACTGCAAGCAAAAATTTTCTGCTCACTTCTCTCGAAGAAGGCCCTCGTCTGTATCTCTACAGAATCTTTTACAATTTCCCTTCGTTTTAGGGTTTATTTAGAAAACTCTTTCACGTTCTTGAGACATTCCCGAATAAAAAGAAACTTAAATGCTAAAGCGCTTCAATCTGGATTAAAACAGCTGGATTATGAAATGCTTGTCGGGGATTTTGCTCCAAGGACTTAGTTTAAAACTTTTGAACACTGTTTATTACAGGGCCTCCGACGAAAGAGGAGGGCGCGGGTTCATGGCCCTCCTTTTTTCAAAGCAATAAAACTTTTCATGAAATCTTTTTAAATCCCTTGCCCCCCCCCCACTTTTCAACCCGTGTCGGAACCCAAGTATTATTTTTACATATTTGCTTACAACTTTGGAAAATCAGTTTATACATGCAGAGCCTCCCCGCCTTCAGAATATAACGTTAGGGGAATTGTGAAGGAAATAGACAGTTGTAGAATGGGGTCAGCCACAAAAAGGTACATATGACGGTTATTGTGTTTGATTAGCTGACCACTGCCACGTAAAAAAGCCAAAGCTTTTCCAAACGCATTTACAAAATGGGGTGTTTTCACGAATTCTTAAGGGTGTGGTCAACGAAAAATTTTCTTCTCTTTGCCCCTCCAAACTTTCAACCCTGGCTACGCCACTGATTTTTATCTCTTTTACCAGTATGAATTTTCAAAATGGGCGTCACTATAATTTCCATGTTACCTGGAGGGTGTGGCAACGAAATCCAATTATTGTCTAACTCCCCCCCCCCTAATCATTGTTGCTTAAATCCACCCCTGTATAGCACTAGAAGTTTACAAAAATTTGCACAAATTGAATCCAGCCTTTATGAAAGACTACTTTCTCCCAAAACCCAATAGCTATAATCTTCGAGGAATTGATCCTCTTTCTGTTTCCAATGTTAAAACTACAAGTAATTGCATGCAAAGGAAACCCATCCCCCGTCGGAATTTCAAGATGAGGAAGATATTTTAGCCTTCATTTTGGAAGGCCAAGTCCCTCTTTCGGAGAAATTTATCATAATTGGGAGTCTGTAAATTTAACACGGGTTGCGATTGCTAACAAACATGTCATCGGAGAGCGTTGTGTGATCTGGACAAAGTTTGGCGTGGCACACGCGGAAGTGCAGGTCAGATAGTTGCTGCACGAGTTTCGAAGGATTGTCACCGGCCTTACAGGGAGAAAGCCTTTGTGTTGCAGAATTATCAATGCAAAATGATGGTCAACAGTGACCCCCATGAAGCAAAATTAAAAAGAGTAAAGGACGAGGTCAGTCAACTGAAAAAGGAAGTGGAAATTGAAAGGCTAAAAATCTCGAAATGCTCTATGGAGTGAGTTGTTTACTGATCATTTTATTTTGACAATATTTTAGAAACTTAGGTGTTTCGAATGAAATGGGCAACTAAAGGAACGAACAGCTATTCTTTAACACGAATTATAAACGGGTGGTTTTTATCCTGACAATTTTTAGATCGTCTGTCAAGCCTTGATTCCCATCGAATCACAAATAGAAGAAGTCAATTAACCTGAGAAAAACCTATAAAATATAAAACCGAGCGGCATTTCTTGCAGTTTCCCTGCACCTGGTTCCTTCATTGATAAAACTTTTATTATAATACGTTCCTTATATTCATCATCATATGACCCTAGGCCCTCACTCAACTCAAGCTGTACAGTGTCACCATGCTTGATGTCAAATCCATTTCAGTAATATTTGCACCCCCTTAGATTTAAGCCCAATACACAATTTGGAAGGTACCGTAGCTGAGGAACGTTCTTGTTCCTGGAAATTGCCAACAGTCCAATTCGAGACAGTCTCTGTCTGGTGAAATTTAATTCAAATTTTGTCTACCTACGTACCAACAAGTAGAACAATGTTGACGATATCTTCGTTGCATTGTATCATTCGTATCAAATCAGAATCAAAAACTTGCTTGGAAAGTGTCCAAATAGCCCTTTTGGGTTTTACTTCATTTTGTTATTTATTAAAAAGGCCGTCGTGGGTCTCATAAAATAAATGAATTGCTTTTTAGGAATTGGGTTAATCAAACTTAGCAGAAGTATACTTATAAAAATTAAACCATTTTAAACCATTGAAAGAACTACTGAAGTGGATTTTAAGCTAATCTAAAGGACGTGGTCGCGAAGTTTCTCTGTTTGCTCCGCTCGCGGGGGCCTCATCTTTCGATTTGGCCCAGGGCCACCTAATAATCTTGGCGGCCCTGTTTATAAAAAGCACATGTTCTTTGTTAAAGTGGACAGCAGATTATCTTTTATTACATTATCTTTTTATTATTCCTCTATATTTACGGTCAGAAAGTTTAGGTAGTCTTGACCATCCATCTTGATTATGTTATTTCACCATGCAACATTAAAAGTCGAAATTGATCGAGCATCAAACATTCTGCCATTGGTTTATCTACGTTCTTCTGAATCATTGCCACGAAATTATTGCAACCAAGATTCTGAATGCTGTGCTGAGTGCCACACGGCGTAATCATTTGGTAAACTATGCTCAGGACAAATATGGCTAGAAAAATCATTAATTTCTTAAAGTCGAAGTTCAGAGACATCTTTTTACTTAATGAAAAAGTTTTTGGCTAGCTTTCCCAAGTCCAAAGGTAAACATAATCGAACATATTCATTTACCTGCGCAAAACCAATTCTTATTTTATTTGCTCAAAATCAGTTCTTTATTTGCCTTGCAGATTGGCCTCGTTCTGTGAAACTGAGCAGAAAAAAGACCCGCTTCTAACCAAAGCTCTACTTGCAGACAACCCGTTCCAAAAGAAGGGTGGACGATGTAGAATTTCATAGACAAAAATGCCTTTTTACGTCAGATAATCGTCTAAACGTCAGACGAAAAGGCTTATAGAGAAATGACAACTGTCCGGTGGAGGCCAGCGTGAGCTAGAAAAATTTTAAGTGAAGAAGAATAAGTAAAATTGAGCTGTAAATTACATGCAAGTTTTTTTCAAATTGTACGTATATTTCTATGAACTATGTTATTCGTTGCTCATTAATTAATTTATTGAATAAGGTCCACTTTGATACGTTTTATAGATAAATGCTTATTTGTATAAATTACTGAAAACTTTGAAATTGAGCGACTGGATATTCTCTACAGTGCATTAGAAGTTTCATAAAAGTCACACAAAAGTACAGCGAAATTAAAACGAAAAAGAAAATTGAGTTTTTAAAATGATATAAAAAATGTCATTTAACACTCCAAACCGTTGGTATTCAACAGGATTTTAAGCTGCCATTACTCTTCTGATCATGTCCCTGTAAACAACAGATTTTGAGGCGTCCTCGTGCGGCTGTACAATTGGTTCAATTTGGTCTTCTGTCATTTTGTCACCAATGTTCATAAGCACCATTCTAAGCTCGGCTGAATTGACTACGCCACTTGTGTCGCGATCCATTGTGCCAAGTCCCTCCACCATATCCTCATAGCTTCCAGTTGCAGGCGTCTTTGCCAATTGCTTGAAAATGCCATAAAATGTCTCAAAGTCCACACGAGTGCCTTTAAGTTTTGATGCCTCGATGCATTTTTCAACATCATCGGTCAACGGGTTTAGGCCCAGAGAGCGCAAAACGTCTATTAAACGCTTGTCTTCCACCTTCATGTCCCCAACGCGATCAAAAATCGAGTAACAGTCTTTCATTTCCTCGATTTGCTCCTCTTCGCTTAGGCTTGGATCTAAGGCAGTCATGCTGAAAGGCTTTGGATATAGTACAGAATTCTAATGCGTCAGTCTTGGCAGCTAGCGTTGCAGTGTCACTACTGAAGTAAGGTCCAGTATCAAGTGAGATGCGTATATGTATGGCTCTTAAACCCAGAATTCCAATAAGCATAACAATGGAAATGCACAGGCATAATTGGTTGAAAAAACTAATGCAAGATTTCCAAGGATTCAAAAGATTAACTTTGCTTTGTGTGCTTGGAACATCGATGACGTATGTTCGCTACAAAATTAGCCACAATTAACTTGAAAAGTCATTTATATTTGTTTTGGAAATTCATTCGTGAAAAAAATACAAAAATACAACAGGTAGTCGACACAGCAGAGCGCTGGCAGAAGGCAGGCAAACAATTGCAGGTGAAGGCGTGCAGCTTCGTGTAAGCAGGGGGGATTTATGTCACAGAATTTCAAAGAAGATTGGTGGTGCTTTAGCCACAGGCAGCCATATCTCTCCAGTCCAGTTGTTCACAGTAGCCAAGAACGGGTTTAGCCGAATCAAACAATCTAACGTGGAATTAGAGACATTCACAGCCAAAAAACAGGATCGGCTTCCAAATAAAAAGGAGCCGGCCAAAATGAAACACCAAAAACTTGCCAAATACGATAACTCTCAGGCTTTCTTTGCAAATGGTTTCGAAAACACCAGAAAGACAAGGAAGGATTGATAAAGAATTATACCGGCTGGAAAAGCCGAGGCTTCAGACAAATCTTACATGATTTCAGACGGCACTCAACGAGTTCAGGTATTTGAGAAGTAACTAAATGATTTTATTTTCTGTTGATAAGGAAATCAAATCATGGCATGGCAAAGAATGGCATGTTAATGCATGGCAAGCCAAGGTCAAAGATCAGATCAGGAGGTCAATGTCGTTATGGCACTAATTACTTAGCTCAAGGGGGTCCAACATACCGCCCGTGGGCCAGATGTATTCGTGAGGACATATTCTTTGGCCCTTATTAAAACTTTTGATAATTTGACCCCTGCACTATGTCTATGTAGTGCAATTCCCGATAAAATTATTACAGATAGTTATTAGTCACACTTTCTCATTAGTAGGGCAAACTTTCTTATTATTATGCAAACTTATTTGATCTGAAAGCAGACGAACATTAAGTGACATTCTTTGATGTCAACTACCGGTATGATGCGTTCTTATAACTTTTGGAAATTGTTTTCTAAAATGCTTTATAAAACTAAACCCCTGCAGAGAATAATGCAGATGAGATAGTGAAGGGTAATGTGGACGTTAGCGAAGACGATAGTGTAGACAAATAAGAGTATCGGAGATGGTCATCAGACGTTGACACAGACGGTAACGCGGACGGTAACGCAGACGGTAACGCAGACGGTAATGTAGATGATAGCGCAGCGTAAAACGTAGGCAAATAGCAAAGGGTAACGAAGAATTTAACGCAGATGGTAATGCACACAGTACTGTAAGCAAATATCGGAGATGGTCATCAGACGTTGACACAGACGGTAACGCGGACGGTAACGCAGACGGTAACGCAGACGGTAATGTAGATGATAGCGCAGCGTAAAACGTAGGCAAATAGCAAAGGGTAACGAAGAATTTAACGCAGATGGTAATGCACACAGTACTGTAAGCAAATATCGGAGATGGTCATCAGACGTTGACACAGACGGTAACGCGGACGGTAACGCAGACGGTAACGCAGACGGCAACACAGATGGTAATGTAGATGGTAGCGCAGAGTAAAACGTAGGGGGATAGCAGGGGGGTAACGAAGACTTTAACGCAAATGGTAATGCAGAAGGTACTGTCGGCAGTTTAAAGATTTGGTTTTAAAAGTCACGACTCCCGGTGCAAAAGTAACAAGACGAACCACATTTAAAGAGATTTAGAGGGTTTCCTTTATAGAGATTTAGAGGGTTTCCTTTATAGCGTGCATAATGTATCCCTTGCGACTGTTAAGAAAATAACTGTTAGATAGCGCTTAAAATATTAGTATCGGGTATTGGTGTGTCCATTATTTCAAACGCCTGCCTTTCTTCAAAATAGCAATGACATGTCGGAAAAATTTCTATCGAACAAGAATAGATACATAACAACACAAAGTAGATAAATTGAGCATGTTACACGGGGAAAGCATCTATTATGCCATTACCGGTCTCATTTAGGTAGGCCTTACTCCATAACTCCAATTTCTTTGTTTTGTAAACATCTAAAGTCTGTCAAATGTTGTCGCATTATAAAAAGCTATAATGGTACGCGATAAATAAGATAGCTACATGCAATTTACTCAAATGATATTCCTCTAAGAATATGATATATCAATTGCTTACGGTGCGTAATAAACGAAATTGAGAAAGAAAAACAATTTGATTTACTAAACATAACCATTTGGCATAAATCGAATTAGTTCAGCCAGGTTTTATGCCGTCGAGTAAGATGATATTCGAAATACGGATATCCTACTGTTTTTTGCATCTATAGCGCTCTTTTATAAAGGTTTCAATCGTCAGCAAAAACTAAATTTTTTCAAGCAATATATGAAAGACAGATTTTATACTGTTACATAAAATATTAAAATTGATATGCAGGAGATATTCAAATTATCCAGTGCAATTTTGCTGTAATAATGTGGCTAGAGCTTTATTCTCATTCACGATAGCTAATTTTGATATAAGGCTTAAAATGTCGACTTGCAATTTGAATTGGCAACAACAAAATTAAGGACCAAATTGGAAAATAGGTTGTGTTTGCCAAATGCGATATTCGACTTTGTGACGTCAGCTTACATGATGCTATCTGGATCCATTTCGTTCTGCACAAAACAAGAGGTACAAACATCGAATCCATTGATGTTTGTTGAAACTCCATAATTTCTCCACACTGTGAACAATCTTGGACATAATCTCCATTAGGTGACAGCAAGATAAATTACAGACATCAGAGATAATTTGATTAAAAAAAGACTGCTCCTAACAATCCATGGTGACAATGCGCACTTCATTAAAGCCCAGTGTAATTTTTGGTAAATAAAATCAACCAGTGCGTCTAAGGCTCCAAATAAAACAGTTAATTCAAGTTGGAACATTCGCATACTTAGGTGTATATGCAATCCTATCTTCATTTCTTAGGCAATTCTCGCCAATATTACGCGGATACTTCTACAACTGCTCTGTTGCTGCTTTTCTATGGTAGTGTTAGGCCAATTTTACTGTAGAGCTATAGCGCATATTTGAAACCGAAAATAAATACGCGATACGAGCATTATCAGATATCATACTCCTAGCTCAGACACTATATGTGTTCTGCTCCTCTTTGGTGTTCGACGATTCAATATAAATAATAAATAAACTTTAGAGTTTCTATAAAATTTTCTACAAATAACTTCATGATTTCCCACTGATTTTGGTATAGATAAAATGAGTTTTTGTTGTTTTATTTAGGTTTTATTTTAGATAAGGATATAAAAAGCAGAGCATTTAACAATAAACAATGCATTGCAAGAGACTTCTTTCCTTAAATTACCTGACAAGCAGAAACACAAATTGTTTCTACTGCTACTATTTCTCCCAGGGAACGCTGGTTTTCGTGCAGCTGTCAGACATACACGTGGGATCGATCAGGTGGGCCCGTCATTTAAGCAAAGGTTCTTTCACGTGAGCCAGGTCGATTCTTACCCGAGAGAATTCGTGGTGCGAGCAGCTTCTGAATGATACGTACACGAAACAGCCAAGGTGGGCCTACAGCACACGCAGCAAAGCTTTCCCGCAGAAATAGCTACTTGATCGTAAAGCAAAAGTCATCTCATCTATAATATTGTTGCTAGGATCCTTGGGGCACACCACAAAATGAATTAAATGTTATGATTTGCTTAATAACGTTCAAAAAACTTGATGCTGCTCTAGCTCCTGATAAAAAAGCACACTTTCTCTCTCATATTGTTCAGGAGATACTATAAAGAGGCCAATTCTGCCGCAAAATGGTCAACACCTTCCCGAAAGACGTTTATCACCTCTTGAACCATTGAGTTGCGTAAAGGGTGGATTATAGTGTTTTTCAAGTCAATTTTCAGTTCCATCTAAAGTTTCAGTTCTATTTTTTCAGGACATTTCGGAAAAAAATTGTCAGGCGTTGCCTTCGTCCTAATTGTTATTGGCATAGTAAATTCAAACGTGACGGTCATGTCAATCAAGTCAATTTTTAGCTGATAAAAAAAGCTTATTGGATTCTTTATCATAGATATCGGATAGTGACAGGAAGGTAGCTGCCCTTCAATTACAAAATAACTCAATGAAATTTCTTTATGTTGGGAACCAATCCTTGCAACTGTTAAAGGCAATATCGAATTCCACTTTGTTTTATTCTGTTTTGGTTTCTAACGGCTTAAAGAAAGAGACTTTTTGAAACAGGAGGATAATTGTGCTGATTGATGGCACACAGCTAGATCTCTTTATTCGTTTGAGATAAACGAGCGTATGCTCTACCTTTAAGAGCGATAAACAATAGGCAATATGAGAAAAAACAAACAAAAAACAGAGATTGTAATCACGGGTCATGTCGAGTTGCCAACGGCGCATTATGGTATATAATGAAAAATGCCTTAAAAACTCACCTAAAATCTTCGATGGCAGTTCAAGCGTCAATGTAGAGACCTAGGATTGGAACATTTAGGTTTTTAATTAAAATGTGAAATAACCATAGCAAATCACACACAACAATTTGAACTCATGTTTAAAGATTTCTTGCTACTCTTTGTTGCATTTGTCATTTCACCAACATTGCAGTTGGCGGTTTTATAGTCACAATGTTAGCCTTCCCGTGAAGTGCGAACTATTTCTTTGGCACTAGAACTCCAACACACGTCATACCACACCTATTTTGTCACGTGGTTTTTACTTCAAATGAACCATTGACAGTTTATAAATAAAGATTGTAGCTAATAATAACTGATTGGATTGAGACAGCCTTCATATGCAAATTTCTTGTGTTCGCTATAAATGCTCGAATGCTGTCTGGAAGTGCTCAGTCTGCAGAGATCTGATCGCCGCAATCTTTAGTGACAATGGACGCGTCTTTAACAGAGGAGGAGCAAATTGAGGAAATGAAGGACTGCTATTCAATTTTTGATCGTGTTGGTGACATGAAGGTGGAGCATTATTTGATCATTGATGTTCTGCGCTCACTTGGTCTCAACCCTCTCACGGCCGACGTCGACAAATGCTTGAAAGATTCTAAACTGGAGAACCAAAGGGTTGACTTTGAAACATTTTACTCGATTTATAAGCAGCTTTCGAAAGTGCCAGCAAGCGGTAGTTATGATGATTTGGTAGAGGGTCTGGGAACAATGGACCGCGAGCAGTGTGGGTCGGTGAATTCAGCAGAACTTAGGCTGATCTTGATGAACATAGGAGACAAAATGTCAGAAGCACAGATCGATGCGATTGTGCAGCAACACGAAGACGGATCGAAATGCGTTGTTTATAGAGACATGATCAGAAAGGTGATGTCTGCTTAAAGAGAAATTTGTGCTGCAGTCTAAGACACTGACAAAATGATCAAATATTGTAGTGCTGTAATATTACATGGATGAATAACAATATAATTTGCAAATTTCTTTTATTTATTTGTCTCTAGAGGTAATTACTTGCAAGATGAAATCTGAAAATGAAAAGGTGTACAGTCAATTAGCATACAGTCCATTTAGCTAAAGAAACGAACATTGGAATCCATAAAGTTTTGAATAATTTTCTACTTCTAAAAAGTGCTTTCCTTAGAACTTTTGGAAAAATACCCTTTGTTGTAAGACATAGGACAACTATTATCTCTGTCCCTATAACTTTTAAATTCTTTTATGGCCCCAGATTCAAATAAACAGTCACCTCTATCATAAAAGACTGGCATAAAATATCAAATAGGTTTTTCTCGAGCATTTATTACGAGAAATATTGAGCAAATATGACAAAATATTTTGTAAACGACATGCGATCATCTCCCCTCTTCGTGCTGTCTTTAAAGAACCTTGATGCCAATGGGCCATCGCATTGGAACATTTGCAGTCATTTTTCCATAAAATAGTGACGGCTCACGGCGTTGATTTAACCTCAGGTAATAACGACGGCTCACGAATTTTAGTTATTTAGCTAAGTGTCAAGGGAAACTTCTTAAATTGTTTCCTGGCAGCACTCTTTTTGTCAACCATTCTTATAACGCCTTGTGGGATTTTTGTGACCTTTTTGGCTCGTACTTTTGTTGGGGAAAGGAGATGCAGCAAATTCACGAAAATGACATGAGTACCAACGTCTTGGGACAATGACACAAGTGTCAAAGAGGCAAAAACAGAAAAAGGAAGAAAAAGAACTTTGCGATCAAAATTCCAAACATCTCCAAGGGAGCGGTGTCAGCAAAACATTCACACTGACATTCGGAGTTTATCATGAAAGAAATGTCTTTCATATTGTAAAACATGCCTAGATTCTCTGTTGACTTATGTACTTGATTATATTGAGGTCCGATATGGAACAGCACAATATGATTTCAACTTACCTCTGACACTAGGGCCAGACCAAGGCAAACCAATCGGCTAAAAACAACAGGAAACGTACTAAATTATTCAAAATATGAAAAGAAAAGCTTCAAAACTTGAAATGTCCGTTTAACTAGAAATAAGCTCTGAGGCAAATCCCTAAATGAACGTCAAAATCAACAAAAATCAATGAAAATACATACGTCCCAAACTAATTTTCTTAAAAATTGTCAGAAATGGACGAAACGTGGTTGAGTTGCTAGGTTTACTGTTGTCAAGATATTTTCGAGCTCTCGTTGTGTTTCCCTGGTTGGCGCTGGTGAAGATGGCCGTGAAGTCAAGATTTCGCGAGAAAAAGTTGCTTAAAATACGCATGCGTCATGCCCCTTGACTTGATTAGCTCGAAAAAATCATTAAGCCTTTTGTCTCGAACAATAGGAGTGATATCTCTTCTCCCCAACAACTTTCAATTTCTTTCATTTGTTGGAAGCTTCGGCTTCCTTTGGCAGATCAAACTACAAACGTCAAACTCGTGACAAAGTATTCCTTCTTTGTTCGCCTAACCTGGGTACCAGAGCATCAGTGAAAGAGATGGATGCCGTTGTGAAGAATTCCTAAAATTCTACGACGAATGCTTTGACATAATTGTCTTGCAAACATGCCAAGATCTGAACGCTTGTTATTTTGTCTGGCTTACATATGTAGCTTTTCGCTGCATGGGAGTAACGCTGTGACGCTTTCTAAAATGTTTGAGCTGCAGCGTTATATTACATACCCAAGTAAAGAGTAGCGTTATGCTTCTTAAACATCAATATCATATTAGATGTGAGTACAAATAGTCAATTTTTCGATTGGACAATATACCAAACAAATAGGTTAGGCTTAAACCTTTGTATCAACCAAGGTTCGAGAGAGTATGAAGGTGATTAAAGTGATTAATATTGCAATTGTATTTTGGAAATTTGTCTATGTAAATTGGACACCATTGTAAACAGTACCGTAGTTGATCGATATTGTTCATTGGCCAAAGTAGAGAACAAGATCATAGAAGAAGTAAGTTTATTGGCTACCTAGGTCGACTGCTAATATCCGAAAAGTAAATAAATAAGAAAATTGACAGAAAAAAACTGCAGGAGTGCAACGATATGGACAATATGTCGATTCATGAGAAAGAAAATGCTTTATATTTGACAAAGAGAGTAATTGGTAGAGTCATAATGTTAGCAACAACATATGGTGTTAAAACATGGACCCTGTCATAAATTGGCAGTGGCACAGAGAGGCATGTTTAATATCACATGGCCGAACAAGTAGAAAAATGAAAACCAAACGGCTAGACGTTGTAGAAAACTTAGAAAAATATGTGGCGAATGGGCAAGCCGTGTAGCCAAATGGACACAAAAATTGGACAGAGAAGATACCAATTTGAATAAAGAGGACCTAAAAAGGGAAGAAAAGATGACCTGCAGAACATCGCATATGTCACTAGGATGAGATGCATGAGGTATAACGACACAGTTAAATGTTCAAGGCAAAGATGTCTTTAAAAGCACAAAATGTGATATTTTTCTGAAAAGCGCCAATGAAAGGCTGTTTTTGTTTTTTGACTTTTGCTTCATACTTCCTAAGAATTTACGACTACACCACTGGAGTAACGACTGATGTGCATGACCTCGAAGCCTTACATACTATGCATACTCGTCCCTTTGCAATTTGCCCTTTTGTATCAATTCCCCACCAGCGAAAATTTCTTAAAAGATCCCCTGCTTAGCATTAAAAAGCGAGCAGTAATACTCTTAGCCTCCTTGTTTGTGTCTATGCAGTTAAGAAGCAGGTAGACTCAAAAGATTCAAAGAAGATTTGTTTGAGTTCATCTCGGTTTAGACAACCTTGCTGTCAGTGTTTCCGTCTCGTTCCTCGAAACCTGATTTACTCTCTTTAGAGGCGAAATACTCTACCCATTCAAAGCTCTATAGAAGATTCTGGTTTTTACTTGGTGCTAAAGCTATTTCAAGACGAATTAACATCGCAGAACATTTATCAAAGCCCGTTCTAGACAAGGCTTGCATGGATTTACAGGAAAGATTCTGCTGGAATTTTGCGTATTAGCTCACGTTTTTATAGATTTAGTTCTATAGATTAAAAGAATTATTTTCAGCAATGATCGATTACTTTCAGGTGACGGGGAAAAGCAAACACAGTTCCGAAATTGTTTGCTCTGCCATCCTTCATTCTACCTAATTTTCACATGTTTAATAGTGAATGTGAATTTAGTTTCGATAAACATGAGAAATTATTTTATTAGCAAGAAGAAAAATTGACAAATAAAGATGATCTATTTCGGAAGACAGACATTACCTTGAAGTGCAAAAGGAAAACTAGGCCACACTTTATAGGCTAGATGGATTGTAAAAAAAGCGAAAGTTATGAAAAAACAATCTACCTAAGCTTTCAGTTTGTGGGAAATGAGGATCAATTCATCCGGTCGAACTATAACGTTTTATAACATATAATTGATTGAGAATGTCATGCCATACAATGAAAACGTTGTGGCATACCTTTAGGGAGAGGATGGGCAAAATTGGCTATGAATTAGGAGCAAAAATTGAAAATTCTTTAGATATTGAAAAGTCGAATCAAAACACATCTAGCAAGGACAAATAACATAGTGACATTTGATTTTCACCCTTATCCGTCAAAATAGTAGTCAGCATACAAAGAAATGAATATTTGGCATAGCTCTTGCTAGATGTGTTTTGTTATATCCATTGCCAGAATTTGAAAAATTTATCAAATAGGGCAGGGAGCCAGGGCTAAAAGAGTCAATTGAACACAAAAATTGTCGTTGCATTCAAAACATTTGTAACCATCTACCTGCAGAGAAAATCTTTGAGTAGCAAATCACTTACACGCAATAGCAAATCAATGCCTGAGAAAGATGAACATGCAGACAATACCGTTTTAACTTCAATTAGTTGTGCTGTTCCAAGTAGACTTTCTTATACTAAAAGACTTTCTAACATTTCCTACAGCTAATGCCAATCTATTTTGAACATTTTGAATGCTAACCTTCCCTTACCATAAACTTCTCCACATTTCATCTGCCAGCACCTCAAAGCTGCGCATGACCAACTGATTAATCCTCATTACGGCTCTGCTTTCACTTTTGTGAGCTTTTTAATAGAATATCCGCAATGTCAAAATGTCAATGTCAAAATGTCAGTACAGAACCTTTGTTCTTTGAAGAATCATCATGACAAATTGTCATATCACGTTCTCCTTCAAATTCTGCGTCTCTCACTTGCATGGCTTAGTTGCACTTTGTCTACACAACGCACCAAACAGGTTCTACGCTACACTAAAGATGACTGAGACCTTAACAGAAGAGGAGCTGATCGAAGAAATGAAGGATTGTTACTCAATTTTCGATCGTGTTGGTGACATGAAGGTGGACTACAACAGAATTGCTGACGTCTTGCGGTCACTGGGGCTCAATCCACTAACTGCAGATGTTAACAAGTGTTTGAAAGACTCTGAGCTTGAAGGGACAAGAGTGGACTTCGAGACCTTCTATGCCATCTACAAGCAGCTCTCAAAAGTACCTGCGTCTTCAAGCTACGATGACCTGGTAGAGGGACTGGGGACGATGGACCGTGAGCAATGCGGAGTTGTAAGATATGCAGAGCTCAAATTAATATTGATGAACGTTGGAGACAAGATGACTGAAGATGAATTCGACCTTATTGTCACTCCCCATGAGGATCAATCCAAAAATGTTGTCTACAGGGACATGATCAGGAAGGTTATGTCAGCATAAGAGCGTGTTATAAATAAAACGTCTTTGCTATTGAAACTGTTTTTACACGCGTGGTAGCTTTCTTCATATTCGGTATCACAGATATTGTTCAGTAAATGCGTTGACCTTTCCAAGCAGAATGTAAGCTGAAAATGACTTTACAAACTTTTAAATGATTCTTTCAACCCAAAATATATAAAAATTTTTGTAGGGAAAATAACTACTCGCTAACTGCATTTTACGCCTTAGAATAGCTTGAGTGAAATCGTGATTGAAAAGTATTGAAGAAAACTTGCACTTTTTCACTTCTTGAATCTGCTACTGAAACTTTTAAGAACTATTCACATGGCATCCAAGCCTTTTTTTTACTGTATATAAATGTGTTACTTTTGATACTTCTAGGGACCACATTCCAAAACAAGACCATGTAAACAAAGATATATTGATGAGCTCGTTATTTACAGCCTAGAAAACAGAAAAATTCTTCAGGTTTTTTCAAGGTTGAGATTTTGAATAGAGATCTTTGCAGCTCAAAGGGAAGATTAGTTCATACATTTTAAAAACTATTGACACAAAAGTAAGAAAAAGGAAAGAAAGGAAAGGCATTAAAGAATACAATTAAATTGGTATTTAAGAAAAAAGAGCATTCTTGAAATGACACATGGCAAAAGAATAACGATTTCAAATTAATTTTGAGACAAAAATCAGATTTGTTTTTTCAGCTTCTAGAACACTTGCTTCATGGAAACATTTGTCCTTGACTTTAGGATTTGAACCACCAAATTTGTATAAAAACTGTTGAAGCAACAAATTATTTTATGATGATAGTACTCTGCTTCAAAATATTTGCCATTTTCCCAAATACAGAGGATTAAGATACCAAATCACCAGATTACTAACAAACTGAACTGTTTTAAAGTTTTTATACAGGTTTGATCTGTCTAAGATGTTATATTAATGTCTATATCCAAAGTCTTATCATACTAGACAGATAAAGAACACACCCTAAGAGGATGAGCCATTGACGAGACAATTCAGACCAAAGATGTCCTATTTTGGTACCAAAATATTACCAGAAAAAATTGTCCCAATGAAATCTGGTCTGCAACATGATTTGCACTCAGAAAGTGATAACTGGTGAAAGTCTAAGCCATTTTGAGGTAAACAAAAGATAATAAAGGAATCAAAACTATTTCTAACGATAAGACACTTCAATACATCATCCCCTTAGCATTATTTCAATACACCAATATTTCATACTTTAATACACCAAATAATCATTTGAAATTATCTGAATCAAAACATCACTGTTTGGACAATTTTATGAATGTTATGGATGTGCTCAAGGTTGAGATGGTTCATTCTTGACGTGAATAAGATTGGCTTGGTGGAAATTTAAATTCCACAAGAAAGTGACACTCATGGCTTCTATCCTTATTACTGAGTTTCAACAAATTAGTCATACAGATATATTTAACCACAAAATAGAAATTAAGAGTAAGGTTAAAAGAAATCTGGTTTCACAAATAGGTTTAGTAGTTATTATACACCCAATGATTGCTTAGACATATTTTCCACGATATTTTAGTCTACTGGCGTCAACGAGGATAAAGCAGGCAATATAATTTGAGGCCATCTTGTTTTAACAAAAAAATTTGAGTGTAAGTTTGCAAAATGAGAAGGGCGTACCTGTCAAGTTATTGGTGTGCTTTGTGGTAAAATTTCGCGTTAGATACCATACATTTGTGAATAAAACGGCAATTAAACCATATTAAACCAAACAAAACTATGATAAAACCATATGTATTGTCATTCATACGTACGCCAACCTTGGCAGATATAAACGGGTTGGTTTGAAACAGCTCAGCTATATTTCATTTTATAATTCCACAACATGAAAAGCTGATAATATTATAATATAGTATATTAGTAACATATGTTAAATAAATGGATATAAAATGGATAAATAAATTGATATTACATTGTAACTTCAAATAAATACAAGTACAAATAACAAGGAAAACAATGTGGGAAATGTATATCCAAGTATTACTGAGATGTCGCTCAGCATCCCATTTTGATGCAGCAAAAAATTGTAAGATATGAGAGCAACGTCGCTTTGTGAAATTCGTTTTGGTGCCGAATTGTGCAAGAAGCCTAATACTTTACACACGGTATTCACGTTTACTAACCACAACATGAGTTAATATATTTTGCTCTTTTAACGAGAATGTGACGCATACCTTTGAAACTTTTCTGTTCATGTCTTCAAAAGCAAACTAGCTACATTTATCAAAGAACATTTCCCAACAAATCATATTATATTGACTATGATCAAATCTTCCTTTTGCGTGCAAGAACCAAAGCGAAACGAATTTCCCGCCAATCTAAACCTCATTCTCATTTCGAGGCGAACGGCTAATTTAGAAATAATTACAGAAACGGTTGATTTATCAATCTTCATAGATCTTTTGACGGAATGGCAGTGATGTCCTTAGTCCGCGATACGAATGTTAGAATGAAATAATAATTCGCAAGAATCTTTCGTGCTACAAAACTTGAAAATGACTTTGAAAAAAGCAAACATTTGAGTAAACTAAAGCTTTTCGTCTGACACTCTTCAGAGTTTAAAACGTCAGAACATAGATCGAAAAATAAGGATTTTTTTACGTACGCTGAATTCATGCAAAATTTGAACATAAAAACGTAACATCTTTCATGTGTTATTTTGACATTAGCAGTCTTTTCACAAATGTTCCTTTAATTGAGACCATCAAGATATGTGCCGGAACGAGCTTAATGCGAAACGTTCAGCTGAATTCAGCTTTAACAATGAGATGTACCAACAAAAGGGCGGTGTCGCTATGGGTCCCTCTGAGACCTGCCTTGGCCAATATATTTCATAAAGAGCGTTTGTTTGACTGCGACCAAAAGCTATTTTCGGTATGTGGATGACCATACACCATTTTCAAAACAGAGGCTGAGAGCGTATGTTATAAAAGTTAAAATCACTTGAAACCACCTAATTGGACAAAATCCATACACGAGGGCGGACCCGAACCGGATCCAAAAGAGTACGGATAGGCCTTGCGTTTACACGGGAACTGGTGGATTCGTATACTTTAGGTTTCGCTATCCGAACACTTTTGGGATCGCTTTCAGAGGTGATCCCGTATGGATCCGATCTGGACGGGATCCCGTGTAAACGGGTGGATCTGGTCCAGATCGGATCCGTCTACGTTATTTGTCGAAAGTGAGACAGAATATTTTTCAATTCAAGGTAGTTTGAATATGTAATCCGTGGCTTTTTGGCGCCAGAAAACCGTACATCAAGTTGATAGACTACTGTGTTGAAGAATTATTACGAAACTTTGACGATATGTTGTCGTACTTTGTCCTTATATTTTCCCAATCCTGCCCATCTGCAAGCTTTGCAGTTTTGTAGTCCAATACTACTTTTAAAAGTAACGCAGTTTTTTCTCCAGTCCACAAAAAATTACCCTTTTAAGCTTTACCTCCCTCCATGTTCAGGTTGAACTGCGTTTTGATCACGCACGAAGTTCTGAAAACGTCATATGCGCGCCAATGTTCGGAAAGCGCATGCGCTTAACCAATTTAATTCATCTGGATCCGTCCCCGTGTAAGCGCAAATGGTTCTGGATCGGATCCCGTGTAAACGCATTGCCATTTCAGGGATCGGATCCAAAAGTATCCGGATCTGGTCCAGGTCTTGCGTAAACGGGGTCTTATTGTAGTATAAATAAAAGCATGCAAGCTCCTTAGAATAATCATATTATGAATATTGAGCTTCTTTTGGTTACAAACCAGTGGTTACAATTTGTCCACGTTAATCAAAATGAGGCTAAAAAAGCCAAGACGAGATCACTAAAAGAGTGAAACTGCGCTAAATACAATTGGCTACTTTTCTTTCCGAATCTTCTGGTTTCAAGTCACGAGGTTGAGACTGAGGCGTAATTTTAGAAAGTTGGGTCTCTTCTTCTTGGAAGTTAGAAAATCTAAAGAATACTCAAACCAACAAATGTCCTGGTGTCCTAGCTTAGCCTGCACACGTCAGAAAGCGGAAGCGAGGTTAAACGATTGCAGTAAGGGGGTGGGAGCTACCTCTGTTTTAATTGGGGGCTTTTCCATGGTCGTCATGTATAATCAATCAACATTTGTATTCATGTTTAATCATTTCCTGCCTGATTAGTATATGGTTATTCCCAGTTAAGGTTCAGTTCCTTCTATTTATTTTTTCATATCAAGACCATCAACTTTTTATGACTAATCCAGGTCTGCATCCTTTTCTGCAGAGCGAACTAAACTTTTATTCGGCAAATGCAGAAGGAAATTTAGTCCACCTATCAAAGCAATATGATTGGTTGCTTGAGAAAGGCAATTCAAAGAAAGAATGGAGTAATGTTTTGTGTTATAACAAAAAGCCATTCACTATTGAAACCATTGTATGGGAACAATTCGAATAATAACCCGAAAATATCATACGGGCTGAGTATGATATTTTTCAAAAACGCCTTAATGCCCTTCGCCCAGCCCTACAGTCTACATTTGAAAAAAAAAATAACTCCTTGCCATTTCTCTAACACTCTAAACTCTGAAGAGTGTCAGACGAAAAACTTTAGTTTACTAAATGTTTGTTTTTTTCAAAGCCATTTTCAAGTTTTGTACCACCAAAAAACTGAGTATATATTTCCTAGCGTAGAGTTTTCGATCTATGTTCTGCCGTTTTAAACTCTGAAGAGTGTCAGACGAAGAGCTTTAGTTCACGCTTTTTTCAAAACCAATTTCACAATAAATAAATACAATATTTCCAGAGTCATTAGTCCAACAAATTAAATATCGATCGCACAGAAATGGTTAAAACTGATAAAACATGTTAAGAAATCGCAGCCAGAGTATAATGATAAATCACTGACATTTCAATTTCATCCCAAAAAAATCATCTACAACCTTGAATAATTAAACCAAGCAAGAAGTTAGAAAAACAATCGCACGGTTAATAATGTCTACGCTTTCAATTATAAGAGTTTGGCCATTGAGATTTATGCCCCTGCAACAAATTTACCAATATGCCTCCATACTGCCAACGACACTCAACATTTAATAAGATTGAAATTACATTACATCTTCAATGTGTTTAACCAGAAACAATAAAAGAAGAGCACTTGCTATTGACTCTCGTTTAACTCACTTACAAGTATTTGGAGAACAACAGTTATCACTCTAGGTGCTACCCGGTCGAGACCCGGGGAAGAAAACATGTCTTATAATAAATATTTAACCTTCTCTCCCTCCCTCAAGTTAATTCAAACTGCAATTACATTGACCAATTTCTTGCCGGCACGAAGGTAAGACGAGGGCTGTTCTTTTGGCTTCTTTTCAACTAAGCTTTTTTCAACAATCTTCCTGCAAGGCCCTTGTAGGGGGTTTTTCTTTGGTCTCTTATAGCCTATCCTCACAAGATCCTGTAGCCACGCCTCAGTCAAGTGAATGTCAGCCGGTCCCCAAAACCCCATGTGGGCAAATTGGATGGACAGGTCCAAAATGTTGTCAAAAAGATCTTCAAACCTCGGTTTCCATTTTAAAAGAAAGTCGACCATCCTACCAGAATCGTAATAAAGCAGTTTCTCGTCTTTGAAGTCTTTGAGGTAGTTATGAGCACTTCTATATTGATACGCACTTGGAGGAAAAAAACTAAGATGGCCGCCAATTTCCCAAAACAGCCTTTGCATGAAATAACTACGCCATATATCAGTGATACGCATGTTTACTGTCGAAGGAAACTGCAATGACCAAAAAGAATCATACACATACAAGGTATTTTGCGCATTGTAGGGACAGAAACTCCCCTTTGGCAGCAGAATAACATCTTGCTCTCGATCAAACTTGACATCAAGACGGACACCTTTATCCTTTCTTGTTAGTCGATAAATTGCGTCAATATCTGGGTCACCATCTACAACTCCCTGTTGTACAAGCGGCTGCGCCCCTTCGCATTTCATCGCATGATATTCTGGGGGCTCTGCAATCATATCTAAAGGATAGCCCCTTGGCCAAATGGTGCTTTGACCTAAAAACTCGTAGGCATTGACAACAGATCGATTGGTGCTGTAAACAAGATAGGAATCTTTGAATTTCTCATGAAAGTGTAGCTTGCCATCAGATGGATGGTTGTCGTCATCTGTTTCATAAATGAACTTGGCACCATGGTGTATTGCGTACAAATGTCCAATTGATTTCCTGGCATAGTTTCCGTAAGGCATCAGATTGGCAAAATTGTACCCGAGTTCCTCTTGTTCCTTAATCCCCAAGTAAATTGCGTTGTCAACTCTAGATAAAGCGAAGAGCATATCATGAAAAGAATAGTCCGTCTTAGCAGATTGAATTTAAAAAAAATACTTCGAGGGGCATGCTAAACCAAATGTGTCCCAAAAATGAAAATGTGCCCTATAAAACGACAATGTGCCCGTGAAAATAAGGGGCTGATGATGCTGTCTGTTGTTCATCTTCTGAACGAAAGTCTGAGCAAACCAATCTGATTTGTTACATCAATCACATCCATCAATCTTATTTGACAGTATCATACACAGATTTAATGGCGGAGATTTCCGAAAATGACTTTAAAAGAAAAATTCTTTCACGAAACTAGTGTTTCGTGTTATGGTCATGCAGTGATCGTAGATTTCTGCCTCCAGTCATATTGCCCTGGTATTATAAAAAAGAGCTTAGAATAAGCGTAGTTTTTACTTTTCTTGCAAGACTTAAATGGATTGCATAAAAAATAAGAGGACGCATGCAATTATCCCATTCCCAATCCAACCTACTTTGAAAGTGGCACTTCTCAACCAAAAGTAACATTGAATTCTATAACATATAATAATATTGTAGCTACATTTGTCTGTCATTATTCGATGAAATAAACAAGCACCCTTGGAATGGTAGCAATGGTGCAAAAATTAATTCAAGGGCGTTGTCTTAAAAAATAATCCAGGATCAAGGAATTTACAGGGGAAAAGCATTATATAATAAGAAAAGAAGTTAAAAATACTCATTTCCAGCAACTGAAAATTCAGAGACGACCAATGCTAAAGAATGCCATAAGGAAGACGAGGCCCATTTTAATTTTTATCGCAATTCGCCTTTTGCAAGCCATTTCTTAGTTGCAAACTGCAGACACGAGCGAATTCAATGCATACTTCTTTCGATCATTTTCGATGCGAACTCGATTGGACAGTACACCTTTGTTAGTTTAACCAATGAGATCGTAAAACTGATGCGACTTTGGCAACTTGAATACAACAGCCTAGGTTGTTGCGAAAACTGAACGGGTTGGCGTTCACAATGCAACGATGCTAGGCTTTTTCAAGTAGCTCATTTGTCTTTGGTTTTTCGTAGGTTTATTTGAAATTACCCACTTTATCAAGCACAAGAAACTTTCGCTTTAAAAAAATATCCGCTATATCCGCATTATTTCTACTTTTGGTACAATTTTTTAATCCGAACTGTTGATATCCCACTCGACTCTTGTCACCTGCCAATTTAAGTTGAATTTTTGCCTATATTTATTTTATTCACCAATTAATTGAATTTAATAATACAATAACAACACAATCGATCAAGCAGAGAAGTCAGCAAACAGATTGTGGTTTTTCCTTTGATTCTAATGTCACCACGGTTTTTCCCTATTCAAACGATAGTTTCTGATTGGCTGCCCTTCATCTACAACTTTCTTTCACATGCAAAAGTGATGTATGAAAACTTCAAACAAAAGATTGAATGCGATTTGTGTATTGCAAAAGATATAGAAATTGGCCTTAACTCACTCATTTTTGTTTGTGAAGTAATCATGCAAGTTTAACCGAAAACTGAACAACTAAAACAGAAACATACTTCCATCCTTCTGGAGTCTTCTTGTCCCCGACAACAAGCAACCTCCAACCTTCAATTTTGGCTAATTTCTTCACGTCTTCGGTCGGTTCACTTATTGTTGTAACAACTAGCCACTTATCATGCATGTCTTTCTTGTCCACAGTTGGCAGTGGGTGTGAGCTCTTGAATTCATCCCAAGGTATTGGGGCCTTGAGCAACTTTTCTTCCCTCACACTTTTCCAGTTTAGCCTACTGGACTTTACCTTCATCTTAAGAGTTAAGAAACAAAATAAATATTTTGTCATGTTACATCAAATAGCAAAGTGAAACAGGATTCATTAAATATACTGAGAGAAAACACCTTGCGCAGGTCATGTCACCCCTCAAATTGCCATTAAAAAGTAATGTGAAGGAACTTCTTCTGGCTCAGTTATTGACATTAATGGGGGGGGGGGGCTTTGCAAACTTGTAAAAAAGGCAAATTTGGTAGGGTCAATAGTATGGTTGCCAAATTCTTCTTTCTTGGTATAATTTACAGCCAGATTTCTCTACCATCCCATTGAAGATCATAAACACCTTATTCTATTTAATTCTTTCTTGTCCAAGCAACTCCACAAAAAGGTGCACCATCTCCATATTCTAACTTTGCAAAACAGGCTGTTTTCACAATTAACCATCTCTTTGTAACATATTGTCGTGTTATGTGATGCTGTTTTGAAAGAGTAATGCCAAACAGAATAAAAGTGAAGCTTACCTCTGCACTGTACTTTTCAAATTGATGCAGAAGACTGTCATATCTATATTCCCATACGGCACGTTGATGTAAGAGAGCTGCTAATCCAGCACTGTACCTGAACCACAAATATACCAAAGCCAGTCCAAGAAATATTACAATTGTTAGTAAACTTGTTTTTGAAGTAAGATTCTGCATGATGGTTTTGGACAACCTTCTGTTAGACACTGCAAAATAGAATTAAGAGTTTAAGGACAGCAGATTCTACTTGAATATTAATCAAGTTCCTTAGCAAACAAGAAAGCTTGAGACTGAGTAAAAATTCAGAACAAGTCATAAAGCAAATAGAGAAATACATGTGTCTTTGATTCAGTAGTTTTTTCTCAATTGATGTAGTAGCAGGATTAAGTGGTTTTATAAACATTACAGATAGTTTTAGCATGTTTGATTTTTTTGTTAACATAGTTAATCTTTACCTTGAGCAATCACTTGCAAAATAAAGCACAATGCAAGAGCCCTGGCCCTGTTCTGTGAGCTATCTTAGGAAAAAGGCCTGCTAATGACTGCCAAATGAAATGATATTAAATTGAAGACTTTCCAAAGTTATTCCAATCTAATATTTTCTGAAATTATTAATCAAGAAAACCATTTAGACACGGTATTTATTCATTATTGGATGGAAATTTGTTGAATGGTTTCCTTTGCCTGGAGAAATTGCTTACACAGGTCCCATTTAAGCACTTGGACACTCACGCAGGCTATTTCTTGCAAAAAGGCCTGTCTCAGGGATTTTTGTTCTGAGTTTTGCTGCTTGTTCAGGGACAGTATTAGAGAACATTGTTGGGGGTGCAGATTCCTGGATTTGCTGCCAAAGACGATACTTTTGAGGTGTGATAAACTCTCAAGCCAATTGAGAATACGGACAATTTGTAGGCAGGAATTGTAATTCTATTTTACACTAGGCCCGTTGTGCATATATGCTTATATTAGTTCATGTTTCTCTTTAGCTAGGATATATTAGTTTGTCGTACTTTAGATTTTTCATGTTTTTCAGGAGGGAAGATATATTGCATACCTTTTTCAGATACAGTTGCCCATGTATCCTTATATATTTTACACCTCAAACTAGTTTACTAACAAACTCATGTAGTTATAAAACAACAGTTCATTAACATACTCATGTTATATCATATTATATATTTATCATGTTTTATAATGTAATGAGAAGTAGAAAGTTAGAAGTAAAATGCTTGTGAAAGGCCACTGCTGTTGGACTTGTAAAAGATAACATTCATATGATTTGTATTTGCGAGAAGCAAATCTTGAGTTTTATTCAGTATCTACTGGTCACAAACCATTCTTACCAAATAAAATAAAACCTCTCAGACTGGTAAAAGGGGTGGGATCAGCTGACAGTAGTAAATGTAGGAAACGTAAGAAAGGTGCTGGAAACAAACCCAAACCCAAACTTTTCAAGACTCAGCTCAGACAAGCTTATGACGATACCTCTATGCCATTGGTGCATATCAAGGTCAATACCATAAAACATCATTTTAAGAGTCTCTACATGGTGAGACCGTTTTTAAGATGGAAGGAAAAATACAACTGTTCATAAAGAGGATGAATATTTCAATCTCAGAATGATGTTCATCATATTCAAACAAAACATGGATGAACCTGTGTATTATTATCAATATTATCTTCAAAGCTTAAAACATTGGAGCAATTGACTATATATTTAGATTCTAGAGAATTTTTTGTTACTTTCAACAAGATCTGAAATCATATCTTTTCTCAACCAAGTACCAAATAGGATAACTCTTCACAAATACTGAATGATTTCTTAATTTTAATGAGATCTGTTTTACTTTAGGGGGTGCTCTCTCCTTGATTAGTCTACCTATTGAGAGGTTTCTTCCTAAAGAAATTCCTCTATATACAGAAATCCTCTAAATTCAGTTGTAACTGGTGACCCTGGTAAATTATATGTACTTTAGAAGGGCTTTTTGCATTCAGCTTAATTTCAAAATCAAAAGCTGAACTGAACTGTTATTTCCAACTAACACAATTGTCTGTGCTCGTGGCAAGAACTGTGGAACTTTTCTGATTTTTGATATAATGGCATGACAATATGTCTATGAAAGTGTGTTCAACAAGTGTTGGTGTTTGGTCTGAAGAAAGTCACTCTGCACGCTCACTGTAAGCTTAACATTCGACCATAAAAGGAATTTGCATTTCTCCTGTGCCAGACTTAAACATGTTGCAATTTCAATTTGATACTTCTAGTTTTGGTGTCTACCAGTCAATTCCGGGTTTGTGGTCACAAAATCAAATCTTAGCATTTAGGTAGTGCTATTACCTAGAGTTAAGACGAGTTTATATGTTCATTGTTTAAAGTTACTTATTAACTGTGGCCTCAAGGATTAACTTAATTAGCATAACTTATAACATTTTAGAACCATTATATCTTCCTCTTTTATTCAGTGATAACTTCCATTTCTTTTTTAAATTGCAATAATTCAAACCTGTTGCATATTTCTCATGCTTAAGTTCAAACAGTAATTTTATCGACCATTGCAAATAATTTACTAAGAAAAGAAATATCCCCCCTTTTTACATCTTCTACATCAACCTCAAACACTAAAAGGTAATATTATGAACCAACTAAACTTTTCATTGAACCTAACTGGATCTCGCAAACTTTCTTCCTGTAAGCGTAGGCCAAAATGCTTCGCCAGTGACGACTCAAAATCCGTGAAATTGATTGATGTATTGGGCCTTGTAGTTTGCAATAAAGTATTATTAAATGCGTAAAAGACTGATGCAGCAATGTAAACATGAAATGTGGAAATACTCACCATTTAATGAGTTCATATGACCAAAGTACCATCTCATTTGCTACCTTAGCAATGGTGGTATCAACAATGACAATAGACGCGTGGCATTCAATGCTCCTTCGCAATAACACTGTGCCTGGGTGTGCCGGGGTGAAATAAGAGATGAAATCTGAGTATTCGTTTAATCTAATTTATTTTGAAAATTCATTTTCTAACATTGGATTCTCGTCGCCGTTTTGCCCTTGGCACCCAACAGAATGTTTCTATTGACGCCATAGGGGAAATTTTCATTGCCATATAGTAAAAGCTGAGTTAGAGCCTTATTTGACAGGTTTGTAGGTCCAAGAGGTCGTAATATGTCAAAGACTCCAGCAAGAAGATCTTGTCGTTGAGCAGCGAAAGAAGGGCAAAGCAACAAGAAATGTTCCGCATCCTCAAAGCCATCATTCGAAGGGCACATTAGGTTCAAAGTATCTCTAAAATTGTGTTTGACTTTGTGAGAGTTTAACTTGCTTAGATCATCTCTAAGTTGAGTAAGAAGGGATAAACCTATGGGGTCATGAATTCTGAAGACAGACTTTGCAGGGGGGCGGATAATTAACCAAATTTTTTCACTGAAAATAGTGACAGATGGTGCAAGTCTAGGATCTGCTTCAATATTGTTCCATCCAAATAAACAGTGAGGATAAAGACTAGATTTTAATTTTTATGTTCTCGCCATTATTTGCCCTACGTTGCCCTAACTGCGAAAAGAGTAATGTGACTGATGAAGCTGAGGGATTGGATCCATCATATAACTAGGGGAGAAACTTTTTACAATCTTCTAAAACAAAGTAAGATGTCTGCTTCACCTATGGGAACTTACTGATTCCCAGTCAAGCTCCGTATATAAAATTTTTGTCGCAAAGTTCCCCTCCATGTGCCAGTAATATCTAGAGCAGCAGAATACTACACAGGCACTATCCTTTCTATAAGACTTGGTAAAAACGTATTCTGACTGAGTTGGCCCATTGTTTTATCAACTCCAGGTCATGATTCAAGTCATTGGCAGCTGTAGTAGAGTCTTGAACTACCGTAAAGAGTGATGTATCGTCTGCAAAAAAGCTTGACATTGCACTTCAAATTTGCAGTAAGATTGTTTATAAAATAAGGAAAAACAGAGGACCCAGAATTGAGCCCTGTGATACACCTGCCGAAATATCTCCCCAATTCGAGCTCTGTCCATTAAAAAAAGTTCGCCGTTTCCGATCTTTAAGGAAGCTTTAGATAAGAGATAGAAGTTGTCCTGAAACACCATATCGTTTTAGTTTGTAAATTAGACCTTCATGCCATACCTATAAAATGCTTTGGAAATATCAAGATACACGGAGCGAACGTTGAGAGGGGGATTACAGTCAAATGCTTTAAAGATTGTATGTGTTATTGAGATTAACTGGTTGACTGTTGAGTCACCGGGATGAAAACCTGATTTATTTGGATTCAGTAACCCATGAGAATCAAAGTGTGAGTGCAGATAGTCATACACGAGTTTTTCAAGAATTTTCCCAAAAATTGGGAGAAGAAAAATCGGGCGATTGTTTCCATTCACATTTTTCTCATTTTTCTTGTGGATTGGTACTACATTTGCATGTTTCCATATTTCAGAGAATACAGCCCCCTTCAGACAGTTTGTAAATATTATCTAAAGGGGAGTAATTAATGCAGCATCGCTTAACTTTGTCATTCTTACAGATATTTCATCCGAACCATGTGCTTTATTAGGGTTTAATGACCTTATATTTTTTTATGTTCAATATTTTTTCATCAGAAATAGAAAAGTCATTTATAAGAGCAATAAGCACTGGTATGTCATGTGGAAATCCACTACCTATGTGAATGGTCGTGCACTGCAGTATAAAATAATCATTAAACAGCTGTGCCTTTTCCTTAATATTCATTACAAATAGTCCATTTTCTAGAAGAGGTGATCAGAATTGGAACTGAACTGGAACTAATCAGAACTGAACTGGAACTGAATTGAACTGAACCTAACTATACTGCACTGAACTGAACAAAACAGAACAGAATTGGAACTGAATTGAACTGAGCTGAATTGAACTGAACCAAAACAGAACTGGAACTGAGTAAAGCAATATTTCCAGTATTCATCTGATGTGCATGAGAAGATTGCAAGATCAAAAGAGAAACAAGTTGTATGTCGTACAGTAAAGAAGCACGCAGCAAATTCAATGCAAGGGCTGATATAATTTTGGAGCCTGTAACCAGAAACAACCACAGAACAGTTTGTAAACGAGTAAACTCCTTCTCAAAACAGCATTCAATAAGCCTTATATAACTGATATTGGTATATATATACATAACACTTTGAAGCACGCAATTGTTAAATAAATTATCACGCAATCTTAATTTTATTGCACTACAAGTTAGAGACTTTGAGAATTATATAATTTTAAGTTTAGGGGACTTGGTAAGGATTTTTCTAGATTAATTTGTAGATAGAATTGCCCGAATGGAGCCTGAAATGCGAAAAATTTCACTTGATTAGACTACCGATTATAAAGGCCTCGCAATTTTTGTTCATCCGACATTATATTGTTTGAAATAATGTTTTTAATTATCATCCTCAACATTTGTGATTCATTCAGGACAACAGTCATACAACGTGATGCTAGCCCCATTTTTCATAACTAATACCTCTAGTTAAAATCAAGGAAACGTTCAAACACAGAAACAGACAAACAAACGGTTAAGTGAAAGCTTTTTATAGGAGAAAGAAAAGAACCATAATATAAATGGATTTGTATTTTACATTTAAAAGATGACTTGCAATATAGTCTTCAATCACAAGCAAACTAATCCTCAGAGATCATATGCAATACAAAAAGAGGTTTCGATTGTTTGAAGAACTTCTACAGAAGTTAACCTGAAAAATATCACGTTTAGGGTGATAAAATTACAAATTATAAATTTGGAACCTATTGGTCACATGAAATAGTTCAGAAACTTTGGCTGACTTTTGCTTTTTCCCTTACAGATAAACCAAAAGAGCATTAATTGGTGCATTGAATCACCCTCAAACACTGTTAAGCATTGTATCAAAATTTCCCAGACATTTACTGACCACCTTTAAAGAGCTTAAACATGTATAGATTACCTGTCATACAGTTCTGATGAAATACCTGATTTCACAGGGTTTTCTGCTTTAATTGCCATGCAATCTTACTCATCTGAAATGATTTGTCAAGTTAAAAAAGGTGAGATATGTAACATATAGCTTGAAATTTTTGCTATTACTAAACTTTTCCATTCAAGCTTGTGACAGGATAGCATAAAACTTTCACAGTGAAACTGATTGTCCCAATGCCATATGCAGCAACTAGAATGGCTTCTGGTTGCAATTTCAGTGATTTCATTTAACAGGTTATAGTGGCCCAACATTTGCTAAATGTATGTACATAAAATATCCACTAAATTCAATTTACACTAGCTTTATTTATTAAGAATTGAAACAGGATTGAAAACCTACAATCAAAGCTTGAATTTACTTTTGATTAAACCATTTTCACACAAACTTTTCAAAACTTAAGCTTTTTTAATTTGCCTTATATTTCAAGAGGTTTCAGAAGCTGGGAGCAAATTTTCTTGATATTGTTGAATAGGTAGGTTTTTTCTTTGCTTGGAACTAAAATTGCTTCCTTGGAACTTTGAAAAATTGCTTGGAACTAAAGGATGGTAGCCAAGTATCAATGAAACTGTCATGATAAAAAACAATGTTTGTATTTTTGGCAAAAGTCTCACCAAAGTCTAAGCTGTATTTCAGAGCATAAAGTAAGGATTGTCTTGAAACAGTAGTCTAAGCTACATTGCTTATTTCCCAGCTCAAAGTGAACAAATCCTCCCCCTCCCCCCTAACATGTTTTTACCAAACCAAAACACATACAGATAGATAGGTGACAATAACTAATGGGTGGCATACTCTTTTAAGTAATTCAGTTCAACTTCATGACAGCTTTTTATTGGTTTTTGTGTTGCTCTTCTGAGATTTACTCATATATCCATGTCAAACTGTATATCATCTGAAATAAGAAATATGGAAAAACTTATGCATACTTTCATGAATGAATAAATTTTTCCACAAACAGAAAGTAGATCAATTATATCAAAAGTGGAAAATCATTATAAATTTGATTGTGCAAAATTTATGTATCACATATCTACAAGAAACACGGTCGCATTTATTTGTGATCTATTTTGATCAGTACACTCTTGCCAAAACATTAAAATAAGACATGAAAATTATTTTCACAACCAGCTACCAAGCCAAACATTACAAATCAAATAATACAAATGTGTTCTTACTCAAGGTGTAAAACACCTTTTCACCAATCATTATCAGCTCTTGCAAAATTAGTTATTCATGCATTCTGTAACACAATCTTCATATTCCTAACCACCCTAACCAAAGATCTGAACATATTTTGATGGCCTCACTCATTTTGAAATAAGTATTCTAAGCAACTCAAAGTATTTACACAATCAATGTAACAATCGAATTGCTTGAGTATTTACATAGGAAGATTTTCCATCATTAATGAAATGTATACTGTACAATATCATCCACAAATTCATCCAGAAATCCAAAAGTTCCGAGCTTCAAAGGGTACACAATAGAGTACCTTCATCTCATCATCCCACACTTGTTTTCCCGATATTCTACATCCTCCTCAAATTAGCCCCCCGGGGGCTTATTTATTTTGATGTTTTTGGATGGGGGTAATTCAAGGGGGGGGGCTTGTAAAATCATAGTAGAAATTAAGAAGACATTAATAAAAGATCTCATATATTCTAAAAGGAATTTCTTTGTGAACATTTAATTAATTATTATCAAAAGTATAAAATTTTGTGGTTATTCAAAAAACCACCAAAGGCAACCTCAATTTACAGTAGAAGTGGGGGCTTATTCGAGAAAGGCTTATTGACAATTTGCAGTTCCAGGGTGAGGGCTTATTCGAGGGAGGAGACTTTTTCGAGGGGGAGCCAATTCAAAGATTTAGAGCATCCCTCAACCATAAAAGGTTTCTCCAGCATTCTGTTCAATTGTGCAACCACCTTAAACTTAGCAAGTTTTAAGCTAAAACTTACCATGCCCCTTCTTTTGGTCAGCTCCATTTTGCTCTTCCATTGGAACTGGCATTTGTTTATTGACTTTGTTTTTCTCATTTTCATTTGCTTCTTCGTCTTCCTCGATTATTTTTCCACTGTCATCCAATGTCACACCAGGTATAACAGGTAACTTAGTTGGAGTTTTTGAAAGAGGTGAATTTTTCAAATCAAGCAGAAACTTCCTTTCATAGATAATTCGTGTTCCTGCAAATATGGCAATATTATGTCAATGGTCACAATACAACAAAGCTCCTTTATATTTTTGGAAAATGAGGACAAAAGAAACTTGTGATGACACAGAAAACAAAAAAACGTAGTAAACAAAACATCCATCCAAAGGTATTGGGTATCTTACAGATTGGGTACTTGTTTGAGCAAAGCAACTTCACTAAACTACTGAGAGGTTTCTCCAAGCTAAGCAAAAGAGTCTACAAGCAAATTGATTATTTTTCTGTATGAGGTCTGTTTCTGTAATGAAGTCTGAAACCAGTTTTCAAAGTAAGATATATACATGAAACAAAGTTTAAATTTACCATTGCTCTTTAATGCAAAAATTCAAAGCCCATGACAGTTAATTGGCAAAATGAGATGTTTGTGAGAGATCTTATCAAAACAGCTATATTCAACAGACTGGGCTGCAACATGTAGGTACTTATCCGTTAGCAAAATGTGCAGTAAAAAATTGAAAAAGAGCTCATATCTTGCTTAAATTTTTCACTTTTGTAGCAAACAGTACCTAATAATTTATTCAGCACAAGGCTTGAACATTCGTGACACTTTCACTTTCGATTGATTTCTTATACCAGAACTACTGCGATAAATATAGGCCACTTTTTTCGTGATTTATTTTGGAGATTAACCAGTTGATATCCTGTGAACTACGATACACGTTACTTGACGCGATACAAAGTAGAAGCTGCAGCTGGTATTGTAAACATTCTCAAGTGGCGCGTGCAAGCGGAGACAAAGATATGCTGCAAATGGTTCGACCTGCGATTCTCGCCCCAAACCCTGGCTCCATAACGAATGTAAACATTACATTTGAGCTGCCGGAGAGCTCAATTTACGTTGAAAACCTGCCTTGAACTAAGCATCTCTCGCATAATAAGTAATCTTGGAAAATAAGAAATGAACTCTCTAGCGAAAATCGTGTGCGTTGATAGGGTTTTCGCGATCAAATAACCTCTTGCGGATGGAATGGCCTAGGAAGCTGAATTACCTTGCTCTGTTAAAGCGAACGATTCATCTTTTCTGATGCACAAGGTAACATGACTATAGTTAATTTCTTCAAAATAATTCACTTTACAAACGCTGCACCATTCTTACCTCCCGGTGTAGTTGAAAATAAAGTTCCTCCGGGAGTTTCGGAGTAATGTGATGGCATATGAGAAGGGTCTTGTACAATGACTCTCCTCATCGGTATGCCTCGCGAGATCGGCTCTCTCTGGTCATTACCGTTGTCCAGGCTGTTCATCGTGGTTGCAAATGACAGAATACCGAAAGAGAACGATATGCGAGAAAATTAAAGGACGTTAAAGTGTTCTGTCTGTGCATAAAATGGCAGATTTCTACAACTATGCTTTCCCTTCCACGTTATCTTGGTCCTTCACCAGCAAGAAAGCGACGAAAACATTGTCACGAGGCATGATTTGCACATGCGTAGTAAGCAAGATTTATGTATTCACATCCGGTTAACTCAATGCGCATGCTCAATTGGTGGCCCGGGGAAGGGAGTTCCTGTTTCAGATCTGATGCAATCATTGAAGCACACAGCTGAGGTGGAGAGCATTGAATTCTAAACAAGAAAACAAATAGACCAAATTTTTATAAGACTACCGGTTGATAACCAACTAGGACTGGGTCACATCGTGGGAGAAGTTGTAAGAATTAGTTAGCTAAGCTATATTTCGCTTTTGTTACTCTGCTACTTTCTTTTAGGGTGGAATCTTTTTGAATTCTTTGTTGCAAAGATTGTAGAAGTCAATTTAAAAAGTGGATCTCAAGTGAGTGATAATTAAAGTTGCTTTAGAATAAAGAATACAAATTGAACAATACTCTCGGCAAGAGAAAAGGGTTGCGAGTAAATGACCCTTTATGTAAATCAACCCAGCCCCTCCTTGAGAGAAAGGGGGCAACTTCATTCTTCTCAGATACAATTTTCATTTGGTCTTTATTTCCATAAAACTCGACTCCTCTGTCAGCAATTTCCGTGCAATACACGGATATTTCATTACAACCAGAGTGAAGGCCCATAAACTTCATCGACATTCTGTCACGCTTTGTTTTCAGAAACGTTTATTCTTATCTGTTTAGATCTATATCTGTTCACACTGCTCCAAAATTCCAACAGCTTTTGATTTGAAGTAAATATTTAACCAAATCTGAATTGCTTGAATCAGATAAAACTAGAAAAGATCTTTTGAAGGGTGAAAAGCTTGATACCTGTTTCGGAACACTGTGCCCTCTAAAAGCCTGATAACGATTCTTCTTAAAATAAAGCGTTGAACACAATATGTAAGAATGATGAAATTAGCGAAGTGAAAATCGAAGTAAATTAGACCGTTGCATAAATTTCCGGACCAGCCAAATAAGGCATAGTGATTGATTTTTGCGAAATTTGGCGTATTCAAGCATACTAGAGCAGTCTGCAGCCATATAATCCCTGGAGTACAACCCAATAACCATTGTGTAAAATCATTCTTTTTTGTTCATTTATTCAGCTGGGCGTTGAATCCCAGTATTTTATTGATCTAGTTCAGCGAATATGCTTATTTATCCAGGTCGTCATTACGTAAGCAATATTGACAAAAACAACCAGGCTAGTTCATTACCATATATTTGCAATTGAAGCATTGCTTTTCTATGCAAACTTAGAAGAAATTAACTTGTAGATTCTTTATGCCTCGCAAAACCCACACGAGCAGATTCAAATAAAACTTACAGAATACGTACGAGTGTTTGCCAAGTGACAACCTAGAAGACCTTGACAACTAAAACACGTTATCAGTATTTCACAATAGTTAAAATGTCGTACAACGAACTCTAAAACTAGATCTAAAATTAAATCTAAAACTAAAATAAATAAATGAAACTTTTTCACAATGAATTGCATTTAAATACAGCATAGTTATTATATAGTGAATGCAAAGACAACAGCCATAATTCACAATGAGGTAGAAAAAGCCTAAAACGATTAAACAAGGGGACACTTGGAAACATAATTATGTAACTATCGTTTAATTCAAGACACAATAAACAGCATAAATATATTTAATCCAATCAAAATACGTTTAAAAGTTAAGACATGATTCCAGAGTACTAGAGATGAAAGTATGATATTCAAAAACAAACCCTCTTAAATATGAAACAGCAATATTTAGATCTACCAAAGTTAGTAATCACTGTATTACTCTTTCATTTCAATAACTTAATATCCCAATGTTTTCTGGGACCAGTTACAAGAAAAAAGATTCGGTGCATTTATATTCAAAAGCAACTGAGCCTTTTCTATTTTTCGTAACACCGAAAGCCTACTCTATGATACAGCTAGCTGCCCACAGATGCTGAAGTGCCTGCCATTTGAAAAATTTCAAAACAGTCCTTAGTTCTAGGCTACGAAAAAGAACGAACTGATACCAAGAATAAAAAATGACATGACAAAGAAAATCGGATTGATCATGTGGAAAAGTATCAGAAGGCATTAGAGGGAATCAGAGGGGTAACCCCTGTTCCATTATCATGCATTGTTGAGTACTATGAATGTTTTGTATATGGGAAGAATGGTGAATATGCTGTTAAAAAGTTCACACATTGTTAAAGCTTCCTCAAATTCGTCAGTGTCAATGCATCGTTGGGATTTAATCTGTCCGCTTCTAAATAACTCACTTCAGCCTCATCAAGCCGTCCTGTCAGGTGAAGCAATGCCCCAAGGTTCATGTGGTGAACAGGGTTCTAAAAGTTGAATAGCGCAAACTTCACACAAGATCTTTGTTTAAATAACCGCTATAATGTGGATGAATGAATCGAAAGAAATTCTTAATTGCCTTTACCTATCGCGTCTGAGATGACAAGAAACTTTGGGGCAAAGAAAACAGATAAAACAAGAAATGCATGTCTGAAATAACAGATCTTTCTTTCTAAGAACTGAAATCACAGGTTCCAAAACGTAAGACAAATGTATGCACGATACTGCTCCAAAAACCACAGACATTATAGAGTTTCATATATTCCGAACGGTTCAAAAATGGGTTTACATAGTAGCTATCTAGCGTTGCTCTCCTTGAATTAATACATAATACTGTACTCCGAAGATTTTTTATAATTATACTCTGCAGCCAGGTAAACTCAAAGCGGCCCTTTCGGAAACACGACCGTTCTGAACATAAAACAACCAAAAATCAACCTTGGACATTTATTAGGGACACTTGGTGAAATTACCTTTGGGTTTACCAGAATTGCCTTTCTGTAAAAAAGCTCTGCTTTGTCGTATACGCCCGCCTCTCTGAAAGTTAAAAACAACAACTTAATCATGTTCTCATTCAGAATATCTCTACCCAATTACTAATTGCAGGTATTTCATGATGATAAAAAATGATGACAAAAGCAAAATCAATAATAATCAAATCCTTTCTTATCACTTTCTAATATTTTCTTCATTCAATTCTCAGAAACCAAACTTAAAACCCCTCATCCCGTTAACAGCCAACCAGCCGTTCCAACCTACTTTCCCGTGTGTATCCTACAGCCTCCATCGGGTACCAACAGCAGGGGAAACAACTAACTTTAAACATTGTTATACATAAACCGAGTATTTAATAGGAAGAGGGAAAGTAAAACTGCTACCTGAAACTAGTAGCTGCAAAAGACAATAGGTCTTCTTGGTCAGGTTTGAGTTCCACTGCTCTATCAAGTTTTGCAAACCCTTCCACTTTCCGACCACTTTTTAATAGAAACTCAGCTACAACATAAATATAAAGGGGATGTCAGAATTAAAGAGGTAAATATGAAAATTTCAATACAAAACGATAAGAATTGTAGTGACAGTATTGTAGTACGTAAGCTGAATTAGTAAAAACGTTACCAAAATGATAATGTGCATCTGAATTGTCCGGTGACAGCTGCAATGCCTTCGAGTACCACTGCTCGGCTGCTCTAGCATTTCCCTACAATTAAAAACCGAAGTCACACAAATGTAATAAAATCAACAGGATTACGATAACAATTGTCCTTCTGAATATATAACAGTCCTAATAATTTAATCCCTTCAATTTTCTTTTTCCAATACTTTACCAATCATTGCTTACCTAACATTTAAACTTCTTGCAAGTGATAGATATGTTTACATTTTGAATCAGGTGATAACTAATCTGTTGATAAAATATCAAAATATTTTAGGTTAAGAAAATTGCAAATCCAGAGAACAATTTTGCTGTCCACCTCGGAGTACCCCGATGTCATGACAGTAATGAAGAGCCAGAACGCTTTTGCATATTTTACAAAATATCTCAGAATTATTTTTTATCCGTCAAAATACTAATCGTTAAAATTACAGACACAAAGCAAGGATGGCTATTTAAACAGCTGGAAACGTAGATTTTACTTGTTCTTTTTTTGTTTATCAGGCAATAATAGTTGAACAGTCCCTTACTGCACAACTTACAGTCAAGGCCAAGTGCCGTGCGTATGTCAAATGGGCAGGTACGTGCGTTTCATTGACACGCAGCGATTTCAAATACCACTCTTCTGCTCTTTCATTATTACCAAGAAATGAATAGGACTGTCCTGGAAGTAAAAATGACATCACTTCAAAAACAAAACACTGTATTGAAGAAAATCATCATCATGAAAATCTCAACCGAATAAGATGTATATTCTTGAATATTTGTCTAACATATCGACAGTTCCTACAATAAGCCATTGAGTTACAGGTATGAACGAAAGCGAAAAAAACCAACCTAGCATATTGTACAAGCTGTGCGGGGCAAAAGAGTCAGGCATATCATCGATGGCTTCATGAAACACTCTGACTGATTCCTTTGGAATAGAGCAGTTGCAAGACAGTGGTTATTATCAGTTTAAAATTACAAAATGTTTCGTAAAATTACGTAACGTACACGAAGTTTCACTAAATCAGTTAATTCATTCTCATCTTGAAGCTTTTATCTTAAAATAAAACAGGTCGAGTAATTGCCTGAAGTAGAGCAAATAAATGCAGATAGATCTTAAAATTTTCAAGGGCTACCTTGTGTTTTCCCAGGTCAAATAGAATCTTGCCGATATTGTATTTGATTGACGTCACTAGAAAGAAAAGGCAGAAAGACAGTCTAAATGACAATTGGTTGACCTTAAAACGCCAAAGTAGAGGAATTATTTTCCTTCTTTAAGAATATGACAATGACAGGTAAAATTACACTTACGTGAATGCTGATGGGCTTTTGGATTTTTCAAACCATGGTCGCTGAGATTTTTTGCGTTCTCCAGAATCTATAGATGGAAACACAAGAAGAAAAACTAGCCACATCAAGTTAAAAGCAAATTTTCACGCCCTTCCTCAGTCAATCATTCAATGGCTCAGTCAATCATTCACAGCAAAATCAGTTACGTGATTAATTCATTTATCATATTTTATCTACTCAACCTTTTTATCTATTTCAGTAAGCTTTATCTGAAGGTTAGCATTTCAACAATGTATAAATAACCACACTTTGATACTATCAACCATACTTGAAAACATACTTTCAAAGATTATTAAACAAAGTCACGATGTTGAAGAGAAATGAAATAACAGGCTGTTCACTGGATAAACTGGAGAAATGAAACAACTCACTGTCCGAGCCTATCAAGTAATAGCTGACGGTGGCATTCGATTGCTACGGAAAACTTCATACATTTTAAAGTCATAATTAATAAAAACAACAATAACTCACCTCAAGGGCCTGTTGTTTAAGGCCAATCTCATCAAAAACCAAGCCAAGATTCAAATGGGCGGCTAGAAACGTTGAAACAATTACGAAATAGATAGCGACTACCACAAACATAGCAAATGAAAAATACTTCAATAACAAGATCAGAAACAAGGAAGAAAATCTTTTGCTTCAGATTCTCTTTGAAAATGTCGTGGCTGTCTGAACGCTCGTTATTACAAAGCTAAGAAGGGGTTCAAACGAAATCACCTTGATCAGGGGTGACGCTTTGAGCTTCAAAGTGGAGGGTGAAAAGAGTAGGAAGAATTAAGATATAATTTACCGACAATGTATTTAGTTGAAAAGGGCTGGCTGGATCCATGCTCCAAAACTA
Source organism: Rhopilema esculentum (assembly GCF_013076305.1). Next base: position 265,391 of record NW_027018659.1, read on the forward strand.
TAGTTGGTGCTACCCCTGTTATCATGCTCAAAAGACGTTTTGCAAACTATTGCGATAAGATACAAGGATATTGTTTCAAGGTAGCCAAATTAAACAGTCAAAGATCACTGAATCGAATAAAAATTCAATTTGAGTTGGACATGGGCAGCAAATTCGGGCATAGAATGTGACGAATAACTTAAGTGAAATCTAGTAACAGGCATTCCATGGTCGATTTCCAATCTCGCCAAGAGTGCCGTTTCTTCCATGAAAGGGAAGTATCTGATTTTGATTAATCATTGTAACCTTAACGAGACAGTACGTGAAGAGACAATACTTACAGGCAAGACTTGGCCTGAACACGATCGCATTTTTGTAAGATCTAATCGATTCATCATACCGCCTCATATTTTGGAGCAATATTCCCCTGAAGCAAGATATAAATTTTGTTAACGAAAGATTTGGAAACAAAAAAATCATAGCCAACACAGAATATACATGCTTAGAAGATCCCATATAATGAAACGAAATATGCCTCTTGAAATTGCAAAACAAAAAAAGTTTATGAAAAAAACTGCTGTCTACAAATTGATCTCTATAAAAATAAAAGTAACAAACATTTGCATGACTATCGACAATTCAAGAGCTGTCTGTAGAATTCTAAAATTAAGGAACGGTAAAGGAAGTTTCAACTGCCACTAGAGTTACAATGAATAAAACTGAAATCCATTGAACATAAAGATTCACTCACAAGTTGTAGTGCGTATCTGCCATATTGGGTCTGGCGGCCAGCGCATTACGGTAAGCCTCCTCCGCAGCTTTAAATCTCCCTTTGTTTGAAAGTATGATACCCAAGTTACTCCAAGCTGTATGAAAGAAGATGATCACTTACAACTTCAATAGTAATAGATCTTAATCGATCACATATGATAAGTATATCAATACAACTTTTATCATTAGCAGGATTCTGGAAAACAGCTTTGTTTGAAATCGTGATTCTTGTTACGAAGCAGCTTAATATACGAGGTTGCAAAGTCGAAGAAATGTCAAGTGAACAAGCATCTGGACTGTGGTCAAAAAGCATAAAATTCTCTTAGTGTTATATTGGTACTTAATCCAACCATTCAACTTCATGAAACAAATCTATACAAAAATAAATCAAAAGATAAAGCAGTCATTTACCTTTCGCAGGATTGATGTGTAAACCAGACCTGGAAAATGATCATTGAGTCAAAGATTGAGAGCAACCAGCATGGAAGTTATCATACAATGTACGAAATCTACAGAGACATTTATCTTATTGAGTTCAAAGAGAGTCGAGGGTAGAACAACTATAACTTGTTCACCATCAACAACTACTGAGTAGGCAGCTATGCAATGACCATCGACTTACAAGCAATCCAATATATCGACACTTGCCCATGTCGGCTACGCTTTTTTCAATTTTTTCTACATGAATATACTTCTGGTTATTCACCAAAGCAAGTCTTTAGACCTTAAAACGTGATACAAAAGTGATTCAGAAAGTAAGGGAAATATAGAAAAGGAGATTCCAACAAAACAATAAGAAGATAAAATTCAACAAGAAAGCGAATAAAAGTTGAAAAACAAACCTGTATAAAGCCTCTTCGTCTCTCCAATCTTCATTCCTGAGTATTGTTCGTAACATTAGCAGGCAAAGAAAACAAAGCACCACACCCTTCAAAAATGGTCTAAATTTCAAAGATGCACTCAGAACATGTCCAAATCCAACAGAAAACAATAGACAAAACCCAATGCTTGGTATGTATAGAACTCTTTCTGCAATAACAAACCCGACGTAGAAAAAAAGGTTTGATGCAGGCAAAAACGAAATTACTGTAATTCCAATAGAAAAAATTGCAACATCAAAACCATGATTGGAGCACTGTTCATCAATATCGTGAGGCTGCGGGTTTAGAAGGCTGGCATCTTCATTCACTTTAGCAGAACAAAATTCTGCAGCTCCTCTAGTTCTTTTACAGTCAGTTTTGGTCATTCTTCTATTGAATGCCAAGTCTGCCGATGAGCCTTTGTTAAATTCATTATTTGAGCAATTATTATTCGGAGCTGTAGATGTCTTTTTAGAGTGAGAATGATCAAATAAAATCGGGTAAGAATGGTTTTTGCTGGAGTTCTTTTGAAAAACGCTTCCAGAATTTTCTGATATCAAATCAGAGTCACTTCCATACATACAATTAAACTTCAAGTTTATCATTGACGTGAAAGAGCAGGGTTTTGCTTGCTTCAAATTTGTTTCCTTTGCCCATTTGATTTCATTGGCAGATGGAGAATCTATTGCACATGTTAAGCTTTTCAAACGAAACGTAGAACAACTAGACATACTTCCAACAAATCTGTATGTCAGTGCCCCCAATGCAGAATAAAACAAAATGCTCTCTATGTTCCTTTTGTCATAGAATGATATTATAAGTGGCACAGCATCCATCGACCAATCAAAGCTCAACTGCCATGGAAACAACAGCAAATAAAAGTTCAGTACTGGGAGGTATATAAATGTCAATACACGAACTTTAAATTCTTCGTGATTGGCAGTAGGATTGTCTGAATTATAAAAATTTGGTGTCCTTAAGTCCATGATCTGTAAACGCCAAGACAAAGCAAGGAACGCAGTGAAAAGCAGGATAAGAATTCTGATGAAACATCCTCGGCTACTGGCCTAAAAAAACAAGAAAACTAGACTTTAACTATAGACTTAAACAGACTTCAGCAAACACCTAGCCATTGTCTTTCAACTCATAATACAAATGACGCTATCTAGAGAGAAGTCTACTCAAAAGAGGAACACAAAGGTGAACCATAAAACGCTACATACTCTTATGACAGAATCTTTTAACCTGTCCAGCTGAGGTTTGGCATGGAATATGATGTCATAGATAAGACACACTGCCAGTGCTGTTAGCCCTGTTTCTTTGCAAAGCATTGCAGCTATACTCGACAAAACTGAAGCAAAGACAAACCCCCACTGGGTGGGACAGCCATTTCTATGTTTGTTTGTGATGTTGCTTGTCCCCTTTTGGTATGAAATTATAGAAACAAGGAAAAACATGCAAGATAGCACATCTGCACGACCAACAACTCCAGTGACTGCCTCTAGAATAGAATTATCAAATTAAACACCATGAGAAAGTAAGGCTTGTCAAAAGAGTGAAAGCTACAGTAAAAACATACATAGCAATTTATAACAGTTATTTAAGTACTGATGGTACTTTTCCTGTTTACAATAGTTGGAAACTTTGGTCACTGAAAAATCCACCCTCTGACAACTATAAATAACTTAAGCAGGGATGCAAAACATCATACTTGTTCATTTTGTGATAAAAACAAGAAAATTGGAAACATAGAGAATTTGACAAGCTGAAGAATATCAGATATAAGCTCCATACATTTTTTAACCCTCTGTTAAGGGCCCAGCATATGGAATCAATATCTATAGAAAATTTGTCCCTGTCCGGCCTTGGGTCCAAAAGCCAATCACTTAAAAAGTTTCTATGGGCAGTTTCTGAATAAGTCCTGGTTTTTCTGCACATGAGCAAATCAAACTTGTTAATTTATGGGAGATTCTTATTTCCCAAAGTACAAATCAGATTTTATTTCATCGAAGTGGGTTTCATGCTCCTAATTCTAAAGTAATTTCAGGGCATTATTTGAATGGATCTTTAATTAATATTTTTCAGAGTATCAAACTCTCTATTTTTACTGATTTCAATACTTTTCCCACCAAATGAATGATTCTGTAATTGGCTATACTGATAGCTAAAATTCAAAAATAATTTCAAACAGAGCCTTGACATACCAGTATGTATGGGGTGAACAGCAAATAGCAAACTTCCAACAAGGCACTGACCAGTATTCTTAAACAATGAAGTTGCGAGCACAAAGAATAACAATGAATTGACACTGTGTATCAAAACATTTATAAGGTGGTACCCCATTGGATTCAGCTTTCCTGCAAAATAATTCAGTCTGAAGGATATCACTGTCAGTGGCCTGTATGACTTGTGGCTCCCTGAATGTGATAATGGTGTTCCCCAAAAGTCGTTGTGCCAAATATTGACCCATGGCGTACTTTGAAGGATATCTGCATTGCTGATGATTGCTCGACTGGAATTAAAGCATCACATATTAAGAGCTAGACTTGGCAAGGCACAAGTGTTGATAGCAAAATACATTTGTACTTTTTGCACTCACTTCCATTTGCTTAATGTTGTCCTAGATGAGAATATGGATTTAAATCTGGAAGCCTACTTTCTGAAAATTTTGCAGGCAACCAGGCACACCAGAACGGGGGGCTGGGGGCTGGGATGCTGGGGGGTTTTCACTTTTTTGCAGAATTAGAGTTAGCTTGTGGCGCCAAAGATAATGATGGAAAAACTACCAAAAAAGTTTGCCAATTTATCTAGAGAAAAAAGCTCTGACATCCCTAGCAATTTTTTCTTGTCTATTTTTGCACCTGAGCCAGAATAAGAGCCATATATTTAATGTTAAAAATTCAAATGGAAGTAGCAGGGTCTAGTTGGCACTCATATGGTCCTGTTTAACAAAATGTTTGTTCCACATTAACTCTGCTGACAAAATTGAGCACATACATTCTACAATCGCAACAGCTTGCAAACACTCTGCCTTTGTGCTACACTTCAGTTAGCCTAAGACTGCCAAAAATCATTCTTATAGACATCAAGTGATCCTCTGACAATACATAGCTTGATAATCGTGGAAAAGAGTCTGGTAGGTTGGTGGGAATACTTGTCAATAGACAATGGAAGAAATCTACAGCACTTGATACTGTGCCCTCAGGCATAACCATAGGTTTCATTGCCAGGGGGGCAAGTTGGATTCATTTAGCAATAGCCAGGCACTGTGGAGAAAGGGGCTGGGGCTATAGCCCGTACTTTTTGACAAATTTGCCAAAAAATTAAGAAATGAACGACCAGTCAAGCCTCTCTTTGTATTCAGTTTTAGCCCCCCTTTCGTTTTTAGCCACACAAAACCCCCCACTCAGGTGTAAAGATTCTGAAACAATATTCTAGCTCTGAAACTTCTTTTCCCATACATCAACCTATGCCTAAATTTGTTGGAAAGGTGCTCTCTCCACTGTCTAAGTGTGGTCCTTCTGAGAAAAATAACAATGTGGGAAACTCCTGTGTCTAAGTAGGAATTAGCTGCTAAACATCTGTCTGCCATTTGAGCAGATTAATGACTGTTTCAAAGATATTCCTTACATTTGTGCAATTCATGATTCAGTTCAATTTACTTGCTTTATCATTTATGTAGACAATGTTGAGGAAGTTCAAGTCTTATGATAAGAAGAAAACCTTCAACAAACAATTTAAATCTACTGTCAGTATTCTGTCTACTACATCTTGATACGGATCAGAAATAAGACGATGAAGGGTCATGGTTTGTTGATAGTGTTTTATAACCTTTTTAACCTACACAAAAAGCAAATAATTTCCAGAGAAATCATAACCAGAAGCCTTCAAATAGTTTCAATAGAGAAAATTTTGCTTCAATTACAATTTTACACAAATTGATGGGTACATGTCCTGGGGTTATCAGTTTGGCAGTAAACGGACTATAAGCTTTTATCATGGCTAACAAAGAGAAATGAGCATAGATGAAACAAATTAATCGAAAATAAACATCATCTAAAATGAAAATCAAACTTACTTGTCGTCATAAGCAAATCCGGCTTTAATTGCATTGAAATATGATACTAGTCCAACAAAGGGTACGATAAAGTAACAGATTATAATCTTTTTGTTGGCAATCATTTCCCCCTTCGTAGACTTGGTATCGTTAAACAGTTGGAAACTCCTCCATTTTCTAAGTGATCGTCTTCCGCTCAAAACAGTTTAATTTGTTTCCTGCGTTTCTTCATAAAGCCGTCGATGAGTGTCAAAATGGTGTGACTTTAAATGCTTGGATCAGCTTTATTGACTTAACAAATTAATTCTAAACGCAAACAATGGGCGACAGGCGTATCAACGCTAAAACCTTCAGACAATCGTAACACAATAAGACATACTTCTTTACAGGTACCCTGAAGCCCATTGAGAAACACAAAGCCCAGCTAATTCAAAACTACCTATTGGAAGGCTTGTATACCAGTGCCACTCTCCCGCTTGCAAACAAATTCCGGAGAGAAATTTACAAATAATATCAATAAACCAATTATTTTTAACAAAACCCTCGGCCTAAACTACCATTGACTATTATCGATAGCCTATTGTTCCACAAGCGAAAACATGGTGTGAACATCGTTTGTCCTTAACTGGAAAACAATAAAACGCATATCAATACCTGAATATTGGCTTTTTGATTCACTTCCCTCATAATGGAAACACCCAGGAAAACATTAAGTGAGGTCACGTTGCAAGATGGAAAAAAAGGAAAAGTACTGATCAGCCTCGATTCCATAACACAAACTATGACGTCAACAACGTCAAGTTTTTAAGTTTTCGTTCAATGTTCTGACGTTTTATATTCTGTGAGACGGAAAGAGTAAGTATGTTTTGAAACAATTTTTAAAGGTTCTACGAGAGAAAAATTTCTACTTCAAGAATACCATTCTCCTTCACCCAAAGGATACGGATTCAGCAAAAAATGTTTTTGGGAAAGTTAGGTAAACCTCTAAAAATATTATTTGCATAACCAGCTTGCTTGTTGACGAGAGGTTAAGAAAGGATAAAAGGTTCAGAACTTTTAAGTTCAAATTACTTCATCAAATAATCTGTTTAGAATTGATAAGTGTAAAAAATTTACGACATTGCATTATGTTATAGAAGCGGATTATTGGCCATAAGACTGTCATTATCGTTTCAAAAAAGATCAAAGTCAAGATTAAAAGAACTAAGCCTCTGCCCATCTGCTACTTTGATGCCATAATACAGTAAGGTAAGCAGACCAAGAACGCAGGCTCTGTCAAACATGAACATTTCATTTCAGAGTCATTTCTTGTGGTCAAGCGATCTGTGCTGCATCTTATTCAAACGTAATTATGCTATGAAAAGCATTAACTAGCGAAATATTTTTTTATTAAACGTGGTTGACATATGCCATACAATTCTCAAAACTAAAGGGCAACTCAAAAATATTTGATAGGTAAATCTTCCTCGAACAACGCACAAAACATCCCCGAACAAATCACAAAATTTTTACGGGAGAAAGAACTCTTTAGGTCACAACAATTTAAAAAACAAATCATGGGAAAGATAAAAGTAACCGCATAAAAGTAACGAAAGAAAATACCAAAATTGCCACAAGAAAAATTGTGTGTCCATTCACACAATGTCACGGAAAACAAAAAAATCACAACTGACATGCAAATAAAAGAAAAAAGAAACGATTATTAAGGAAACTTTACAACTGCTTTTAATTAATTATAGATAAGGAATAAGACCAACGAAATGTTGTTATTTGTTTGAAGGTTTGAAAATAACAACATATTAATACTTGAATTGCAATGTTTCGAGATTCCAATTCAAATGATAATGGTAGTAAACCCAAAGATTTGAATGACGCCGGTGTGCAAATACACGAATCAAAATATTCCTAATCCTCTTTTTCAAGCGCTAGAAAAAACCAGCAATGATATAGAAGCGCTTCTTTATCATTGAACAGCAAAGGGATGTCTCTGAAACGAAATTATTCATCACAAACGAGGCCCAGTCACTATAAACATCTAGTAAAGTCTAATGAAAAGCAGTCTCTGGTCACTAGATAAATGAAGTTAAAAGCATCTGAGGAAACATGAGATTTTGTTAAGGGTTTGAAGAAACATGCTATTCGGAGTTGCTCCTATTCGGGAAAATCGATGGAGAAAGGTAGGTGGATGGACAGTGAAATGTGCAATGGAAGTTGGTGTCAGTGGACAAAAATACGGTGTTTGGCCTTTCAGAATAATTTAACAACTTAATTTAGCATAAACTAGCCTTCGCATTCCTTTGTTCAAACTGCGTAATCAGGGGCGGACAAACCTTTTGAGAACTCAGTCATAGAATAATTAGGCGAGAAAAGCTCAGAAAGTGCTATACTTGTCCCTATCTTTTCATTTTCCATACAAAAACCTTTAAAGGTCGATTATAACACAGAATTCGCCAATTCGTACTGCTTAGAAAAAATTCTGGTTATCCACTGCTTTTGGTATACGGGTGGTTTCAAAGATAGAAAAGACCTTCAGTCTCATTAGAATGCATTAGACAAATTTTCAAAATCTCTAAAAATGGACGTGAACATGGACAAAACTAGAGTCATGATAATTCAAAAACAGAAATCCCGTGCTAAATCTACAAAAAATAAAACTTGGAAGATTGGCGATAAAGAAGTTAACGAATGTGTCTCATATAAATATTTAGGTGTAATGTTAAAATCGAACGGGTCTTTCTCAGAACACATCGTTAGAATGAAAGAGAAAGCTCATAAGGCCTATTTTTCCCTTATAGCTAAAAGCAAAGAATGGGGCGGTTTTCAGCCACGTCTTTTTCTCTATCTATTCGATCATACGATTGTTCCTATTCTAAATTATGCATCAGAAATATGGGGTTTTGAAGAATGGTCTAAGCTAGAAACTCTTCATCTAAAAGCCTGTAAATATGCTTTGGGTGTTCGACCTAGTACCACTACCGATGCCGTTTACGCTGAACTGGGAAGAATAAGTCTTCAAACCCATAGACATATACGTATTCTAAGTTTCTTCGCTCGATTATCAACTCTAGATTCAAAACGTTACGCTAGCAAAGCTTTTGCAATGCTTATAAAGGATGCAGACTATGGCCACTCTAACTGGGTATCTCATGCCTGCGACCTTAGGGTACGCTATGGAATACAGGAATCGGATAATCGTTCAGTTATAAAAACTAAGGTTATAAGTTATTTCGAGTCAGAAGTACGGGGAAGATTGAATGAACACATAACTGAGAACAAAAAACTAAATTTATACGCCTCATTTAAAACAATTTACAAATTTGAGTCTTATCTTGATTACATACAAGATTTCACTGTTAGATGCATATTAGCAAAACTAAGAATCAGCGCTCACAATCTTCAAATTGAAACAGGGCGATTTAGTAAAAACAAAACTCCAAGAGATGAAAGGTTTTGTCCGTACTGTAAGACTTTAGATATTTTCAAAGTTGAGGATGAAGTACATTTCCTCTTAACTTGCCCCCTTTTTAACGAGGAACGGCAAATTTTTTTACAAAAAATCCACAAAACATTTCCAAATACTTCCGCGTTGAACGAATTCAATATGTACATTTGGTTAATGAGCCAAGAAGATTATATTACAACAAAGGTTTTAGGAAATTTCTGCAAAAAGTCCTTTGAAAAAAGATCAAAATTTTTAAGCGACCCCACAAGCATTTTAGATTAACAGCTAATAATTTTGTAGCTTAGTAGCTTTTGCTGAAAATTTAGCTTTGTATTCGCCGTAGTTGTTTTGTTATTAATGCGTAGTTAAAAATGTAATTGTAAAATTGTAATTCGCTGTAGTACTGTAAGCAGTTAAGGGCCATCTCGGCCTAGATACTTGAATTGCAAAAAAAAAAAAAAAAAATAACGATTTACGCGTCTCAGGAACATTGTACAGTATCAAAGATCAAGTTTCAGTTCTGGTATCGCACGAGGATTATTCATGATACAATACAGTAAACGCTTTATATACGAACTGAAAAGCACATGGCTTACATGAAACAAATCCATGATGACAACATAATTTGTGAATTAACATGAACTTGTAATACGAAGCATATCAATCACAAATTGGTAAAAGCTATCAATGATCTTAGTTGGCCCTAATCTCAGTAATCTCAAGTATCGCAAATCTCAGTTGGCTCTTATGGTCTCTTTGTTAAATGGAGTGTAAAGATTTTTGTTTTAGGAGTATATATTTAGCTTCTAATTGTAAGTTTCGGGGCACTCAGAACAGGTTAAGCTCAAGCACGTACACTTTGAAACAGGTTAACTTCAAGCACAACAAAATGCCCAGTCTCTTCATTCTTTTCGATTTTAATGTCTTTGACTTTAGGAGCAGAGCAACGATTCTAGTGTCACGTTTGACTGTTATTCATCAATTTGTTGACGCAAGCAATTATTACGTCTGCAAAATCCATTGGATATCAACACAGGCATTATCTTCCTTGGCGTTATTGGGTTTAGCATAATTAGGCCGCATCATTCGGAGTCTGGCAGGGCCAGCTTTCTTTCATCCTTTTAGAAATTCATTATTTCGAAAGCAAATAATAAAATCAGTGAGGTCAACATGAAAGACACTATTTCTATCACGCAAATTCTACATCGACCACATCAAAGAGACAAAGAGAAGTAAAGACACATTTTTGTCACATTCAAATGTACAATTACTTGTGAGCAGTCGATTAGGAGAAATTCGGGGTTGCAATACAACGTACAAAGCATTTTCACAGATTTTATGAACAGGAAGCAACTCTCCATCAGAACAGAATCTGCAATGTTAATCAAAAATGAAGCCTTGATCTGGTGTAAGTGGTCCGCCTTGTGCAGTTTGCAGTACAAGTGAAATAAAACGCTCAAAGTTTCAGCTTTCTCCAGCTGCCTCTCCTTGCTTGGCATCCTGCTCGGCTTTCATTGCATCTTGTTCAGCTTTTTTAGCATCAGGTACCCACAGACCAGAATCAATGCATCGCTTCAGATGGTATTTCGCTTCATCTTCCGGCATTGAGGTCAACACATCTTGCAACATCTGAACATTCTTTGATTCAAAACAATCTTGCAGTTTCTGAAAAAGCATAAAATTCCAATGGAATAAAATCTATTTCAATGTTCAACGCTAAAACTTTCAATGTTCATTCTTAGCTTACACGATTATTAATTGTATCAGTATCAAATAATTAATTCTTAGCACCTACGACAATTTATTGAAAAACTTCCATTATTAATTTTGTATCATTTAATAGCAATTGAATTACACCGAATTTAATTCAGGATGCATCAATGTATTTAACTTTCATTTTATTTACTTTCAATGTACTTTTTAACTAAACGGGCCCCCATATTTCTTCCTGTCTCGACGGATCCTAAGACAAAGATTTAATGTGCATTAAGCAGGAGCCATGTGAGAGCCTTTTACCAAAATTACAGGCCGATGGCTTTCCGAGGGATGAAGTCGACCTTTTCGAATGCTCGATTTCAGAAGACGACATGGTCCAAGAAGATATATTAGAATTGATAATTAATGACGATGACGATGACAATATTATTGATATAGAAGGCTGATTTGATGTTTTTTATTTCGCAAGTAACAAAAAAATAGTTTAGTACTGAAAATGGCTCTTTATGACAAAATATTTATTAAGCTCCCCCTCTCTTATAAGCCCCCCCCTTTAAAGTACTGAAAAAATAAGCCCCCGGGGTTTTAAAACATAATTTACGGTATGTGTATAGCTGTTGTTTGTTAAAGACTCGTTTCAAGCAGCTAGCTCTCGGTGTGCGTTTGGAACAGACAAAACTTATCGAAATACTTCGAAGATAACTAGTAAAATGTAAACTTTGGTAAAAATACTATCAGAAAAATTGCGAATAATATGTGCGTACAAGGCAAATTACGTTGGAATGATGTGTTAAAATTCATGAAGACAATTACCTTGGGTAATGTTTCAAAGACTTCGACAGGATCAAGTCCTCCAGGGCCAAGTCTTTTTTGTTTTTCCTCCTGTTTGATATAATTAGAGTACATAAAAAACTTTTGTCAAACATCGCTGGGCCCATGAAATGTTCATTTTTGTGCTGAATTAATGGACCAGTATGAAAAGGGCAGGATTCTCATAATAAAAGCCAAGGAAAAAGAGCTGCAACGTCTCAAGCTCAGAAGATCAGCCTTTTAGAGACCTTTTAGAAAGTGTTTTTATTAACACAGGGAAGTTAGAAAAATCTAAAACTCACGTGTAGAAAAAGGTTTAACTATGCTAAACATTCCTTTTAACAAAGAATTAAAGCAAACCATCAGAACCCCGTTATAAAAACTTTAAAAACACTAAAATTTTAACTGAATGGTGACCCATTTTTCATTCACTTGTTTTTAATAAGCATGTCAAACTAACTTTAATATAAATTTAAAGTGCAATATGAAACCCAGAACGCTGTGAAGTAATGAAATCCTTTGGCAAAGTTGCTATAATAACTTTTCACCGGATGTAGATGCAGTTTCCCGAAAAAAGTATCACGATAAAAGATATCGAGAGCGCAATTTTCAAAAAGCACATGTTTCACACAGCAAGCGAAAAAGCGATTGGCAAACTCACAGCCTCATATTCTTCCAGCGCCTTTTCTATCCTTGCCTGTGCCCTTTCTTTGACCCTTTTGATGAAACTTTTCAGTTCATCTTGGAAACCATCCATGTACGAATCATCGGACTTTCTCATTCTAAGCAAATAAACAGAGCTCAATTCACAACAACATTTTCCCAAGGTAAGATAAAACGGCAATGCAAAAGCAAAAAAAGAAAAGAGATAGAAAACGTAAGTCTTTGAGGGACATGATATCTTATAAAACATGGTCCTCTACAGTTAACAAGCGCAAAGACCTGGAAAACTGTAAAGGCCATTAACATTTTTAAAAACACCAAAAATTGAAAAATATACTGAATGTAGCCCATGCATCTAGAAAAAGTACATTTAACATTTTGACCTGAGTACTACTGCATGTAAGGAATTTGAAAAAGATGAAACATGATCTTTGCCTATCTATACAATATTTCATTAAAAGATCAGAAAATTCCAAATCACTTAAAGATGATTATTATTAGTATCATAAAAAGATATCAATACGTTTAGGACAGTTTAACAACTATTGTTCCTTAATTATCATTCCTTATATATATGCAACCCTTATTAAAAAAGAGAAAGTCAACAAACTTGTTAAAAAATGGCCGGATGGTACTTCTTGGATCACATTCCATTGTTCTTGCTAGCTCAAGCAGAAATTGCATACAGATAGTTTGGTGAGCAACTCTCTCCATTAATGCATGTTTCTAACAAAGTTAGATAGAATGAAAATTCTTAAAAATTTCTTAGCCAACAAGTTACATATCAATATTTTTCACAAACAATGTGTACTAAGAATGTTACAATAACATTTTGTTAGAAACCTTTTCAAGAATTAAACTTCGAAGACATGAGTCATCAAAATTGTAATTTAACTGTTGAAGCAAGAGTGAAAACTTTAATAATGTTATTCTAATTCTTTAAACTTACTTCCTCGACTTCGAGGTCCACACACCAAACAACCAGGTAATTAGCAGTTTCTTCACAAGCAAGGTGGCTGTTTTTCAGTAAGAATTGTTCACTGTCATGGTATTCATGCAGCATTCCATACTTTTTAATATCTTCCTTGTGTTTTTTTAAAAATTTGTTCTGTAACAAAAGTGAATCAAAACAATGAATCATGGCTGGAAATCTGTAAAAAGTGCAAATATTTACAACGTCAATGCTGTGGTGAACCTTTTTATGCAACTCTCGTTGCAATAAGCCCAAATGACACTCTCAGTTTAAAAATAGATTATCAATGTCAATATCTTCTTTGGCTACTGGAATTATTCCCAGTGACAACTCTTAAAGTCAATTTTATCTGTTTTTAATGTCTTCTCTAGTTTATCTCAACATAAATCCAGCTCTACACTGTCTCAAAAAACTGTCCTCTAGAATGTATTACTGTCAATCTGGTATACCCACAATCACATGTAATCTAGCATAGTTTCAGTTTAATATTAAAAACACAAATAAAATGCATGAAAAAATTCATCAGTAAGACTAATGCTGGTGCGGTTTCAGATAAAATAAATCCTCAAACCAAGGTTAGTCCTTACCCAATTTTCCATTTGCTCTTCATCAGAAACATTCTTCTTCTGCTTTGGTTCAACTTTGTTGATTACCTAAAAAATAACACCCATCCTTGTTATTTTCTTGTTATTTCTGATTCAATCTTTTCTGCAATTGAAACAAAATATGTTTTGCTCTGTTAAAAGTTCTATGTTCAACACTGCTGACAATAAAAGACAAACCAGAAAAATCAAATAAAGATACTTTTAGTTTAAAGATGGGTTCAGAAGTGCAGTAGGGCCAGTATTTTAGGCAAAGCAAAAAGCAAGAATTTCCCTAAAAAAATGCTTTAATTTGGGGATAGACGTCAAACATCCTAAAAATTACTTCTAAATAATAGCGAGCTTTTCAAATTTCAGACAACAAGGAGCCCATCTGCCCCTGGCTATCCTACAGAAATTTTTTTTAAAATAGTTTAATTGGAAAGTACATTAAGGATAAATAGTACAAAGAATGAGGCATTAGCTATTGATCAAATAGGTTTGCCTGATGTTACAATACAGGAAAATCTTGACTGCAGAAACATATTAATGAAAACATCATGCTTGAAAGACAGGTAACAGTACACTACTAATTTCCAATGATGAATCTTTAAAAGCAATCATCATTTGAAGGCATAGATAAGGTAAAAACATACCGTCTTTTGAAAACCTGGTTTACTCAATGTATCAATATTCCATGGCTGTGCCTGCAGCAAAGGATTACACAAAATAATTAGGTCACTTTTTAATCAAGCCACATCTAATTAAACCCACAACTTCAAAATTTCTTCACATGATTGCATTAACTAAATAATGGCTGTTTAGAAATACAAACAGGAATGACTGCCCTAAAAAGTTTTTTAAAGCCTAGTAAAAAACAGCATCCACTGACAAAGCGGCTCACTCTCCTGACACCCATTGGATATGAAGCATGAAAAATTGATTCGAGTCTTCCCTTTGCTCAGTTTTCCATGACAAATTCTGTTATCACAAATATGATTCAGTTCATTTCATTTTTAAAATCTATACATACAAATCTTTTAAAATACAGCAGCATGATTAACTCAATCAAGTGGTGAAATACAGGGCAGCCTTACTTTTTCTTCATCAATGAGTTCCTTTTCCTTTTTCCTAAAATGTTCTTCCTGTAAGACAAAACACTTAACTTTCAATGGAGCTGCAAATGTTAAAATGAAGATGTTAGAAGACAATAGGCTTCACTTTGTACAATTACTACTTTATACTTACAATTACTACTACTAAAATGCCGAGCAAAAATAGTTGAGACATTTCAACTAAAGTCTATGTTTTCACTTTTTTTCAAGAATAACTTTTCCCCTCAATGTTGAATGCATGTTTTTATAGTACATATAGAATTTGTGTCTATTTTCAGAATGAAAAGATGAAAAAATCAAGAATGAGATACTTTGTTATCTTTGTTCACAAATCTATAGTTTTAATATCTCTATAAGTCATAATTTTAAACATGTAGACAGACCTGTCTTTTTAATTCATCAATTTCTGCTTGAAGAAGTTTCAACTGATCTTTCTTCCCTTCAACTTCCAACTTTTTCATCCGTTCTTTAAGCTCATCAATCTGTCTTTCAAGTCTGAAAAAAAAACAATTTCAGAAAAATCTTTACAACATTTGTATGTATGTAATATGCAACATGAGTCAAATTAAACAAGAGACACATAAGTAAAAACAACTTTTCATTTTGCTGCTATCTTATGTGACATATCAAGAAGGTTAGAAGGCTAGTAGAACTCTAGCTTTAGCTACTTTACAACCTTCAAAGACAACTTAAAAAAGGGGGGGAACAAATCATTACCCAAGTGACAAAATCAGTTGAGGCACCCTGCAAGAAATAAAGAGGGAAAATATGTGCCCTTGGTTATGTGCCCTTGATTTAATTGGGCAAAACTTTTGAGAATGCCTAAGGATCTGCATAGCCAATCAGGGAGCAATAATAATAACAACATTGAAGCTCGTAGGATAGTTTGTTAGAAGCAGATTGTGGTATACTGGCAGCTGAAAAAGTCAAGACATCAACCTTTTCCCATGGATTTTATCTTTTACCGCTGGTTTACAAAACAGCATAGAAATTTTTGTTATGTGTACCAAAAATTGAACTGTGCCTATCTCCCACTGAACAACTCCTTGGTGGACAATAAACAGGCAGTACTTTCAAAGAGCCCCTGGATTTTGAAGTAAGAAATGACAATTTAATAAACTTCGAATATAGCATGAGTGTTGAACATAGTTATTTTAGAGGTCTCCCAGACTGGAAGCTTTGCTGCATGCCCACGAAATATTCCCAGCACACACAAATTTCCCATTTGTGCACTTTTGAACTTTTGCCATGCGTAGATTTGATGTAAGAAGTGAGAGCGCAAAGTGGTGGGATTCCAAGTGCACAGTTTCATTTTTTTTAAATTAAATTGTTTATGGGATAACCTGTTCGTTTCTAAGATGAACTTGTCCGAGAAGCTTCCTGCCTGGGAGGTTGAAAAATGTCATGACAGGTAATGATTGATTTTTTGAGGCATATAACTGTCATAGTTACAAAAAAATTACAAAAGTCAACATATAAAATTGATTTACTTTGTTTTACTTTGAGTTACATCCTCCTTTTTCTTTTCCATTTCTTGCATTTTCTCAACTCTTGCTTGATGCCTCCACCTGAATAAGCTTGGAGTGTCGATGTTTGGATGAGTTTCGTCTTCATCATCACTGACCTGACAAACAACAGTAGTCAGTAGCAGCTCGAAGATTGTCTTATAATAAATTGAAAATCAATGTAATCTATATTATTTGTACCTAGAAAAATAAGGATAGGCAATTGGCAATCATACTGAATATTTATTTGAAAAAAACCGCAATGAGGTGGCAATGACGACACTCAATACCTCAATGTGGTCCCAAACACTGTAATCAACCATCTTTAAGCGATCAGCCAAAAAACTGTAAGAATCCCAACTTCCACTTTCAAAATCTTGATGTTGGACAGCGAAAATGCCAGAAATTGGAACAGCAACAGCAACGAAATGACTCCATTTGAAACAACTTTTGGAATCGTGCAAAGGAGGCTTTTCAGTTGCGAGCAATGGGTGGGGGGAGGGGGGTTGGGATAGGAGATAAAAAAGATAGCGAAGGAGACTGACTGAACAAACTGAGACTAGGAATTCCAATTGATAAAAAAGACGGGGAAAAACTAACTTTAAGATCATAATTACAAGTTAAAAGTGGGCCATGAAATTTACCATTGTCAGTCATAAAACGATGCTTTGGGGCGTTGAAGTTTATAAGTAAGATTTTGTCAAAACGTAGAAACGATCCAAATTTATAGTCAGTTGGACGCGTAAAAAGCCATTGAGTTTATCTTTTCTCTCGACAAATGCTGCAAGCACAAATATAGATATAAGGCCAATTTAGCCTTTTTAGTTATCATATCAAAAAGAACTAAAAGCTGAAATAACTAATAACGAAAAAACTGACTTCAGATGAGCTTCAGGCCGCAGCAAACCAATCAACTCATCAGGTCTTACTCTTATCCCGATTACTTGGGCATTACATGCCTTTTATAGACAGGTGTGTGGTGTGCAGGACACATTCCAAACATTGAGGTTCTACGGATATGCCTACTCTGGGTACCAGAACCACATTGATCCAAGTGAGGATTTACCATGCCTTGATGGTTTCATAGGCGTAGGGGATGCCTAACGTTTAGGGGGCTTAGCATGGGTGTTTCCTGGACATTTTTAATTCATTGAGGCACAATTGCTCGAATGGGGCCTGAAATTTGATAATTTGTTTCTGATTAGGGCAAATTGGAGGGGCTGCGGCCCTATCCCCTATACCTCCTGCTCCTACACCTATGAAAGGTATCAAACTGCAATGGCAAGAGCCCTTTTCCCTATACTCAAACTATGAAAATGCATAAAGCAGAAACGATTTGTATCGTTGGCAAACATGAGCAACGAGTCAGATAAACGTTAAAGAACTTTATCCGAAAAATAAAGAACTTAAACACCCAGTAGCGTTATTCCATAGAGATAGGAATATTCTTACTCCGCCCTGGTCAAGTGACGTAACAAGAGACTAGTCATAGCGTCTGATGTTTGTCTTTTTCCCGCGTATTGGTGCGCAGTGCGCATGTGGAAAGTGAACTTGGCGGTAAAATAAGCTTGGTGAGCACAATCTATGTTTTTACAAATTTATGATTTATAATACAAGGTTTTAAAACACGAGATATGGCTGATATAGACGATCAAGATTTCATAGCTGAAGATGGACTTGCTGAAGCACTTACTCAGCCAATTGCACCCTTATCGCCACTACGAGCAAGTAATGGGCCTAGACCTTATGAAAGACCCCAAGAGCTTCCAGCTGGACAAGAGGAAGATACAGAAAAAGAGCAAGGGAAAAAGGAAAGAAAGAAAGTTAACCGCGTGATGTTAAATGAAGAAAGGCTCATGGGAAGGAATGGAATTGTTCAACTACCGATCGTTATGAAAAATGTTAAGTTTAAAGGTAAAGGACAGGAGAAAGAAGACTTGAGTTTGTTGTTAGGGAAACTGGAACACTGGGCGCATGTTTTAATGCCAAGGCAACAATTTTCAGATGTGGTAGACAAGATCGAGAGTCTTGGAACGAAAAAGGCAATAAAAAGGCATGCTTATGGTGTTAAAAAGGGGACAATTTTGTTTAATAACGAAGGTGTTATTGAGGATACTAGCGAGACTGTTGTCCAGGGACAAGGTGATCTTACTGAGACTGTTGGTGGTTCACAGATGGTATCAGCGACTGGTATACCTGAAAATGTCTCAGGAGTTAACGATGAAATTAATAATTTACTAGAAAATGATTTTCCAGATCTTAATTTACCATAGCCTTTAGTGTTTTGAACAACTTTTGATTTTACATAATTGAAGTATGTATATAGGGACATTCTGGGCAATGGATAACAATTAAAAACACCAACTGTAGGTTTGACAGAGAAAAGTTGTTTACCACCCCTTGTTTACATTCAATTCAATGTAAATCAGAAGGGCATCAATAATTGAACTTTGATTGGAGCTGGAGCCCTAGGTGTCCCTTAATGTTAATCAGTAACTGCAAATTTGGCAGTGAGTACCCATAATTGTTTTATGTTGCTTGGTGCCAGAGCTGCTCAGGCAAAATCAGATCTGCTTGTAAGTAAATTATAACCATTCACAAAAACCTTGCATTATATTTGTTTAAGCCAGTTTCTCTCTTGTTACTAGCGTGATGTTATGCTATTTGTTACTAGCATGTTATTTCATAATTCAGCAAAAATGAATGGCATGCTTAAGGCATTATACTTGATAAGGAGGAAACAGTTAAAATGTTCTTTAGAATGGCTTTGGTGCATAGAACAGTGCTATCTTTTGTTAGTTTTGAAGTATAAGGTCCAACACTTCAATAATATGCCATATGAAACAAGATTTTCATCTGAGCCTTCGCTCAGGTCATGTCCATTAAAAGCAAGAGTGTGTTGAATATCAATGTTGGAATATTTCAGGGCTTTATTATATTATATTGAATGGAAATCTGACTTCATTACTCTTCAAGATTGTTATGTAGAGCATTGCAAATTGAATTCTCTTAGACACTGGTTAATTAAAGTTTAGTCAGACTGCTCAAAAATTCAATATTCAATATGGTATCAGTTGGGTCAAGCAAGGACATATGACTTGATAACATTAAAAAGACGATCCATATTTTGTCTCTAATTTTTTATGTGTATTTAATGTTTTTATATCTTTTTATCTGCTCATGAGTTTTTCCCATCACACAAAACATTTAGCAATTTGAACCACTTTATGGTTTTCTAAGTATATACTTACCATTGTAACTTGCATTTGACAACTGCAGTGCAATCATTCCTTAGTTAGTTGTATTGCGATGGTAGATAAAGTTGGTAATCAAACACAAGATTCATCACCAACCTAACATGATCACTTTTAAGTCATTTTTATGTAAGCCAATCTTATATTATTAATCTTTACATCAGGAATTTAAGCATACTTGTTCATTGGAACTTCACTGCCTTAAAACTAGCCAGCTGAGCTAATTTTCAAATAATGATATTTTGTTTTATGTAATTCTTGATATTTATCTCGTTGCATTAAAAATATTTTTGCTCTAAATCACCACCCTTACATAAAACGTCTGTTTCTATGTTGGCTGTTGCATCTGTTGACACCACATCTAAACCCTCTTCGTATTCCAGTTTTGCAGCTTCCCCGGTTTTCACAGAATGTGCATGTTGTTTTACTACCTTTTTTGATCCAAGAGCTTCAACTTTCTCCACCACATCTTCAAAAGAGTACCTACAAATAAATCCTGCAATCTTTAACTTTTTGTCTTGGAGGATCAGCAAATCAGTTCCTAATGATAAATTTTTTATGATAAAAAATTGAATTTATTTTTCTGGTTATGTTATGCTGGCCATTAGCATCACACATAACAAACATTGGACAACCTAACACCCATGGCAACTGGCACCAAAGCTTTTGTTTTCCTTTGTTCTTTATTCCGAAATTCTAAAGCCGGGCGTCATTTTTAGATTTTTTTCTAAAGCCGGTTCACCAAAACAATCTTTTTGGTATCCAAGTACCCCCCCCCCCCAACCCCGGGTCTACAACTCTCTTTGCTTCCATTTTTTGAAATACTATTGCAAGTATTCAGACTCTGACACAGTACGAAGAATGGCTTGTTATGACGTAATGCATCGAATAAGACAAACGGTATGAATTCCGGGCAAAAAAGTTGCCTTCAATTAATCTTTAAAAAACGGAAAGCGGTTCGTTCGGTAAGCGCACCGCTTGTGTATGTCAAGTGTCTTCTGCGCATCCTGTATCGTATACCGTTTTCTGTCCATACCACAGCGCGTGCGATTATGCCAGAATTTCAGTAAACTAAAGGTCATTTGTAGAACAATTTTAATTAAGTTATACCTTGGGTACAGCTGATGCGCCCAGTACTCAAAATATTCCAAAAGTTTCTTCAAGTTTTGCTCTTCTTTGCCACTCTTAAACTCGACGCCTTCAAACATTTTTGCTAATTCTGATAAACCTTTTTTAGAGCAGACAATCTTTTCGTTTAGTTGGTGAGCAGCCCTTTTGCGGAGTTTGTCGCTTTTAGAGCCAGTGATAGAACCACTAGCTGTTTCTTTTTCGCCAACTTCTTCATTTCCATCAAGAGCCAACCCTGGCGAATCCTCTGTTCCAAGGATATCTTCGGCGGCAATCAAACCGTCACCATCTTCAGACTCCATTGCTGAAATTACTGAATTAGCACTGCACAACAGATCCTAATGCTGTATCTAGAGAATGGGACTTTGAATTGCTAACCTTATATCTATCACCAGTTTGTTATTAAGATATCAAAGGGCAATCTCACAGGACGTGAGATTTGCTTGTGCGGCGCTTTTTGCGTGTAAATGAAACTCTCCTGCGATATTTTGTAAGAGTAGTTACGTGTCCATGCTTTTATCTGATGTAATGCATTGGGACAATCATGCGAGCATTTTGAAAGTAATCTTCGTCCATCAGTCATCGGGGAATCAGAGAAAAGGGACACCAGGGCGCTTGCAATCACTTTCCTATCTAGCTACAACAACACTCGTGCTATCTTCTTTATTTGTTTTTGGTTCTTTCAATGATTTTACGCTCCCTTTTTCTTACTGCGGGCGACCATCAGATCTTAAGACGAATTTCTTCACTATCAACAGAAATTAGGGGGGGGCGGGGAGAAAGAAAACTGGAGCAGGAGAGGCCGATAGGGGGAGTGTGAGAAAATTTATAGTACGGCAGAACATATTTTTTCCAGCAGTTGTATGAAATTATATCTAAAGTTGATTTTGGCATCTGTATGTTACCCGGAAGGCAAAAATATATTATTCCTACTGCATGTAGTTTGTTAGAAGTAGGTTAAAAAAGGACCAGTTAGTTGGCCGTTTCAGTTGACGGAAAACATCAGCGAAGTGCCTTCGTAATATATTTAAATAGCTGCAATCCCAGCAAGATAGGTCAAGACTGGGTCTTTTTTTGCTCTTTTATAGTTATAAATGGTGGGTCATGTAATGCAATTTCCTTCATGTCAAACTCTAGAAACATGAAGTTTTTTGAGGAAGCCCGTCTTCGACTTAAGGGATTATTCACTTAATGTTGAAATGTTACACAACCTTTTTCAAGGTAAGCCAGATTTCGGGGGCCACATTTACATAAACGTGCATTTTAACATATGTGAAAAAAAAGAAAATAGGAAAGAAAGTAAAAGCGGAAAGAAAGAACGAAACAAATTGAAAAATATTTGCTTTTGAAAAGAAAAACGCCGTTCAATTTCCCTCCGAAATTTGAACAGCTCCCAAATCCAAAAAAGGCAAGCAGTATCCTTTAAAATTTCAAACTCTTTCCAAACGTTCACCCTTTTATCAAACTCATAGCAAGAAGATATTCAATAAAAGTTTGTGACCTGCGGACCAAAAATAATGAAGCATCTGGCTCTCACTTATTACATCTCCGTTTGGGAAAAGAAAGCTTAAAATAAGATCAACGCCAAATTTTATAAAGACTAAACTCTTGCCCTTAATTGAATTAATTTCATTGCGAAACAGTACTTCGAAACAAAAGAATTATAGCAGGGGTCATAGAAAATTGTTCGTTCATTTGACACAAAAAGTAACGTTTTTGGGAAACACGAATAATAGGCAGCCAAAGTAGACCATGCCAACATGAAGTGTTTTTGCCTTCACGAGCTTGCATGAAAGCGCAAGTATAACTAGCGACGACCTTCTTTTATCGACTGTTTTTAGGGTTGCAGTTATTGCTGCCAGGTCAGGAACTGTGTTCCATCTAAATGAAAATACGCATGAACCGAGTTTCAAAACCAGTTTGACTTTTGGCACCTAGATCTTCTTTTAAACCAATTTGAGCATTATGAATTTCGATGCAGGAGCCCATCGACTAGAGCTGTATTCGAAAGTAAAATGCCCGTTTGATGGAAGTATCTTCAACAAGGGGTTTGTTCTTTTGCAAGCAGCCTAGTCTCCACATGAATGATAACTATAGGAAAGACCTGACCTGGTGCCAATGCAGTTCTTATTGTAACTGGCATCAATGCGCATCAAAAGCGAAATTCGCAATGTTAAAAGATAGTGCTCCCAGCTGAAAAACAAAAATGCTCTTGTTTCTGAAAGGTAAGGATAAAACGACTTGTATGGGAACTGTTCTATAAAATTGCAACGGGGCTTAGAACGCAAAAGCTTTCATTGCCTTGACATTAGGGTGAAGTTAAGGACGAAGTAGATGAACATGAGAATTTAGTGGAGCTTCCATTAAGAAGGAGATATATGATGATTCAGATGTTGTTTAACATAACAATCTGCCCCACTTATGTTTATTTATGGAATCTACCTTCTAACCATCATTTTCACAGTCTAGCTGAATCTTTTGGCTCTTTTAAAAGCTTTTGTTACAAAGCTTGTGCATATCATGCAAAAAATTTAACAAGAACTCTAGAAAATGAACGGCATAATGGAGCAAACATTCCTACTATTCTTTGTTTATCTTTGAACATGAAATGATATCAAAATTTCAAGTCGAAATAGAAAGAAATCCTTGATAATTTATTTCACTCGTAGACCTAAAAAGGAGTTCAGCCTCTTGATCATTGTACCTGAATCTTAACAGGTAATCTGGAAAGTCGTAAAAATGTTTCAGCTGAATGTACTAAAACAATCACAACATCTAGTTGCAACTATGGAATAAGATCGCTTTTAAACCAACACTGTTCCAATGCAAAAAGGCTTAGCAACTCGAAATAACGGTTTGAAATGTTTTTCACGTGCAGCTTTGAGGGAAATTAGTTTGAAAAGTGGGAAGAGAAAACTATTGATATTAGATGTGTAATTCATTCTCTCAATTCTGAAAGAAATGGACGAGAAGGCACGGCAAGAAGGACAGGTGCGGAGAAATATCAACAATTAACAGCTGTCATTATAGCCAGAAATACGAACTTTGATTGCAAGCTTTGAGAAGTCTTTCGTTTGGCAAAAAGACTTAAACGCGTGAATATGTTGCGATGTCATCAAACTCGCCATGGAAAGGAGAATTTGTTTCGCAATGCACAGTCTGCAACCTTTCACAAAGAAATGGAAGGCATTCAGAGACACAAACAAAGTAGTTATAGAAACTCTAAATACTACTAGAAGATTCATCAACAGTATAGCATCTGGCTGGCTGGTTAGAAAAGCTTACTAGGAACTTTGTGAGCGTTATCGTATTAACATAAGCATGTTTTAATACTGCAAGCTATATACTGCAAGCTATACAGCCATCCTTTAGGTAAAAATGATCCCTAAAGAGAACAGATTCCTGTACTTGTGTGTTTGCAATGTCAAAGTTCCCAAATAATATTCAGCAAGAGGTCAACATTCCTTATGGAGTGCATATAACATAAACATAAAATGATGCCCCTAAATATATAGTGATAAGCATTTCAAAATAATTTGACAAGCAGTGCCTACTTTCATTTTTCCTTTTTACTACATGACATGATTTGGATAGCTGCTCGCTGACAATTCTTATTCATTCTTTCAAATTCTTATCCCTTGAAATCGGGAGTTTGCGACACCTACAAACAATGGAGGTTGAAAGTGATCAATATTATATCAGTGTTAAACATGAATAAAACTTTGGATTTACCAAAGAGAACCTTCCTAAAAGAGAACCTTCCTAAAGCCTTCTTAGTTATTCAGCATAAACCTTGTGGTACAAGTGAATTTAACAGCGATTCATTTAATTTCTTCTAAAAATCAACAGTTTAACCGGAGTTCACTTTCAAAATGCACACCAACTCTTGCCCTCCCTAAATTTCAGATGATTGCCTACAGAGTTTCCTCGCGAGTATCCCATCCAACAAGCAACCCATCCAAAAAGCAGCACCCAATCCAAAAACCGCATGATATTTAAGAAATGCAATTGGAATTTGAATACAACTAGCATATGTTTCTTATATGGCTTTAGGTAGAAGGTGGGTCGTTGGGTGCGATGTACCTCTTATAACTTCCGCGACATCTTCTACCTTGGCAAGTCTTGTAAGCCTCCTTAAAATGCATGAACTTCAGATGAAATCATTTTGAAAGATAGACTCTATATCATGCAAGCTTCCATGCCCCTGTACCCTAGAATTGTGCAGAAGCTGATGTGGCGCTTTAAGTGGTGGCTTTGGTATGGTCACGTTCCCGTCATTTTCCAATCCCCCCTTTGAAATTACTACCCACATCCCTGGCCAGCTCGCCACAAAGCAAATACTAACTCAGATGCTAATCATAGTTAGTTTGAGAAACCACACGAATCGCGGTGATGGTGCTTCGAAAAACGGACGTATTTTATAGAGCTAAATATCATTATCATGAAATAGTGAAAACCTTAGGGAAAATATTTGTCTTCTGCTGCGATCAGAGAAAACATGCTTGTCACGTTTCAGCTTGGCCTTGTCTTCCTACGCAGTGTAAAGAGATTATATTCTAGAAGCGCTTAGCTGAAGGGTGATAAACAAAGGTGCCCAGAATAAACTACTGTGTAACAGCCTCTGTCTAAACATTTTTTCTCACTGCCGTTAAAATGTTTCTAACATTCACTTTACAGTGACGGGTCGAATTTACGAGTACTTTCAAAAATGTTAAGCTAAAAAAGGCTTTTAATCTTCTTTGGCAGTGTTGTATAGAAAATCTTCACAAATTATCTAGTTGAATACAGCGAGAATGTTCAAATGACAAAGATATCAATGAAATAAATAGAATCTTGGTAACTTTTAATTAAACAGAGAAGAAGAAAGGATTTAGTCATTGGGAGGTTCTTTATGGCAGGCACGAATATATAAGTTATTCAAAATGTAATAAATAAATGCTAATTATATGGAGTTGGCTTCACAAAAGAAAAGAAATATAATTACTGTTGGCTTTTGCTACAAGTCTCTTTCCCAGATTATGAGAAACTTCTATTCTTTGACAAATAAACAATCTTTTATCCTGCAGCAGGAAATTGCCCTATGACAGATTTTTACTTTCTTTAAAAAGCGCCTTAAGTGAAGTCAGAATCAAGCAGCAGCCTTACTGTAAACTTCCATTTGAAAATAAAAACATTGAGATGAAAAATTCGATTTAGACTGGTACGTAGACAAAGAGCATGAAAATAGTATCACTTGCTTTGCTAGAGCTTTGATTAAATGACAGTCGAGAATAGTTGGTATCGGAATAGCAATTCAAGAAGCAAGGAGGTCGGACCTTCAGCGAATCTCGCTAGCATTTACATCGATTATTAGCAAGTTCCTTGCTTATGAAGAAATGGTACTGGCATATTTACTTCAAAAACCAAGCTAGCTGTCAGCAGCATTATTTTAAACAAATTTTAATATGGGCAAGTAAATAAATGGTTGTACAATGTTGAGATTCCACATAAGATGGGCTGAATAAAAATTGTTTGAAAGCGTTTTAGTTTAAAGAAAGAGACAGAGATCTTGAAACATATAATTGAAATGAAGTGAAAATGGAATAAAGAGAACGATTTGTAACATCTGATGTCTTTGTTAGATTTGAAGTCTTTCCCAGAAAACATTTACAAATAGTAGTAACAGACAACATTGCACATTTGCAAAAGCTTTGAATTTTACTTTTGCACACTCCTTCATTGGCAGCCAGTTGACCTGCTTTCGAACCATTCGCAAATCGTCACATGTATTCCCCCGTCTTCTACATGTCAGGAAGCATTTCTTTTCAGAGCAGCTGCTGTCGCTTGTCAATGGGCGGGGAGGTGTGGCTCACGAATGAAATAAAATGCAGCCAGAGGCTGGCATTCAGATCAGAAGAAGCAGCACGTAGACAAGAGGCAGCACGTAGACGAGTCTCGTGGTATTACAAGACTAGAAAAGCTTGCGATTGGTTGCAGTTTTCAAGGCATCTTCTTCTCTTATTATCGTCACCAGTGGAATAAAGGTAACTAAAATAATACGGTCACGACACCGCATATCTATACTGTATTATTTGTAATAATTTGTTCTAGAATCTTCGACGTTGTGAAAAAGCACTGTCAAATTGCACTGCATTTCAATAATTCAAGAAGTTATGTTGGTGAAAGTTGCTGTAGTGTCATATTTATACACAAGCAAATGCAAAAAGATCATGCTACAGTTCCCTTTCGTGAACTTTCGTCTTGTTCCTTCATTTCCTAGACATCATTAACTGGTTTCATAACCTTTCATTCACTGTCATCTTTATTGTATTGGGATGATTTTTTTGCAAAGAAACTGCACAAGAAAGTTTCGAATAAGTTCATTTAACGGCGCAGATTTGACAGGTTAGAAGAATGTAATTTTGAGCTATTCTTCGAGATGTGCAGTTAGCAATAAGTTTGCCAGGACATGCTTGATGGGAGAAACAAATTTGAGTTTTGGAAAAAGCTTTTTGCAAGTGAATAGAACTGGGCACATATTCGTGATGTGTAATAATTTTCACTTTCGGTACGAGTTGGGCATTCCGCTATATCTAGGTATACTTCTATCGCGATTTAGATTCTTTTTGGTAGGATGAGTTTTTCCAAACTTCCTTTGAAAGGCTTTCGATGCTCTTGGCAATAAGTCAAGTAATGGCCAGAGATGGCCTTTTTATATAGATGGGAAACAGTTGAATAGAATCAAACCTGACCCATGGCATCCTTTCTCTATGGTTTAAAAGAACTATTACGGGACGACGGCCTCTTTCGTCTTAAGTGTTTATTCCGATATCATTTCGTTGTACATTGTTCGAGATATTGTTAATTGGGCTTTACTAAATGGTTTGATGAAGAATTTTTTTACGTTTTTATGTATAGAATATATAAATAATGAAAATATGAAAGTGTATTTTACTAATCGTCGAAAATCTTAGAGCTGTGTTTTCTTGAAGGCTGAAAATTATTTAAACAAAATAAAAACTAACTGTTGGGTAAGAAGTTAAGTTGAAGCTACAAGCTATGCTTTCTCAATTAGAAAGCTACAAGCTATGCAAAAAATAGAGTTTTTGATCAACATTTTTCCATTGGCTTAAAAAAATTTACTTTTATGTATAAAATTAAATAATTTATTGTCATAAGTTTTATAGCTTGTCAAGAGTCGATTTACCAAAGTTTTTAGCGCTTTTAAAATCCTGTTCCAAATTACGGCTAACTTAGCTGCTTGAAACTGAATAAAATAATTCATCTTATCAAAACGTTTGTTTGAATCTTGAAGCATTAACAACAACTGAAAATAATCTCCAAAAAATTCAGCTTTCTTAGCATTCGATAGTATAAGCGTGCGAAAAGAAGGAAATAGGGAGTTGGAGCAGACAGCCAATTCACACACTTATGGGAGAATACAATATAAACGGGAAAGGAAAAGGATGGAATTGAGCTTCTTTAGATTCAGTCTGCAAGAAAGATGTATTCAGGATTTCGAATGGCGGTATTATTGCACAAAAACTCAGCGCGAAGTGGTACTTTATGGGGACCTATAGAATAAGGCAGTTGAATAGGTCAGTGTAATAGAATGAGTTAACGTTGCCAAAAAACAATTGCATTGATAGGTAACAAAGAAAATGGAGATAAACCACGCAAATGAAGAAAGCTCCTTTCATCCACTGTATGCCCAGGTCGACTGAATATTTTTCCGGAACTGGAACAGCGCGTTACAATAACTCTGTTTCCTCTCAGGCTCATATACATTTAGGGGAACAAGCAAAACAATTAGTAGAGTTCATTTCTCCGAATGAGTATAAGGTGGGAAAAGCATCTTCCATTGATGCAGGGTAGGACAAGCAGAAAGCTGCAAAATAATTTTTACTAGAAAATAACTATAAGCGAGAATTGACAATTCCTGCAGTCATTTGTGTACCACTTGTCTTTTGCAAAGGAGAACCACTGGCGGCGTCGTACCAGTTTCATTGCGAATTCCAAGGCCTATGACTTTTTATCTTGGTTGCTATGACACTAAACACAGGCTTTGAATGGAATTTTTACAAGAGAAGAATAACACAAAGTCATACATTTTTCTAAGTGCGCGTAGAACTGTCTTTATAACACCGAAAAAATTTCCCTTCTAGGATCTTCAAGATGGCACAACTAAACAGCATCATTGCAACAATATTTGTCGTCCTGGCTGTGCTACATATGTCCATAGGCCATTTCATAATCAGCAAACGAGCCGATCGGATGGCTAAAGATGGTCGTTTGCTACGAACTAAAAATACTTCGCCGAAGACCTTATCAACAGTGCCGTCAAGAAATCAGAAGAAGAGCGGAAGCAGTCGACCTATTGAAAGCGCCATTATAGGGAAGCGAGAGGAGGCATTTCGCCGAGCGTTGCCAATGCAGACGATCCAGGAACAGTATCCGATGGGCAGAAAAGAGCCTCGTTCATCATAGATTTAACGACTATTGCTCTCAGTATAAAAGCAGTAATGTCAAATTACTGCCAGAAATTGGGGAAAAGAGACTTGCTGAGTTGGAAGTTCCAATACAAACAAAACTTGTAGTAGTTGAACATGAGAATGGCAAGGATGTATGAACTGAAAAAAACTGTGAGAAAAATTCACACACTCATGTAAAAAGCCATAAATCCCATACCAATCTAGAGATGCCAATATTTACAAGTATATATGTGTAGAATATACAATTGTTTACTTGTATGTCCAAAAAAAATAGCTTACTTCCCTTAGAAAAAAGCTTTCTTTTCTATTCGCTCTTTCTCGTAATGACGTTACTTATTCAGAATAAAGGAAAAGCGGTTTCCTCGACTCGCATTGGATCAAACTAATATCGAATGTTGTTCCCAACTATTGCTTGCCAAGCCAAAAACATTTTCAAACTTTCTATGCTAGAGACCAGCTCAAATTAAAGATTATCGATGCGAATAAATGCTTTTAGCTTAGCAATGTGTGCTTAAGAATTCTTCACCCTGTGATGGAAATTTGTAAGTTAATTGTCTTCATCGATCGCACTCCTAATGAGTTTATACTCATAATAAAAGACCGCTTAGTAAAAACTGTCAGGCCCAATGTTAAATTATGTTATACACGTACTGGTCTGGCTATTAAGGCTCTCACGATTCCATATTCTGACAATATGCCGCTCTTACTATTCTTCACTGTTCCAATCATAAACTATTACCACCAATTTAAGACTATTTCACCAACCGCATCCCAGGCAAGTTGATGGGGGTCTTGTTTCTTCTAGCGTTGACAAAAAGGAAACAGAAAACTCACTGCCCTAGGGAATAACCTGATTCCAATAATCTATATTAACCCTTCATTTTACAAAAAACAACTTCTTTTATAAGCCTCGCTCGGAGTTGTTCGAATGAGTTTAGATTTCTTCTTGCAATTGAGTGACTATTTTTTCAAACAACGTCTTCTTGTCCATAGTTGTTACTATACCTGCATTGATGATTAAGGACAGAGTCACCAACTGTGGAAAATGATATACGGGAGTGATCCCACCCTGACCTAAGTTGACAACGATACCTTAACCCTGTAGTGTGCATTTGCTGGGATTCTCATTGCGCCAGTGACAACAAAACAATTTTGCCCCCTGTTCGTCTATACGGCTGGATCGGTTATCTCGCGATTTATAGACTCCTTTCACAGTCCTACGCATACAATTAAAAAGACTTGAACAGGCATAACGTATTATATTTTTCAGGTCGCTAATCTCGGTTATTCGTATCGTACAAAAACTCGCTATCGGTTGGTTGCTATCGATTTCGAGAGGTCTTTACGCAGAACTAGCTTGCCACCCTTAGCTGCGCAGTGTGCGAAATTACGCTTCAGAGGCTAATACATGATGTATTGAAATTCTCACCTATACTATTTAGATTACCTGCAGGCTCGTGTTTTACTAAGGAGGGGGAAATATAATACAATGCGCGTGTTCGTATGTTAAAGAACGAGGCCAGCTTACAATTGAAGGATCCTATAAAAATTGATACGCTCCCAGCAATTCTCAGCTATCGAGAGAGTGTATTTACTTGGAAGCGATGTTGTCAAGATTAGATATTTGTGTTTTGTAGCATGAGCATTCTCATTATAGGACTTAAGGCTAACGAGGATTGCTTTCAAAATGGTTTTATCGGTACCTTTGCACTGGCAAGGTTGAAGTGAACAATTAATAAATGAATTGTGCCTCTGTATCTTTATTTTTAGTAGAGTTTTCGTGTATTAGCCATCCGTGCAATTAGCCAGCGTTTCGCAATTAAGTAGATTTGATTTGGAAATGTACTTCTACTGATGTGTACTGTAAAACTCTCCCGCCCTCGTGCCAAGGCTCCTAAGTAATATTGCACTTCATAGTGAAAAGTATTTTATTCCAGTGTATGATACTTTAGCGTACAGTTTATAAAACAATTATCAGTGAAACAAAATGATCTCTGCAGAAATCATTATGCACTAAAATGATTGTATTACAGATTTTGGATCGTGTTAGTTTCTTTTAGGCTGCCTGGGTGGAATAGGGGATAACTCCGAAAGTCGCTCTAGATCTATTCTTAGTGCGTGTGACTTGTGAATGTGCTCTTGTTTATGTTTGTGCTACTCAAGATGAAGATAGGGTCGTATATAACATCACCAAAGTTTTCTAAAAACTAATTTGACGATAGTTTGGTTTTTACATTGTGGATTGTTGATGTTGAGCTAAAGAGGTGTATCTGTTATTACTAAATAGCAGAGTGTATAGCAAATTTCTCTTATTAGTTAGTTATATCCTTATGTGTCGCGATATATTCTCGCCGAGCAGAACCCTATTAATAACATGCCTGACTTTCGTAGACAATGCTTAGCCCGAGTTGAGGCAAAAATAAGCAATATTATACATTGTCGGACTCCGATGGTGATCTAATGATTGCGCTTGGTTATAAGGCAATTTATTTACGAAAGACAATCCACAGTCGTCTTTCTAATGAACAACCCAGGATCCGACTAAGCGAACTATCTATCTATTGGATACGAGTAGACAAAGGTTTAATCTGACTTCCAACTTCTGATATATTAGAAAAGTCAAATCTTAAGAAAGTTCACTCTAAGTCTCTAGTAACCCAACATTATACATTGAGCAATCCTATAAATATGTCTACGGTGACCAATACGACAGAGTACCCGAGGCAGTCGGCGTGGACGGGGGGTGGCTAATGATAAGATGAAGTGATTACCAGGGAAAGCCGGCTAGCCGTGCGTACAATCCCGGCGGTTCCTGGACCTAAAAAATGCTAGCGAAGAGGAAGGACCACGTGATTCAGGCATAAATTGGCAGATATTGTTTTGTTTATTATGTATTAGATTTGTTCGCTCGTCTTTCTAGTTTGCACGTGCATACTGTGTATTTTTCCTAAGGGCCCATCCGAAGGTATTAGTTTTTAGGACGAGTCATGTCTGACGTATGCTATGACTTGGACTTTATCGTTTTGAGCATTGTCCTGGTTCCTTCCTCTCCGATTGACCACATCTCGTGATTCCCTTAGTCAACAGCTTGGTAATTTTTTGGCAGGGAGCTGTGATGAATTGTGTGTTCCGAATCCTTAGCGTCTGCCCCTCCACTCGTGGTGTTGAAATAGTATTATTGTTTGTGATTTGTTAGCGGCACTCGTATCTATCCCTGGCTACGTTTGCAACTTTTAAGGCGTTTCTTGTAGTGCGCAGCCTGTCCTCAAGACATTAGTTGTAAGTCTCAATCACGCACAAACCTATAATATTTCGTGGCTAACTGCCAGTGAGCTAAAGGCAAACATCGTTATCGACCAAGCAGCTATTCTTTACACACCTCCGTGAAAAGACCAACAACCCCAGCAGACAACGCGCACACCAAGCTGATATATTGATATTCATTTTGTATATAATAAGTCAAATTCGCATAATGACGATTTCAGTGTTAAC
The DNA here is from genome assembly GCF_013076305.1 of Rhopilema esculentum. Next base: position 298,208 of record NW_027018659.1, read on the forward strand.
CAAGATACACATAAGCTCAGTCCATCGAGAACATGCTCGTTCCCAATATTACTACAATAGAGGGATATAACCACAACAGCAATTAGGATCCTATTCGAAACCATATATCTATCGTGCTACTCATTTCTCTGGTGACAAGCGCAAAGGTCTGAGGCCCATAACCAATCTCTTGGAAATGAGTGTACTTTCTAACAATAGGTCATCGAGCCTAACTCCCCCTGAGCGTCCCCTCCATGGCATCCTCAAAAAATTGGTTATATCATGCAATAAGTCGTTTTTCATTGAAATGAATTGATTGTTTCTCGAAATCTTAACTTCTTTTGTTACCCAGTGCAATTAATCCTTGCGAATCCACACAGTATACCGAGCGTGGTGTTGAGAGTGCGTTATATATTATTAATGAGCACGATCTGATGGTAATATGAAATGAAGGACAGCTTCCCAATATCTAGCCGTCACCTTTTCCCTGGTTAAAGCAATTCTTGAGCGAAGGAGTTAGCTGCCGTCGGCCAGAAAAGCTTGGATTATTTTCTGTGTTATAACTCTATCAACTTAATCTTTAGAATGATAAGGGAACGCTCAGTCATATCGAAAACGTATTAACTCTACTACTCGGTAATTGTTGATTATATAAGAGAGGGATTCTCGCAAGAGGCGCCTTACGTCAAGTACAAAATATAACGGAAATTAACGGATATTAAAATATCAGTTGTTCAGTATACACGAGATATCAATGTATGCTCACACTAATCTACTAAAACGTACATCCAGCTTCCAAAGCAGCAACAACGCGAAGAGTTGTATTAGAGCGTCATAGGTCTTATGCTGGAACGTGGCAACGACATCGCTAGATTAATAACAATTAACCATACGTTTTTTAAACAACCACTTGCGTGCTGAGATTGCAGAGTAACTGGTGACTGTTTGTGTCTCTATATTGAGACTAAACCAGTTTCCAATGGTTTAAATGACTAATTCTATGCAATCGCCTGGCAGTCTTATACCATATGAAAGCAATACCGATATATAAGAGATAATATAGCGACGAAACACCAGCCCATCAACAAGCCTACGTAAAGCGTAACCCACAGAACTAATATAAATATTGCATTAGTCATATAATGATGAAGATGTTGAAAACCGAAGGTTTCAATATTCTTTGACTGTCGTACGATCAATGATACTTCTATCTTACATGCTCTTAGATTAAGAACAATTTGTAGAGCAATGAAATAGAATCAGACTTGCGGAGCATTTATGTTTTCTAAAACTAAGGCCCTTTAGCCTAAAACGCAGTTTTCGAGATTCTACGAATTTTGTCGATAAATCAGCTCTATAATGTCATAGAAAATTAAGCTTACAAAAACTGAATTACTTTAACTAAAATGTCCTTTGTTAAAATTGCTTAATTCCATTTCGATAGGACTGGCGGCTAAGAATTTGTTTGGTCAGAGCAATCGACTGCAAACAAGCTGGAAAATTTAGGATGCATCCCGATAAACTACTACACATACAACTCGTAAAAGCGAGCCAAGCAGAAAACAACCAAAACACAACGATGATTGGATAAAGGTTGCTGATATGGAGGTTAGCCAACGCATGCTACTATCTTAGAAAAATACATCTTTATAATCAACACTGAATAGAATTAACGTTGACCCAAGACACCACAAGATATGATGTAAATGCAAATCTGAGGCAAGATATTCTCTAATTTTTACGAACAATTCTCCGTAGGTTTGTGCGCTTCTCTGCTGCGAGATTGAGCAATGTGACACTGCGTGGGTGGATAACAACGTCTGCTACTCAGTCTCTTGTAAAAACCACGCTTGTGAAACGGAAAAGGCCACAGGGAAACATGCAAATTCAGCTGTTGTGCAGTTCAAAAGGAAGTACCAGAATTCAACGCCAAACAAAGGTACACTGTTGTTTTCCGCAAAACCAATATATATATCTTATCCCAGTGTTGGAAGCCCACGTAAAAGGCCACAGGCATTATGGCTATCGGCAGTATATCATCTTTCTACACATTCAAGTGCTTGCGATAACAGTTGCGTACACAAGGCATGGGCGGCGCTAGAAGGAGGGCTAGGGGCTTCAGCCCCACCCCACTATTTTGCAAAAAATGTTCTCAAGAAAGTAAAAAGAGTGACAAAATAGGAGAAAAACTATTGCGATAAATCCTGTTGTTGATTAATTTCCAATAAATAATAGATCTATGGGACCTTTATAAAGTAGTGAATTTCATTTTAAGATTGGAAATAATCAAACGTACTAAAAGCATGCCTTAAAGCATAGCATAATATTATAAACGATTGCAAGAAAATGACAGTGAGAAATATTCTGAAATGTATTTTAAACTTATCTTAAGAGCGTGGGGGCAAAACTTTTCTGCTCGCTTTGCTCGCAGGGAAGCCTATACCGTCAGAAATACCTAGGGCCTCCGAAACCTTTTCGCCGGCCCTTCCAATGTACCGCTAGCATAACTATTTCCCCATAAAATATCTTGAAGCATTTAAGCCTGGTTCCCATAAAAGTTGAACTCAGATCAACTCTCCCGACCATTGCAATTCACAGTCGGCGCAGTCGTAACGATCGGAAGTGTTCCATAAAATCGGAAGGCCAACGCAGACTGACGCAGACTGTCGCCGACACTCTTACGATTTTAAAGGAACCAGGCTTTAAGTGCAGTTTTAAAAAATGGTTCTTTAGTCTAATAAAGCTATCAACTCGAGCCCTACCCAACTTTGAATTTTTTGGCGCAGCCTCTACAATGGGGAATGGGGGGTCCGGAACCCCCCACTTTTCTAAAATTTGTCCAAAAATGGTGCAAAACTCATAGGGGGGGGAAAGGGTGGGGTAGTATACTGTATGCTTGTGTCAACAATAATTTTAAAATACTTTGCTATTTACCGTAGCTAATATGGATCAAATAAACGGGAAAAACTTTTTTGACCACGCCCCCACTGCTGCAGCCCTGGGTACGCTACTATGCGATAAGACGACACTCCCTCTATGACCACTTTGCCTTTTATCTTTTTCCACATCGTTTATCTTTCTATATGATCCAGGCCTTTACTTTAGCATTCCGCCTCCTCTCTAGCTTGAGATCCAGTAACACAAGTGCTCCATTATAAAACTGAACTGTATATCTATGTGAGGAAACGTAGCAAGAGTCACACCAGCTTAAGAACAAAACGACTGCTTCTTTTCTGTTTAATATTCGGACTGTAATTATCACCAAGTAACTCATTCCTATTCACGTACTTAAAATACCTGTAACACAAAAAGGTATCCGCTTTTAGGAGTGCAGGACCACTTGCTTTGGTTACCACAGAAAACCCCCTTTTAGTTAAGATTTCATAAATAGTATGTTAGGAACTCAAAAGACATTTTTTTAATCTATCTAGAGACAGCAAAGGTGGCAGTAACTGGTGTAAAATACGATGAAAATAAATCAACAATTGTAACTAAACAAGCAGTAACAAGCATAAACGGAAAACCGGAAAAAAGCAGTTCGGCAGTTGGGGCGACAGATATGGAACAGGCAGAAAAAAAACAAGAGGCACTCGTGACCATTAGCAGCCAAAGTCCCATGGAACAACTTCTTCAAAGTGAAGCGAGCATTATTCATAACAAAGCAACTGTGGAGGAGACGGCCTCGAAGAAAACCACCCAGGAAGAGGCCACAAAAAAGAAAAGTGATGTAGACATCAGTACCAACATCCAGTCATTGAGTGAACATCTGAAGAAAGCAGACGAAAAGGCAGACATAACTGCAGCACTGGAAGAAAACGACAAACGAACAATACATCCAAAGGTACACCACAATTAAGCGTCTTAACAACCATAGATATGAAAATAATACACTCCCAAAGAAAAGGAGAAAAAGGACAAAGAGAATTGGGAAAAGAGGGCGAGCTGTCTACGGAATTTTTCAGAAAATTAAAAGCGATCAAGATATTTTTAGAATCTTGCTAAGATAATGAAAGTTTTGGAACACAAAGAAGATTTTACGTGAGGTAAAAAAGGCCTGTTTAGAAGTAGTATAAGCTTACAGGAAAATAAAGATGTCACAAAATAGCTTTCTACAAGGTTTTCTATTTCTATTAATTTTCTTCATAAGAAATATTCAAATTTCTCTTTCCCACTCTCATTTGGTGATAGGTAAAAAGGCCTCCAGAACAAGACAGAGCAAGTTTAGGCATGAAAATCTGTCATGCATCAAACTTAATACTTACTACAATTTTCTTTCTATTTCAGCTTCGGTATCACAAACATCACGACCTACGTCACAACCTCATATCCCCAATTATCATTGGAGCCTTCACGTGCATGGCTGTAATAGCACTAAGTGGATTCGCAATGGCGATAATAAAGTACCAGAAAGAAAGAAAAGAGAAACACAGTTCACAGAGCACGCAAACATTTGACTCAAGTTAGGGATGCAAAATGGCTTAACTAGGAACTAGTAATAACATTTAGAGCATTGCGTTTTGACGGCTGAAACGCTTAAAACCAGGCAAAGAAGCAGAGAAAACAAAAAGAATGGTATAGCAAGGGTAACAGTACGGTAGAGGGGTGTAGTAAAAGGGGGTTCCAATAGCAACGATGACCAACAATGATTCTGTAACAAAAATAATCTAATCCTTGCATTTACAATAATATGCAAAAGCTTTTTAGAAAAGTCTTGCATTGAAGCTTTATGCCAAGATGCTTTAAGCCTTGAGTAAACTCGACCAAACAGTTTCCTATTCATGACGTCAACTTTTTATTTGTTCTTCAGAAAGGTACCACTCATCAACTCTTAATCTTACATGAAAAGCACATTTCTGAATGAGAAAACTTTTCAGAATTTAAGAATTAGGAATGCTCATTTTGTTAGAATTAGGAAGCCAACTTAAATAACAGCAGAACCTGTGAAGCAGGTACAATAATAGGATAATAAAAACTAATATAGTATAGATATTATTATGTAAATACAATTACTTGATAATAACCAATTTACAGTGTCTGATAATTGACAAGCTCTTTTGTAACACAAAACGTTTTAATCCAATGCTAATTTGCACGAAATCCTGGATAAATGATGTCGCATGTAGAAATGTGAAGATTTCTTCACTTAAAAAACATTTATATCTAGGAATTGCAATCTACGTTTACGAAACGCTTTCATTGTCAAATTCAGTGTTTTCTTGTTTCTTTAGGTATCACTTGAAAAGGGTTTAATTACGGGCTTCGCTCGGGTTATTTCAAAGTCAAAATCCATTTGGTAAAAAACGCATTGTTTTCAAAAGCTACCATTTTATAATCTGCGATAAAAAGGAACTTAATGGAAAAATACTTCTTAAACATAAAACAAAGTCACATCTTTTGACATCAGGTAAAAGTATCTTGTTCAAAGATTGTCCAAACTTTGAATCATAAAAACTGGACAAGAAATTAAAGCATTTCATCCATTAAATCTCTTTGTATTATTTATAAACAAGAAGTGCTTCTGGTGTAACACCGGCAGAAAAAATGTTTGATTGTTAGATGATTGGGTATGGCGAATTTTTCAAAATAAATAGAGAATCAAAGAAGTAAGTAGAGGCTCGTGTTTAGCTCCTCTTTTGTTTGCACATTTGATGCTCAAAAGAGTCCGATCCCCGCTGCTATTCAGCAGTGTTCTCTGGTAGGCATCTGCGATTATAACATCGATTAGCAAAAGAAGAAACAATCATTTGCTTACTGGTCATTCCTGAATCAATTTATCAAAAAAGTATTCCAAAGTGTGCATTTCTTCAAACGATTGTCTTCCGAAAAACAGAATGATACAGTCGAAATCCGGTATGTCAGTCAAAATTTGACACAAGAAAATGCTCACTTTGCTTCAAATTTCGGTAATTACCTGAGATCTATCTTCAGAATTGGACTTGATACTAGCTAAACACTTATCGTTTTGAAAACATTGAAACCATTTCCAGCTGTACTCAAAACAACTCCAGGAAGTTGGGGATGCCAGTGGACCTCTTTGATGTCATTTTGGCCCTGTAAAGAGAGGTTGAGCGAAACTACAGTATGATAACCAGCAACTGAAAGTAAGATCATAAGCACATATTGGTACGAGGGGTATATGACATCACTTTTTCCACAAAGCGTATTGGATCGTCGGTTTACGGGATTTTTAGAACAATACGACTTTTAAGGATTTTTCACGAAAAAAGATGATTTTATCGAAGGCGTAATAGATGTTTATGCCTCGATATGCCCCACGTGTTGGCAATCGAAATCAACAGGAAGGAGGTAAACCGCTCGATGCGCACATAGATATTTTTAGCATCTACTGCTTTGAAGCATTGCTAGTCCTGTACGAAAATGATCTGGTTGAGAAACGTAAAGATATAAGTGGCTGTAGCACGCTTCCGCAGAAAATTATAATTATCCACGCACAAAAAGAAGATAATTTGGCGCCACTATAACATTGTCAACTCCTTTCTTTACCGCAAGAACTTATTTAAATATGTTTCCTCCGTGACTGGCAAATTCAAACTTGAAAGCCTCGCCTTAATAGAGGGTCTTCCTCTGCCTTTTTAGAATCCGACATAAGTTATTGTGGGTGAGCACGACAAAAAGGCCTAATTTTCATATCATCGAAACTGAAACCAAGACGTTTGACAACAATACAAAATTCACAGCAATTCGCTGAGGGAGAGTACGCTATCACATTCTTCATTCTGATTGGTTATTTGTGCATTAAACCAAAGCTGTATGAATATCGTGGTCATGAAAAAATATTCTGAGAACAATGGCGGACAGACTATCTTCAACAAAAATGAGAAATTAAACCCAAAGCCAATAAAAGAGATAGAAATTAGCAAAACTAGCATCAAGATTATCGGTATGGTATCGAATAGCAATAAAGATGGGCAGTATACCTCCTTGCCATTTCATGCTTTAACAATGTATCTAAAACCAAGCTAAAACATACCATGTGGATGAACAAAAGCTGTGGAGGCAAATCTTTCAATTTGCCTTGAGCTTGATCACCATCATCACGCTCCACCGCAAGGTCCCAAAGAGTAAGTTGATCATCTGACCCAGAAGCAGCAAAAACGGAACTATCACGTGAATTCCATTCAACAGATGTGATTGGTGCTTTGTGGTGTTTGAAAGTTGCAACTGGCACATCGCTACGATATTTATTACATTGTTAAATTAAAACATACCCAGGTGTACGCTGAAAATTTATATTTACCTTTCAACTGCTACAAAAATAATATGGATTACAGGATAAAAAATATCAAATCTTGCATGCAAAGAAATACTAGGGCGGAAGAGTGAATTACTATACTGAAACAAATAGATATAAGTGGTTGAAAACTGAACTAGGAATAAAAACTTTATTACAGTAAAAATCCAAAAGCATCGTACTATAAGACGGTTCATAGAAAAACCCTGAAGAGAAACTCGAGGCATTGTGCGCGAGAGACACAAAAGTGTCAAGATCAGTAAAATACATTGGTAGACGACAGGAAGATGATAAATAACAGTTATCAGTTGATAACATAAGCAAAAATGAGCGCAGCTACGGCTGCAAATAGGAACAAAATGGTGTACAACAAAATGGTGTACAGAAAAATTAAGACATACACCAATAAACATTACAATAAATTAAAAGTACTTGTGCCCCACTCTTAGAAAATTGATCTAACATACTTTTGAATCTGTCGCAAGTCCCATACTTTAACTGCACCATCGTCTCCACCAGAAACAATCAGCGGCTCATTTCTGCAAGGCAAAGGCAAAAGGTTACCACTAGATCATTAAAGAACATTCCTCCGTTGACATGCTGCTCAGGAATTTCCTGACGCAACATGTCATGGTATCCGCGGACTTTTGAGGTAAGAAAGGCTTTGGAAAAATCAATCACGCAGATTGACTAACTTGAGGACATAGATTTTCTAAAACTTCGATTGATGAAGAGCATCTACTTACTGGTTCCAGGAGATTACATTGACGTCATCATCATGTGCTTTACACGTGATCATACATGCTTTGCTTCCAACTGCACGAGCATCCCAGACTCGTATCGTTTTGTCTGCAGAACAAGAACTAAATACCTAAAAAGAAGTGGTGTTAACTTGAAACTAAGAGTGAACATAAGTTTCGAAAGATTAGGGGAAATGTATTTCAAGGCAATGAACAAATTAAAAATATAGTTCTATATAGATCCTATGTGTAAATTGAAATAGGAGATAATAGAAAATAGGAAAAAAATGGAAAAAATAGCACTGGTTACATTGCTTTCGTTTGGACTCCACTGAATATCCTCCACAGAGGCTTCGTGTGCATTGTATGGGCGCTGGTCGACATGAAAATTTCCGTCGTCTCTGAGTTGCCACAAATGGATATTCCGATTGCAGGAGCCGGTTGCCAGGCTAAAACACAGAACAGAATCCGCCGCTAGTTGGAAACGAAGCAATTTATAGAAACTGCATGCAAAAAGGGTTCGTAATGAGTGATAGACTTTGTATTCGGTTTCTCTCAGAATTCAGCACAAGAAGATGCAAGAAGAGCCAAGTGAAATTGGAAAGAATATGAATAGGCCTAAATACTCTCTAACTTTCATCAATGAGCAAAATAAGGGTACTGAGAACAGAAAACTTCCAGTCAACAATTTCTTTTAATCGTTGTGAATTGGATTTTCTCTTTAAATCTGTACAGGAAAATTCTGTGTGTGCAGAGAGGAGGCACAAGTTTTCGATGCCATAGAAAATCTGGTGCATTTTATATTTGGTTTATCAAAATAAACTTACCGGGATGGGTTTACCTTTGACCAATCAATCGCAAATCCTTCAGCTTGATGACCATTGAAAGTGAACATTGGCTTGACTTTGTCTCCAAAATATTGATTCTTTGGCGCTCCGGGTTTATCTAATGCATTCATCTGCTCTGCGACATCCCAGATATGAACCTTGCCTGTGTCTGACCAGGAAGCAACCAGATGTCTGTTTGGTATATGTGAGTGCTAAAACAGCAAGCGTACATAGATAATTACGTTGACTGACAAATCTAGGCTACAGAAGTAACATAAGCCACGGTAGGCATATTCGCTTGTACGTTTCAAAGCTTGCTTGTACAACGCCTATGACACTTATGGGCATAAAAGCCGCGTAAAAAGCCAAAGTTATTACTACGTTCCCCGCAGGGAAGTATAGGACAAGCATTCAAACTAAAAGCTAATAAAAAAGAAGTGCAGCTGGGAAATCTTTACATATCAATAACATCATTATTTACAAAATAACCCACAAGTAACAGCCAATAGCAGACATCACCAAAGTTTTTACAATTCTGTCAATCAAATCTGTCAAAAAGTAATAAAAGAGGGCATATCCAGAAACCAACACCGTAAAAGCTCTATTAACCCCCCCTCTCTATTAAGACCCCCCTCTATTAAATCCCCCTTATCAATAAAAAACTTTAAACAAGCCCCCCTCTCTTTTAAGCCCCCTTCTTTAGCCTTTGATGTCAATCATAGAAAACATGCGCATTTAGTAGGTCTCTTGACGGGTGTGATGACGATACGATCGTGTGCATTAAACACGGCCTATGTAAAGAGTTACTTGTGCGACTTAGTAGTCAGTGGAAATTTGTTTGAAGATATCCAAGGGTTATCCTAGTAATGTTTATGAAGATGAGGACCTTATATTTGGTTAATTGAACTTTCAAAGCTGCTAACAAAGTTTTTTGAGAACATTTGTATGACATTTTCACAACAAAAAAGCCAAGGGCATTTTCAAAACATGCTTGCTTTGAATTTTCAATAAGCCCCTTCTTTCTAATACGCCTCCTCTCTCTAATGAGCCCCCTTCTCTTCTAAGTCTCCATCTTGTACTGAAAAAAATAATTAAGCCCCCTGGGGGCTTAATAGAGCTTATACGGTAAAGAGCATTTGGAAAACTCCGATAAAAAGCTCAGTGTTTCTAACAAACATAATATGTGATTTATATCATCACCTAAATTCCATTTTCCGCTATCTAGGCATATCCTTTAGCTGAGAAATAGCAAAAAGGTGATCACCTATATTAAATTTGGCACACCATGTGCAATTTTAAGCTCTGTTGGCGCACAAGGTGATAAGCTACTTCAAGAGGTCAAATCTTTGTTATTACCCTGCTTAATGGTGATACTCTAATAAGCCGTAGCAATCTACACCGTAAATGAAGAGATCATACCCTTATTCTGTTACAGGCACCAATTTGCCTTATAGAAGCTGTTCGCATTGCTGGCCCATCAGCTTCATCTTCGATTATTTCGTCATCTGAATCACCTTCAAAGATACAAGACAACAAATGAATCACGATAAGCGCAGCAATTTGTCAATAACTGCATAAAAAATGTAAAGCCCTGGCCAAACGAGCCAACATTTTGCCCAACATTTTACCCAACATCTTTCCCAACAATGTTGGGAGTGGTTAGGAAGGCTGGCCAAACGATCCTACAATTCACCCAACATTTGGCACAACCGTTTTTGGGATACTCGGATTGAGTCCAAGAAGACATGCCATCCCTGGTCTTGAAAGCAACGCTTTTCTTTTCCCCAAAACTCTATTTATTTCATTTACGGCCACATCGTACTCATCTTTACCCACTAAATCTCTTTCTTCGTACTCTTCTATTATCCAATATTTTACGCTCTGCGCTCTCCTTCTTAAAATTTTGATCTCTGCTTCACAAACTCAAACTTGGCGCGCAGCGCTATTCACATTTATAAATTGTTTACAGCGCTTGCGTGAAGCTAACAAATGTTGGTAACCCGGCCAAACAACACCTTGAACAATGGGGATTATTTTAATTACCATCTAACAGCCGCCAACATTTTCGACCAGTTTCAAATCGATCCAACAATTCACCCAACGTGGTTTTGAGCCAACATGTGAAAAGAGCGTGTTGACTGAAATGTTGTATGAAATGTTGGCTCGTTTGCCCGGGGCTTAACTTTTTCAACAAAGTTGATTTTTTTTAACACATGTTTTTAACACATGTAACACATTTATATCTGTTCAGTTAATCCATGATTCAGACCTGTAGTAATTTCTGCAAATGATTTTGACACCCACGGAGAGTGTAGCCATTTTTGAAATATTTACTTGCATTTATTTATTCTGAATGTTGCTTTGTAATTTTTTGATTAATAAACAATTAATAATATTTCATGACAAAAAGAGATTTTCAAGATGATTGAAAAGATATAATTTAGCTTTATTCTTTCATAAATAAAACGTGTGATGAAATAAAGAGAAATAAAAAATCTAACTTTCATCTTGATCAATTTTTGACAAATCAGACATCTTAACAACCATGATGGAATTGCTGTGAGCTCTTTCTGCCTGTGTACCAGTGACCAAATACAATGCCATTGGAAACTGCAAATTTAAAAGTATTTACCAAACCATGGAAACAAATATGGAAACTTTTGTCTTTTAACAGACTTTGATGGGGAATGCCTGCTGGCTACAACGCTATAACTTTCCATTGTCATCATCTTAAAGTTGACAAAAAGTAAAAGATGAGTCAATATATAAAAAGGGTGAGTTTTCAGAATTTTTTCTAAGCAAAGCATTAAGACTTAATTAAACAGCCTTCAAAACTCTTGAACAAATGCTCTAGAAGTTGAAATAATAAAACTAAATGACCTGAGAAAAACAAAAAAATACCTCAGTTCTTGTTTCTCCAAGTTGATCTTTAATTACATCAAAACTTAAACATGGTGCACCAGTCTGAGCCTATAACGAAACATGCATTTGTCACATGACACAGAAATGACAAGCTAATTATTAAGAAAAATTCGAATAAAATTTCAATCCTTGCCTTTTAGTATTTTCACTTTTCTAGATAACAAATCCTATGAGAGTCTGACAAACACACACATTCAAATCTGGAAGTTATCACCTGTTTTGGTTCTAGCAGCCCAGCCCTGAGGGCTTTCTTAGGGCAATAGCATTGAAAGTGGAATCCATAGCACTTTACAATAACATTTTATTTTTAGCAAGTTATATCTTCAGGCCTTTTCGTAAGAAATAGCCCACGCAAGCTGCCCAGCAACCGCATGATGTCCCCAGCAATCGCAAGAGCGATGATATATAAATGTGATTTGTTTATCAAGCTAATGTACATCACAAAGGACGTATAGACGCTATTGCCAGATGATGGCAAAATTTTGTTCCAAATCTTTTGTAAAAATGCTTTACTGCCCAGAAAATGTTCCAAGTGCTAATGTAGTTCAAATACTAAGTGCCTATGGTATGCCTAAACATTCACAGCGTACTAACATTTTCTGTGTTTTGATATACCATCTTTGCATTGTTTATGTCACTTGCTTGGGTCACAAAAGATGACTAGAAATGTGTTAATTGAGGAGAAATTGATGCCCTGAAATATACTGTTTTGCACGAGCAATCAAACACTTGCATGGTTTGGTTTGCTTGAGTGATGACATGATTGTGAGTAATCATGCTAAAAGAAAAGGCCTCATCTTAGACAAATTTTCATTGACTTTCCTGGATTGTAACACACTTTGAGCTTTGGTCACAAAAGTTTTCACACTGTTTATGTTAGTGAGAGAGAAATCTAGATAACAATGCAGCATGAAATCAACTAAAATTCTTCATAACTTTTCTTAAGTCCAAAGTAGTTATCATTTGAGATGTCATAATTTAATAAATTTTTCACAACCTCATGATACATTTCATATGCACTCTTGTCAAACTCAAGTTCTTCATTCTCATCAATGGGATCCCCTGGTAGGTACACAGAGTCCTATGATGTAGGAGTTAAAAATATTCTATAATTTAAGAAGTCAAAAATCAGAGAAGGCATACAATAAATGCAGATTAAGATTTTTCGAAGAAGACTTTCCATTCATTTAATCACTCCATTTACAATTCCAATTTTCACTGGTAAAAAAGTATCAACAAAGAACTTGGCAACAACAAAAAATTAAGAGGAATGCAAAATTTCTTACAAGACAAAACATCAAATAAATTTGGGTAGCCTTGTGCATATGAATCTTATTTCATAGCAAAAAAGATCAAGCAAATTACAAGCACACATTTGGTAACCAATCAAAGAAACAGAAGGTCACTTTTAGACTTTTTGTCTGATATGCAATATGTCACAAACAAAAACATTCCTGTTAAAGCCACAGTTGTAAAAAAGTGAAACAAACTACCTTTTCTTCAGATTCCTTTCTGCTGTCTTCTGACAAAAAAGGAAAAAAACATTCATTACACCATTAAATGACATATATCTCAAAGACAAAATTGGAAAATATAAATTTAAAAAAGGTTTTTCCCCTAAGTTATGTTATTTATAATATCCAATTTCATGTGTCATTTATTATTTTTCCTATCAATAGTCTCAAATTGAATTCTGGCACCACAGCTATCACTAAAGATCTACCCATCTTAGTTGATATCATCTCTCATGCTTATAGCAATAAGAAAGAACTTTTCTGATAGAAACTATAAGTGATTTTGATTGCCCTTAAAATGAGCCAAAAGGCAAGCAATTGAAAAGTCCTGATGATAAGGTTATCATGATTGAAACTTGTTCACACAGAGCACCTAAAAGTAAATATTTCAAGAAAAGTACCATTTCCACTTTCATCTATTCTCTCTTCATCTGCATCCAGCATTTCATCTAAAAAGCAATTATAAGTTTAAAGTACTTCTAAGGTCAAAAATTAACTAAAGTTTTAAAGATGGCTTTTAACATCTCAAAACTGTTATCTTTCCGTTCATCCTCCCCAATTATAAGACGGGTTTGGGACAGCCAATTTCAAGCCTTTGTAAATAATGACCCAGGGTGGACTGAACTGAACTGGTGAAGGGTACCTATCATGCCAAATGTACTCTGAAAGACCATCAGGGTATTTGTTTACGTACGCCAAAAATATCAGCAGTTAGTAAGATGTAAATATTGTATGCCAGACAAAGAAAACTGTTTAATAGAGAAAACTGTGGTGTACCAGTCTTCATTTTATTCTTTTTCGTGTTAACTTTGTAATATGGCTTCAGATCATTTTGCATGAAACGGTCTTTTGGTTCGACTGAGTCTTCCTAGATCCACTTACAGTTTTTCTATCTGAAGCATCATACTACATTAAACAACCATAAGGCCTTGGAGATCCCTTCTAATAATCAACCTAAAATAAACACCACATACCGTCCATCCTTTCCTCGTCGTCCGCCATTTTGCAACATGTGAAATCTCGTTCTGGTTACTAGCCCTGAAGGGAAACGAAGGCATCAATTATAACGGAAGGGAGACGAAAGCGTAACCCCCCCCCCCCTCGGGGGGTACTCCCATTGATGCCTGACAGGGGTCCAGTCCGTTTGAGGGTCTTACCAAATGGCTACCAAATGGCACATTTTCGTTAATAGCTGAACTGCTCAGTTTAGCTTGCGATTTGTTATGGATAATGAACAAGAGGACATGAGAAATAAAGTATAATCAGATTTGTTCCGAAAAAGTATGATCAAGAAAACTTCAGAGTTTGATCCTTTGGATAATCCATTCCTACTAAGGAAGAGAAAATATCGACGCAATTATAAATTCTATTTAAACTCATTTTGACAAGCCCAGCTTGAAGGATTTTCAAACTTTTTTTAAAGCACTTAATTTCAGAAAAAGATTAAGATCAGATGTTACAACGTAATATTTTAACTGTACAAAATTGCTTAACTTTTTATTTTTAGTTGATAGTTCTTCTGTTGATATTTCAACGTTAATGTTTTCTATTAATCCGTGTTTCATTTACTTTTCTCCCCCATCTTATTTCGGGTACTTTTAAAATCTAAAAAAAGGTTTCATTACGAGCTATATGATAATGGTTATTCTAAAACTTTGCAAAACTTTTCTATTTCAAGTAAACATCACAAAAGCTGTGTGACACCTTCAGTCAAAATTCATTTTAGATACAGTTTCTGGCCATCCCTTAAGACACCATAACTCTAAAATTTTTCTTGCCGCCAACCATGGTGGCGGCCTTTCCTAAGCCCTTTAAAGACTTTGATATTTTGGCCCCTCCTGAAAGAAAAAGTAATTTAGCATTCATTGAATTCTTAAAGCACATGTGGCTTCCTATTTTTGAAATACATTTCAAAGTTTTTAGATAAGTCTTAATCATTTCTTCTTGTGCAAAATGAATTCTGCGGATTCCAGATTTGTATAAGTTTCTAAACGTATGTGAAATAAGAAATTCCTGGTTCTGACTCACTAATGAATACGGGAAAAGAGCAGCTATATTGGAACTTTGCGGGTTCTCCATTTATCTGTCTATATTTACGGCTTTTGGTATTTGCAGATTTTGCTCTTTCTTTGTAAAAGATTGGGGGAGAGGAACGTTTTTAAATTTCTGCTTTAAGATGGATAGGGATGCCGAAAGAAGTGTAGGAAAAGGGGGAAATTCGTAAATGGGCACTTTAGATGTAATCGCGCACTTCAGATTGCCTGAGATTTACGTACTAAATAATTGCAGTAATATTAAAATAATTTTACAAAAACTTTATGACTATGTAAAATATTAGAAACATTGTAGAACGAGATGAACAATATTAAAAAAAGGGTTAAAACAAAAATCCAAAAATTCCTAATCGAAACAAAACATAATAGATTCAAAGCAATCATACAGTAACGTTTTTCCCTGAACACTTTTACTGTCGAAGTTTCAAGCCCTCTAGATTGGTTTATAGCGACACCACACACTTGTAAGTTATTAACAAACGAAACAAGACTTTGTACAAATGTAAAGCTTAAAACCAAATGTTTTTCTGTCTTTTTTGAGTTCTTATCTTTCTGAAATTTTTGAAAAAAACCCTTGCCTCATTTTAGACACTAAGACACCATTCTTGCTACCTTGCTTTCTCGAGGAGTTTTACCCTTCTATTTTTACCGTGAGCCAGTCAAGTGCTGCTTGCGATAGGTCAAACCTCTCGAGCTAAGCCATATTCTGAGAAAATTGAGGTAGTTTCTCAGTGTTTCGAAGCTCTATCGGATGTCTTCAGTCAGCTTGTGATCGATGCTGATAAATCGTTCCACATCAGCCGAATGTGGCTTGGCAGCAACAATACGGGTTAAGGAAATCACATTACAATTGAAGCTTACACTTTCCACTTGGCAAATTCTTTTAGGTTGTCTTGTTTCAAGTGCTGAAGTTCTATTTCTGTAGCATCTTTGGATTCAGAGACAAAGTCTCTAAGGTTCAGACCCAAGTGTCACTCTGTGGCATTCTTTTAGACTTTCGTCAGTGGTGTCTCCATCCAATTTTCTTGTTCCATTGCTTTACTATTTGGCAAGCTTCAACATCGAATCAATCATCTCAAAAATTTTATTAGTTGCACAATAATTTCAAAAAGCTACAAGAGCTATTGTATTTTTTTCTTATTTCCCACTAATTTTGCTTTTCCCAGACCACTATTTCAAATCCAATGACCACTGATTACTGATTAGGCACTGATTACTGTTAAAAACGGCCTTGGTGAATTTAGTAGCGCTGAGCTAGCCTGTGTTCCAGACTCCTTTTTTGAAGTTGGGCATTGTCCTTCTGAAGCCCTGTTGCTATTCAGTAGTTCGCATGTCAAAACTGGAAACACTATTCATATCTTCAATCTCCACCTCTTGGAAACAACCGCTCATCTTTAAAATGAAATTCGGCTCATATAAATTTTTCTCCCAAAAGATCTGGCTGCAAGAAATACCCATTGTTGCATTCGATTTCTTCGGAATGCTTTCAGAAAATATACATTGCATTGCTTTGACGGCAGATCAAAGGACGGTCGCTAAGCATTTGATGTTTCCCATTCTTGTTATACCAGCTCTTGCGCGACCGGCATGCTTTGCGACTAAATTTTCAAAACCGGCCTAATATCATACTTTTGAAAACACTGTTGACTTTTCGTCGCGTAGAAAGACAGATACCGCAAAGCATGCTGGTTGCGCAGGAGCCTTTAAGTGCATCTATTAACCTCACTAGGTACAATCCCAAGCACATACGGCATAATCGGGCGACAAAAGTGGCCAATGTATTTCTTTTTTAAACAGACCAACGATTTTGCTTTATAAATTGAATCTTAGTGCAGCTGTAAATAAGGGGTAACGGCAGCCCAAATCTTCACTTTCGAGATGGATTACCCTTAAAAGCCATTACGCCCCCCCCCCAGTAAAAAATACACGATTAAACCGTTAGTTTTAAATGTTCTATCTCAATTACGCACATGTCAATTTAGAAAGAGATTCAAGGAGAATGCAGTTTGCAAGATAAAGTAGCTAGATCGAAGACGTTTATATGATATTTTGGAAGATGAGCAGAATCTTATTAGTTGAGCATGTTGTGATTTTCAAATATCGTCTTAACATAATCAGCAGCACTTGCCATCTCCATGTTGCGGCCATTGCACTGTCTTTTGACTGTCAATATTCCGCATTCAATAGAAACAGCTTTATCAATGCTTGGAAAATAAAAAACTAATCATAAACGTAGGCCATGTTTGGAACTGCATGTTTTCCGTGTAAACACGATAGAAGACGGTGTCCTTACTGTTGAGTGTACTCTACGTATCCTTGACAATGCAAATTAAATATGCCTAAAATGATGAACGATAACTGTTTAGCTTTGAACGAATCTATTTTGCAATTAAACTTTTATGAGCTTTTGTTTACATTACGAAATGCAAACAGCTACTGTTGTTTTTTTGCCTATCGGTATATTGGTTTTATGAGGTCTCAATCAGCCATTTCCAGCACATTTTTGTACTCTAACCCAGCTTTGCCACTTCAAAAAATTAAAAAAGAAGTGATATAACTTGACTGTCTCGTCTTGTGGGGGAGATGAGGGGATGATGGAGTGTAACATTACTAATAAAAACATAGACATAGACAATTTCGCTTCACTCTAGCTTACTGTCAAAAGACTTGACCAGCAGACAATTTCGCTTCACTCTAGCTTACTGTCAAAAGACTTGACCAGCAGACAATTTTGCTTCACTCTAGCTTACTGTCAAAAGACTTGACCAGCAGACAATTTTGCTTCTCTCTAGCTTACTGTCAAAAGACTTGACCAGCAGACAATTTCGCTTCACTCTAGCTTACTGTCAAAAGACTTGACCAGCAGACAATTTTGCTTCACTCTAGCTTACTGTCAAAAGACTTGACCAGCAAACTAACGATTTTCCAAGCCAATAATCGATTTTACTAAAAAACTAATGAAAAACGAGGGATGTTGCCCCTTAAACTTTCTTCTACCCAATCAGACCCCCCTTGAAGAGGGAGAGCAATTTTGAATTTACAACTTTGCCATGATTTTTCTCCAACATGCAAAATTCAAACTGGGAAAACCCAGCTGTTAACTATGACAGTGGATATCTCCGCTACAACAAACCAAAGGTCTTGCCAGGAAATAATGGCAACAAAGACATTAAATGATTAGATGTTTGACACGGCTCAGTTATACAGGCTTTGTATCTATCAATGTTTTTAAATAGGTACTCTGGGAAAAATTTTATCATCTAGTCAATGGGATTAAAAATGAAAGTTCACCAGTAAGTGTTTGTTAGCACAAAAGCAAAAAGAAAACAAAGATAACAAATGTGAAATTATATTTTAATAACTCACACTATTCCCCTCTCCTACATACTATGGACCATCTCTTGTAATAAATTTACAACGTAGAATATTGTTTTAATATCAAACATATATTTTCATAAAAGCAATGAAATAATTAATTTTGCAAAAAAAACTAAATTGTTTTTTTCAAACAAAACTACTAGGCTACTAGCTAAAGCCGAAAAACCATTCTAGAAAGCTATCCAATATATGAAAAATCTGAATGCGCTTTCAGCACAGAAATAGTCAGGTGACAAAGAATTTTTAACTTGCAATGAATCCAACAAATTTATCCTTTCAACATTATTAATAACCATACCCTATCTTGCTGTCAAAGTATCTGAAATTGAAAAGCCAATCTCTAAAATGGCTTGTTTATATTAAACTGATATAATGATGTGTAATTGATGTAAGTTGCATTCGGATCCAAAATGATATGTGGATCCAACAGAACATAGCAGACAAACAGGAACTGATTTGATGCTAAGATCATTTTCCAGAGTGAATTTTTCGGCTTAACATAAAAGAATGCCATCAATTTTTCAATATCAAGATACCATGAAAAGGTTCTTAAGGGAATATCAAACAAAAAGACAATCATTTCCTTGCTAAGCATCTCACATGGCTAAATTGGGGTCTGTAATATGAAGCATCATATGTTCTAAATACATGGTTAGCAAACATCTCTAATATTTGATATCTAAACTAAATAAATCTAGAAGATAAAAAATCTTTATCAAAAAAACTACTCACACAGCAACAAAACCAGCATAAGAGACAGAAAAAGCTTGATTTTGGCAATAACAAAGATCAAACAACTGATAATTGAAGATAAGAGAAATTATAAAATTGGTCTACACTGACAGATGGTGTTTAACAATGTGGTGAAACATGGGAAGATAGCTGCATGAATATTGTGATGCCACAACTATGTTGTTTAACAACTGGATTTATTTGCTGACACGAACAGTTAAGAGTTCAAAACTTGCAGGGGGGTTTTCCTATATAATAAAAAACCGGTTTGAAACCAAAAGAGGGACTGGGGGGTTAGAAGATATGTATACCACACTACCGACAAATTTCATGAGTTGACCTTTATAGTGTCTAACAAAATATACAGGATTGCCATAATGATATTAATGTCAAAAGTCTGCAACTAAAGTTCTTCCATATAGACTAGAACGGCATAAGTTACATTTTGTATAGAAACAAAGACCATAAATGGGTCAATCAACAAAAAACATTCTCAAAACAAAGATTGCAACAAAATCAATGTTTCATCATATTCGAATGTTGCAATGTATTGACATCAATGTTGACATCAATGTTGGCTTTAGTCACATGAATAAGTCTGAGACTATTATAAAGTCACTATTCTGGGAGGATGATCATCTAAAATGTTTAACAAAGATAAATCAAAGTTTTTTAATTTTGATATCCATATATTGTATTTTGAAAAGATTACTTCAGTCAGGGACTTTTTTGAATTGTTAAGAAGGTTAAGTGGCAATGTAACATTACAGTTGAAGTTGAAGTAACTTAAATTGAATTATTTTATATTGTTTTATTTAATATAGAGCTAACAGAAATCTTTAAAATATATTTTAATATTAAAGAAAGATCTTTGATATCATTATCATCATTGGCAGAAAAATCAAAGTTATTTAAATTTTTATTAGTAGATATTACATGAGACATGTGATATGAGATTTGAAAAATCTCTACATTTTGACCATCAATGATCCCCCACTGGCTGAAAACATTTTACAGGTAATACTAACAGATAGCCATTGTTGTAAATGTTGTGTAGTGTTGCTTCAAGCATCACTAACACACTAAAAAAATATTTTGTTGTAATCTGAAACCAATACCACTAGCTAATACTAATATAATGTGGGCTTTAGAACAAAGCATTGATTGAGGTTTGAGTGCCTATTTAATCAAAACCTTATCCTTTGTAGATCAGGCTGATTGCCACACATCTGTTATCCAGTAAGCTTTCCCAAATTCCATCTCAACAGTTGGTCTGGAGAAACTACAGCTACCTTTTCTTTGTACTAAAACTTAAAGTCTTTCTTACAAAGCTTGATTTTGAACGTCCATTTCCATGAGCTGGGGAGGCACTTGCTTTCTCTTTGTCACCAGAAAATGTACTATTATTAATGCTAGTAACATGAGTAAACATACAAGGAGAAGATATATCCTCTTTGCAAAGTTTCCTCAAAGACTTAGAGCTGTCTTTTCCTTTTACACTCCTTTTCTTTTCTATGTGTTTTGGGCTTTCTTTAGTTTCTTGCTCTGTCTCATCTGGAATATTACAGTGGACATCTTTGTAAAATACCGAAGCAATTTCATCATTGGGAAATTTCAATCCAACCATTTCCCCTTCCTCCCGTGGATTGTTCAGTTTCAAAGTATGAAAATTGCGCTGAGTCATTTTATACTCTGATCTTTCCGTTATGTTTTCTCGCCATGTTGCAAAGCCATTTTGTCTGTCGACTATACATAACTGCATTTGCACATTTTTGCTATGATCTTGGCTGTCATGTACAATAACAAGAACAGGTACTCCAGTCTTGAAATAATTCCACGTCTCCGTATCAGATGGTTTCCATGAATACAAGGTCGCCACTACTGGGCAGACAACAACACTGTTCGTAAGAGATGAGAAAGAGAGTTTTATTTTGAAAATTTCTGTATCATGTAAGTGTGTATCACTTGAATCAACCCCATCCATGACCCCAAAATCGTCAGTTACTGTTAAAGGTTTCAGCAATTGTGACGCCACCACTGCTTCCGAGATTGCTTGGCTGCCAAGGTTTTGTCGGGCACGATTTATGATGGGCCTAAGCAAAGAAATCAACAAACAGACTTGATCAACTTTTTTCTAGCAGCTATTCCAACTCCTTATTGAAACATTTAGAGTTGTACGCGAAATGGAGACGTCATAAAGCAAATGGGAAATCTGTCGTGAGTCACTACCGCTCTTGCTTGAATAAGAAACTCCTAGTTTACGTCAGCTAGGTAATTGGCTCTTGTTACTTCACACTACGTGGGCCCTTGCAAACCAGACCAAGCATAAAATCCTCTAAACGTATGATATTTGCGCTACTGACCTCTCGTTTTCTTCTTGCGGACCTAAAAATACTATCGTCTATTGACTTTCTTGAGTCTTGTTAACGTTCCGTCGCTTTCGCAGCGAAAAATTTGAGACCATTTCGGTTGTGGAAACTCCTTTCACAGATCGACTGTGCTTTGTGTGGTAATATCACGTGACTTGTTGTCATCTTTCCTGCTTCGTAGCGCGCGAACAGATATAATTTTCGCAACGTGCACAAAATCCTTTTACAAAGTAGCGTTTACTCCTTTGGAATTAAAAGATTCATAAGATTCTTCAGATGCCTTGAAAATTTCATATGAGGCTGGTAAAACTGTTATCATACAAAACAAGCTTGTCCAATTTGTATGTTAGTGGAAACCATTGTGGTACTATGGATGTCAAGAGTGTCCTTAATTGGCTACCTGACAGGTTCTGAATTTCCGTATCCACGAGAAGCCAGGATGGCGCAGGGGATTTGGCCCCCAAGAGTCTCGCAAAACATAGTGTTTTTAGAATTACCATACACGTATTTTTAAGAAATGGTCAAGGCTCGAAACATTCTTGGAACGTTCTTTATGTTAAATTATAAAGAACGGTCATGCTCTTAACATTCTAGTTCAAAAATACACGATTTCTTTAATTTGGTTGGGAAAAATTGCTTTAGTCGAGATAAGGAAATGAGATCAAATCTTCTGTCTATTAATCATTGCCAAGGGGGTTCATGTTTTTATTAAATCTCCAAGGCAACGGTTCTTTGGAATTGAATTCCTTACATCGGCCTCTACCTCCCACAACTTCTCAATCAAACCGATGGTCTCTTAACGGGCTCGAGTACAAAGTACATTTTTTTGTGCGTAACCTTGTCATGTTCTTAAAGGATATAAGTATAGGGAAGCACACAATAAATTATTTGTAAAGGATGGGTGCCAGGCCAGTAAGACCATCAGGGCCCCAATTTATAGCTTTCTTTGTCATGCCCAATTTTGATCACACAAAAATGCTATTAACTGCTGGACAGTCACTGTTTGAGGCCAGTTGTTCCCAGCCTCACCCAAAGGGCAGGTCTTCGTTTGATAAAATAGCTAATAGTGTAGAGAATAGCATTGGATAAATTTCCCTCAATGATGATTAATGCGTCAATTAACCATATAACTTTGGGAGAATTGTATGATGTCTGAGCCATGACATCGAACTGTTTGATTGACATTTAGATCACATGTTTGGATTATATAGAGTAGTATGAGTTAGCATTAGAGAGAGAGAGAGAGAGATAAGGAATTTAGGAAAGGTAATTTTCTTGGATTTCTCTACATCGCGGGTCTCAGCCCCTCACTCAAGACTCCATAAATTGGTGACCTAAAAAAATGACATCCGGGGTTTGAGATCAGTGCGTCGTTCTTCTATTGCCAAATGCTTCGCCTATATATTACGGTTTTGATCCCCAACCGGGACCATCGAGAGCGGGGCAAGGGGGAGGGCAAATTGCACAAGGACCTTGAGGCCTCAGGGGCCTCATTAAGTAATGAGGCCTACTTTAAGAATGAAATTGTTCAGGCGCAGCAAAAGTATGCCTTAAAATAGTAAAAGCTTTAAAACGATTGCAAATGACTGCAATGAATTTTCTGAGATACATTTTGAATAATCTGAAGAGCATGGTCGCAAAGACTTCGCTCCGCTCGGAGGGGGCCGCATCTTTTGGTTTTGCCCCAGAGCCTTCGAAACCTCTCGGCGGCCCTGACACTTCTAATTCGACGCACATACCAACATTGCCAATATGTGTCCCCTAACTGGTCTTACGTAAAGGAGGGCCTTGTCTGTAACCACATGACTATGCTGTACAAGAGAAACGAGAGAGAAACGACAGCAAGAATATCAATTTGCGTAAGGTTTTAAACGAAAGACACTACACGATAAAGGCAACAAATTTAGAGTAGGCAGTGGTGGCGTGGACACTCAATCTGTGTTCAACGAACCCCAGTTAAATAAATGCGATTACAACGTGCCCTGTTTTATAGCTATTGGCCGATTCATAGCGGGGCAACTGGCTTCTGTCTCCAAATTGCCAGTTCAAAAATATGTTACATTTTAGCTCTATGTTATAATTCAGAAGCCACACCAAAGTATCGCTTCTTTCTTCTTTCTCCAAATCAGCATCTTGAAGGGAATGAAACATTTCGTCATCATAAAAGAATATAAGAAAACCCATCTCTAACCGGGTGGTTGGGAAAGGGTTGGGAAATAAGGGCATTCACGACCACCTCTAGGCCTAAAATCTACAAACTTCAAGGGCTAGCCTTGACGTTGTTTACAAAGTGAGAGCGAAATTATCATGAATATTGTAGCGCACTATCATACTAGTTAGTATACTGTTCTATACATCTGGGGGGTAAATTTGGATGGGAATAAGCCAAACATTAAGAAGAAAGCTAACCCAACTCCTATTTCATTACACAGCGCAAAACCTTTTCAGATTCTTCAAAAATGTTTTATTCAAAACGAATTTATAAGCAGTTCTTCATTTCTAAATGTTTCAGGAATAAAATCGAACTATTTCAGTTTGCTGCTGACAAACAATTTCTTGGAAACGATGTTTTTGCTGAAACGGCAAGCACTGATCATGGGATTACTTAAGAATGCCGGTTGCCTTCCAAGTACTGCTTGGCTTATGGAAACCACTTTAAAACAGTGGCTCGTTAAAATGACACTAGGCTCAGTAAATACCAATTCATCTTCAAAATACAGAGAGGTCATTTGTCAAAGTTGCTCGTTAACCACATGCACCAATATAGTGCAATAACGCGCAATAAAACAACAACCAGCATACTTGGAAAAATTGTTCTTGGTTGATGTCAAATCAATTCTCATTTATATGAACTTCAAAAACTGTGGCATTGCTAACTTAAGATTATTGAAGCTACACTCTCTCAGTAAGCTGGTTTCTCTAAGCGGTTTGCTTGCAGTTACTTGGCGTTGTGGTATCACAAGCTTAACGTGCTAGCAAATGATAAATCCTGTGTACGTATTATGTCAGTCTCTGTGATCGGTTGGGTTATTGTATATATTCTCTATACATTGTACATACAATATACAACAGCAATGGTTACATGATTTCTTAGCACTTACAAGATTACATCACATGTGGCAATGGCATATACATACTGAAGACAATCGATTATTTACAAGGTCATTCTCGGATTTAGCAGCATCAGTTACCAGAGAAAACGGGTGCTTGCCATGAAATATACGCGATGCGGATTGGAGGCAGCACTGGTTCGGTCAACAGCAAGCAATTGGCACCTTCACATGCCGCGGTCATTATTTCGAATATAAAACATGACACTATGACACTTACACGTTTTAAAGAGATCATCAATATATTTTCAACAAAATCTTTAATTATTGAAATATGTTATCATTGCTAACTCTATATTCATTTCAATCCAGCAACATGGTAGCAAACAGGCATTATCAATGTCTTAAATCACTTCTCAAGTTGAATTGCATTACCCATAATGTCAAAACAGCATGCTCAGATAATAAAAACAAAATTTACATAAAATTTTAAAGTGCATTTGATAATCTAAATCATTTTTACGACCAATTTAAAACAAGAAGGTGATAACATTACCAGGAGACACGGCAATGAGGATGACCCTAACACCAGGTCTGTGACGTAATAATAGGTAGCTGCTCACTTGGTGCCATACGGGCAAAAAATGGTAATGGATAAGGAAATATAACTGCCTCAAAGCTCATTGCGTTAATATGAGTTGCAGAACATGAGCTGATCCGAACCTTTTTCAATGCACGTCATCCCATGGTAATGTAAATCACCGATGTCAAATATAATCAACTAAACAGATGCACAAAATCAACTGAAAACCAAGAAACATATCCGTAGGTGAAAGAATACTCCAAGTTCTAGCACAGCAGCCATCTACACGCGTAGCAGTTCTAAAATCATTTACAGACTATAACTAACCCACAAATAACAAAGAAGTTCCCCAAATCCGACCCAAGTGTTTACTGGGAATCGGCAGATTCTGACCTTGATCTGGTCAGGATCTTTTTCACCTCAGACCGAGGCTGCTCACTTTCAAAATGGTAGTATCTGCAAATAGAGCCATCTTCGCCAATTCTGTAGCTCACTTCACCAGGGTCAATCCATAGCGTCAACTCAGCAGGAAGGACAGAGTGAATGCAGGGTATTCCGCAATCGTCGGCGACACGTTGAACCAATGAGTCGGGAGTGCTTCCATTAACGCGTATGCATCTGTAACCACTTCCTTTTTCGGGTTTGTCGGGATACCAATGACCTTAAAAAATACAATCCTATACGTCACAATCACAAAACAATCAAATGCGAAGGTCTGAGGATTGCAGAAACTCAAATTTTCAAATCAAAACTCTTTACTTTACAACGTGCGTTTCGAAAAGAAAACAGATACTGTTGTTGCACAAGGCTCCTTCCATGATCCTCATTTGAACCTGCCACTAAATATATAGTAAAAATGTTCCGACAGCAGCCAAAATCAAATTTAATGGAAAACCTAACTTGTTCTATGATCGATAACTGGGGCTTTGCCAAAAAATGCGACTATTTTGAACTTAAATGAGCTACTTGATATGGAGCAGCGGGATCGTTTGCTGCAATAGTTAGTGAAACGACTGAACGACGCATGTCTTCACAGCTTAAACCTTTATTCAAAATCTTATGCAGTACGGCTAGGTAAAAGCCGGTTGACATGTTTATATTAAATGAGCAAATCGAATTGTTGCAACTACAAGGATTTGTTCAATGTTTCCTTAATTTCACGAGAAATTCATCAAGTCAATATAAGTTATTAACACTTCACTAGTGTAATATTGGGGCTTAAAACATTAGATGCTGTAAACATTGAAACATTAGTTGTTTCAAACCCCTTCCCTTTTTGACCTTTCCTCTTTGAACAACAACAAGTTCAACAACTTCACCACCAACAATTTTGCTATTTCATACCAATTATGTAACATGCGTTTGCACCAACACAATAGATTTATTTTCAGCCACTATCTTACATGCAAAAATCTGCAAATAACAAGTAAAATAATGGTGTTATGACATAGTTTTCGCTTCAAACAGCGCTGATGCCATTGATAGGCAATGGTAAGCAGCATTAAAAATTAATTCTCGACCTTACTAAGACATTCAAAGGCACATGGTCTTGATTAATCCCATTTTGATAACGGTTTTAAAATTACAACAAAAACAACATAAATGAACCTTCAAACTTGCTTCTGAGCTCTTCTGAGAGTCGATTTGAAAAGTTTTCCCAAACAACAGCTTCGTGCACTTGCGGCTGTTTCTTGATCAATGAAACAAACAAATTGATCGCTATTTCCACTTCGTCGCCCGAACTCGGAAACGTACTCATCGCCTGTGTCGTATCCGGAGCCGCATTCTTCTGTTTGCTTCGGGTCTTGGGCTTTCGCGGGTCACTTTTGCGCCTAGGTTTCTGATTTGGTAACGATTTCTTCACAGTGGTTGAATTGGCGTTCGTCATAGTTCTGCTTTTCCGGCGGAATCACATAAGCCTATGATAAGGCATACAAAACTTGAATCATTAGGAGAATTTTCCTATGGTAACAATACGACCCTAATTACATAAAAAACATTGCAAGTTATTGATTCGAGTACCCTTGCCGTTTTCGGTACAACAAATACATATTTTGCCTTTGCATATACAGTTTCTAACGGTCAAGATATCCTGGAAAAATTCTTCTGTGATTAAAACATCAATAAGTGATTTACCAGGCAAGACTGCTCAATTACCGTCAGGAATAATGTCCGTAGCCCCTGAAAATGGTGTTAATGAAGGCATGAGACATAAATTCTGATATTTTGTTATAGATTATTACTAATGAATTAAGAGAACGCGCATAAAACCGCATCTAATGCAAGCTTATTTATCAACTCTCGAAGGCCAGCTTGAATGGTGCAATAAATTATTCAGGAATACTTAAATTGATGGCAAAGATGTCCTCAAGCAGTAATTTATGTAATGATAAGTTCACTACAGAAGTAAGACACTTTCACACAAACTGAAGATAAACTCAATGACGACCTGTCTGACACTGACAAGTGGTCAAAGTTATTGAGCCTGGACCTGTTGTCAGTAATGCATGCATAACTAAGATGCATAGATATGTCTTGAATGACAGTGTGAGGTTTGGCCAGTAGTGGGAATGGAGCACCAGTTGGCTGTTTGAAAACTGACTTTCCTCAAGCTGAACATAGATAGAACCATTCCTCAAGCTGACAATCAATATGACAGCTGCATATGGCAAAAGTGACCATTGTTTGCATACATCTTTTCTATGCACCCCTCTATGAACTGTTCTTTACTGTTCTGCTTTGCTATGCTAAGCAGAGAAATTTTTGTATATGTATAAAAACAAATACACGATGAAGATTTGAAGATTCAATGGGATGAAGCATGGAGGCAATTGCTTCTATTTCTCTACTATGACATGATAATTCAAAGCAAATATACTATTAGATCACATGTTTTCTTACCAAAAATATCAAATCTTACTCAAAACAATGTAAAATGTTAGCATTCATGGTCTGGCTTTATAGTTAATGTTAAGGTGGCACATATTTGAGTCCTCTTTTTAAGAAGAATGAAAAAGAAATGTGTTGTTTAGGTGCGCTTCTAAACTGTCCAGGATTGCAACAAGTACTTTTTGTCATGATAAAAACATATTTTTGACTAGCTATTCTACGGCTAAATATCTTATTTGTACCACAACAAAAAGCTTTGAAGAATTTTCCTCATTGACTTTAAGAGATCAATCTAAAACTTTGAAAATTATGAATTCTTTATACATATTTTTAAGGTTTGTTGGAAAATTTGGAATAAAGACCTTGGCCTGACAGTAGTTACACCATTATAAGCCATTATTAGTTACCTTACACACCTATGTTTTCACACCTATGCTCATAGTTACCCACAAACAAAAATGCAGAGAAGAGAAGGATGTAGCTTTAGACAAAAATTTTAAAGATATTCGTTTTCAACCCAAATCTTTCTTTGCAGTATCTTTGCAGATGTTGTCTGTTTTTCTCAATTTCTTTCCATCTAATTTTTCCTGGCTTTACTCACAGACTGTCCTGTGGCAGCCTGCACTGAACAAAGATTTCTCATTTTTTCCAAGTGCTAGCATCTTGCTCATCAGTCCATTCATGATCACATCTCTAGAGACACTGTCTCTTCACCTCCATTTAGGACAACCTGTCTCTGTTTCCTTCTACTGCCATATTCAGTCTAATAATAAGACACTGGAATGATCTGACGGTCACAGCAAGCCAAATAAATGTTACATGTAGCCCCATTATTTCATCCCTACACCTGCAACTGCAGACCTTCTATGAAAATCTTTGTTTGCTATTCTGTTTCTTAGCTCTAGCTGCCTCATTGTATTCCTTCTTTCTTACTGCCAAACAATCACCTCCAGACCAAAAAACACCTTCTTGAAGGCTTTAGATTTAGTTAATGCCTTAGTTATATATATTCTTATAACATAGTACTCCTGACACCTCTCTCCACTTACATAATTTGAATGTCAACAACAACTGGCTAGCCTAATAGAGTTTCTCCTGTCACAATTTCAAAATAGATTTGTGCAAAAACTTCTCTTCAATGGGCCACATGCACCTTCAATCATATAGGCAAAGTTGTAGATGCTTTAGTGTAACAAACAGGGCAGTTTCAAGTTATAACTTCAGGTTTCATGCTTTTATGTAATCATCTGAATATAAATGTTACAGATATATTGAATTATGATTTTTTGCAGATATAACTAATAGTAAGAATATTAGAAAAATGAATTACACTTTAAAAAAATTGTGAAGAGATCAATTGCTCTTAATTCAAATAATGTGGATACTGACACAATTTCTTCACCATTAACAATTGTGTGCCTTCTTTACAGTCTAGTTACCCTCCATTTACAAGCAGGTATATTTAGCTAAAATTCTTACCAAACAAGAAGCTGTCCCCAATATACTCAAGCCTCCAGGAATTTGTGAAAGATCGCTGATGATGCTATCTCTTATCACCTGACTTAAATGCACAATATTCTATGGCCTAGAACATTCTGGTTACCAGATATGATGCAATGTGAAGAAATACTTTTACAAATATCTAAAAAGTATTCATTTCAAGAATTCTGAAAGGGTGGCTGAGGCTTTTAAAACATAGCTCTAATGGAGTTTTCATTAATGTACAGCCTTGCATGAAGTTTGCAAGTTTGCATAAAATTTGCATTTTTGCAATAAATATAAATTAAAAACATTTAATAAAACATGTGGCGAAGCAAGGACCTTGTCACAACTCTTTTACTACATTCAATGTTATCATTTTCCTTATAAAGACAGGTTTTCTCACCTACTCTAGTGTCTTTTAAAATTTCTTCATTGATATGAATTTATAATATACTTCAAGGTATATTATACTTCAAAGTTCAAAAAGGCATTTTCTGATATTACTATATCTTTGAGCATAAATATTCTATATGGTGTGTTTCTCTAACATTAAACATCTCAAATAAATATGCTATATCAAAGCACTATTTCGTAAGAATGTCATTATATTCAGTGTAATTATGCGCTAGGCCTCCAAAAATGCCCCAAGCGTCGGCAAGTGGTTCAAGAGTAATTTGTTTTCCATTCCAAAGTGGACAATGTAAAATGTAAGAATGCCTGATTGGACGGATTGACTTTAATTTTAGATTTAAAACAAGTTTGTGTTGTTGGAAATTATAAACGTGAAAAGGCTTTAATCCTAATCAGCGTAAACAGCGAAAATTTTTATAAGCGACTGATTCATGACAACAATAAATACCACAGACTGTCTTTCAAAGTCCAATGAAAAAGGTTCTCTTCTGATTTTATCGTTTAACAAAATAGACTAAAATGAAGACCCATTGGTTAAAAATACCATGACTTGCAAGACAGCTTTTGGAGCTAATCCAATTTTTACTGCAGCATCAAAGGTGAAAAAATATAAGCCACAGTGGGGATTGTGTTGTAGAAAAACCTTTGGAAATTATTGGTTCATTCAAACATAAGCGAGCTGCTTATCGTTAAACTTGGCTTTTTGCATAAATATTTTTAAAATATAACTTTTTTGACAACATTGCTACAGTAAGCTAAGAACAAACTGAAAGCTTGAACAAAATAATGACCGCTAAATTGTCTTTTGTTTGAAAAGCCACGTCAATAATGCAGGCTTCGGAAAATTTTCAAGACAATAGAAGTCGTAAGTTGGGCAACTTCCATTCCTTTGGGGGTAAATTAGCCCCGATAAATTAATAAAAATCTTATAGAACAACAGTTGACTCCCGTACCTTTATTAAGATGCACTGTTGCTGCTCTCTTCAAGAGATGTTAAGACGCCAAGTCTCCTTTCAGCTCGGGTATAGATTTAATCTTCCGACAATTCTGGCGCGATTGTCCCGTAACTTCGGAGCGTCCGATCTACCTTGAAAGATCGTCAAATCCCCTTGTAACTTCTATGAAGCGTTGTTACTTTACGAAGTACTATTTCCAGTTGGTTTAAAACTTATTTTGGGAAGCTTTCAGGGAAAAGTTTCGTGCAAAATGGCCGCCACAAAGTCCTACGCTTTTCCGCTCAAACAGCTGATCAAAATAAACCCAAGTGCATTGTTTTTCCGATTGTCCTGAAAATCGATGTCCCGGATGAAGATATCTTGCAGAGGAAATGACGTCAGTGAAAGTGGTCATGAGGGAAATATGAAAATGGCCCCCTTTAACAAGAGTTCGTCAACTAACAATTATAAATTAGTGAATCCTTTTGGGATCTCAGTAGTGACTGGTGAAGAAAATAGAAAGAAAAGTAATTTGCCAAGCGAAACTTGCATAAGGGGGCAAGGGGCTAAGATTTCTCTACAAACAAATTTATGAAACTGTTTCATTTAAGTTCGACAAAATGAAACATATGGACGCTATTGAAATACAATTCAGATGTATGATCAAAACAATGACGGTATCTTCAATGTTGAGTCTAATTGAAATGCTCCTTGGGTTTAGCTTACAGAGTGCGATCATTCTCAAGTTCTCAGGGCCGCTTAGAGGTTTCTATTGCCCTGGGTAAAGCTGGAGATGAAAAAGCACAAAAATCTGTAAAACGAAAGGGGGATCTTATAAACAGATTGATCAAATAAGATACAATCTAGATACACATAAGATACAGAAACAGATACAATCTAGAAGCTTTAGCTCAAATAATTATCGAGGTTACATATAACTGTGAGATATTCTTGGACATTTTGTTTGAATGGTATTTCCAATAAAATGTTACGTCAAAGAACAGATCAAGGCCAAGGTCAAGAAAATGAACATGATTTCAGCGCTTCTTGTATACCAAATCTCTGTGGAAAGCAGAAAGACAAGTATTTCATGAAATGAAAAGCATTTTGATCAGATATTCTTCCTATGAGCACAGATAACGGAATATTGTATCCGCGCATTGTATATTACCCAGGGGAGATACCCAAAATTTTACATGCGGGGAAGTCCAGCCGCAACACCCGTTCCACTCGTTCTTTCTAAAATTTAGAATGTGTGGTGACCGCAGTTATTAAAAATTACCTGAAAGTATAAAAAAAAATTCAGCAGACCCAAAGCAAGTGTTGATAAGGCAGATTCAAAATAATCAAAATGCAAAATCTTTTTATTGAGCACATAAAAGTTCACTAGGCATGATAATTTAGACAATTTACCAAAAATATCAGCTAAAACAAATCTGTTTTGGTATTCCTGTTTTTGATATTGTTATATGTTAGCTCAACCTTATGAATCAAAAGGATAAATTGTTAAATAGATGCCCAAAATCAGGGCCCCCTTGTATGTAAAAAGTTCAAGTGTCCTCCTTGGGGGTATATTTGTTAGATTTATAATAAGCCAAGGCCCATCGGCAATGCAGAAAAGGGAAGAGCGGCTACTGAAAAGGCGGTTTTCTTGTTGCAAAAGTAGCAAATGATGACTTTACTACTGGCTTTGCAGACACGACCTCAAGTAGCATGAGAATGAAATTTTCATTTTCTATACGAACTTGCAAAGGAGAGAGTACTTGGTTGCAAGGATGTTTTCGTAATATTCCTTTTCTGAGAGAGGAGGGGGCTAATAATTATAGAACGACTTCTTCATGCATAGAAAGAGAAGAAAAAGCAGAGCTGAATGTCATGGGAGGCTGTGAAAGCCTCCTTCCTTCAAGTTGATAAAGTTTCACCCGAAGCTGTATCCCTATTCATTTACGTTGATCACCATGTCTTAAAAAAAAAGAGTTACGAATACGGTGCTTGAAACAAGGATTTAACAGTTGAGCTTTATAAAACCCGCTTCTTCTATATTTTTATGAATTTTTCATATTGGTAAAGCAGTTGGTTTTAACTTTCCTTCATTTTTGTAAAAAACATTTTCTCTTCCACGCCCTTCAAACTTTCAGAAATCGTGAAAAATCCCTCTTGTAGTAATTCGATCTATTTCAAAATTTTTGCTGGTGCTAATGATGCGCCAAAAACTGCTGGATGTTCTGTACTTCAATAAAAAAATATTTTCTAGCTTCTTTTAAAAAGAGATGAAACATTTTCTACTGAGATGAACTAAATAATATTGAGCTTAATGCTTGAACTAAATTTCTGTTTGCAATGTTGTGACGTTGTACAGTAATAAGTAATTTTGAAAATAAAAAGATTTGATTTGTTCATAAGTTAACATTAAATCTCCTAAAATAATAGTCAAAACTCTAGGTTCTACGTTCTGTATCTTTAAGTACTTTGAACAGGATTAAAGTAGGGCAAATGTCTCTACCGAAAGGGCAAAGCTCACCTAGAAAAACGACAAGAGTCATTGCAGTCTGTGAGTGAAGTAGTCTTAAAAGAATTAAAGAAGAAGGCTACGCCAGTCCATTGGCGTCGCCAAAGAGTTGACTAGGGTAGACTTGCCCATCCCAGTTTTTCAAGAGGTCGATTTCCTGAAACCCAACCTTTGAGGGGGGGGGGCTGGTTTCATTACAATTCTAGTTCTTGCAAAAAAGCCCCTCCTCCTGTTACAAAATTGCTGTTCCATTTGCAAAAATATTGAAATAGATTGAAATACTAAAAAAGGCGTTTCCCACGCTTTCAAAGTGTTTGAAGGGCGTGGTCGAGGAATTTTTTCTCACGACAATTTTTCCCAGGCACTGCGTCTGTTTTGAAACACTAAAGATATTCAAAGGGCATAGATGTATGGAACCAAGAAGGCTTTTTCGATCGCTAAATAATGCGCAAGAACACGACATTACCAGCTCTGCAGCAACATAACGTCCATCTATTTAATCGCGTTTAAGTGGATTATCGAACCGACGGGCGAGTCCCAAGAAGTAGAGGAACTGTGGCCTATGAAATTGAATCGCGAATATAATACAACACGAACACAAAATAATCGAGGAAGAAGATTAGACATGTTTCAGATAAAATGATATTGGTTTCGTGCAAAGCAGCGCGCGTTTTGCTAACCCATAATTCCACTACCAGCATTTTGAATAATGTATGATCCAATGTGTCCAAAGGACAAATAAACACAATTGGAGAATCATAAACTGCGAAAGCTTTCAATTGCCAATGAACATTGCACTCCAAGTATCAAACCAGTTATCAACAAGCAAGAAAAACGTTTTGAAAAGTCTTTTTACGGTAAAAACAGTGTCGCAACTGACCGAAAAGAAGATTATTGTGCTGTTGCATGTAAAACTGTCAGGCACCGCGGAGCGTTGAGAAAAGTGGGGGTCTAAAAAAGCGGTGGGGGGGACTAAAACCGTATAAAAAGAGGCTTTATTGGTAGTTTATTACTCAATATTTGGTATTTTTTGCAAAATAGTTTATTACTTAATATTTGGTTTATGTTTTCAAGCAAGTTCTCTCATCTATTTATATTTTTCAATGTTTTCTAAGTCAGGATGAAGGATTTGATTCTTTTGTCTATTAGAAACCTTCTTTTGACTTTATTTTGAGTCAGATACCGTATTGACTGTAATGTCTGAATATTGTGTCTGATTCTAAGTTACATTCGGCTTACGTTTATCACTCTATGTGTTTATAAATACTTTCAAGAATACAAAATACGTGAATGTTACAAGATAATTTATATAATATGGCACACAGCTGTACAAGACACTTTTTTCTAGGAGGACTGCTACATTATCAGCAGCTATAAAATTAATGAAGAACCCGCGTTTACAATAATCTGCATGCTTCCAATTTCAGTTTGCTACAGTTGCACATTCAGCTAAATGAATACATTTTTGCATAGAAAAGTTCTAAATGCCATTTTCTCAAGAATTTGAAAAAACGGATGCTCAAAAGACCTTAAATTATAGTTAGTCCCTTGCTGTAATGTTTTCGGATGTTCATACAAAATTAGCCACTTTTGTTGTGGGCCCTCAAAGTTCATTAACTTTTGTTGAAGACTCCCAACGTATAGATTTCTTCTAAAGCAAATTCTTTTCGACGTATACAAAACACTCCAATCTTGATTAAATGGCGTTATCTCGGTGAAAACCTGCAGTAAAGACCAAAACTTATCACTAGAACTAATGAACTAAGTCAAAACAGAACTATCATGCAAAATGGTAAATGTCAAAATTTTGTGCTTTTGATAAGCAAATAACAAACATGGGCAGAATCGATGAATTTTCATAATGCAACATAGTCAAATATCTTGCATACCTGTTTAGTTTACAGTGCGCGTGTTCAGCGAGAAGGTCAGACCCGTCGCTGTGGACGTCATGTAGAAATCATGGTATCAACTAACAAATGCATTTTAGTCGGATGAAAGGCGAGTGGGCACTCACATCCGAAACATACATTTTGAGCATTTTAGTATTAGCACATTTCAGGTGAGTATGACAGCTGTTTTTTGGCAAATTTCAACTATTTACTTTTTATTTATTCTTTTTATTCTTCATGGAGCACAAGAAAGTGAATAAAGCTTCTACTAAAATTTCAGAATTGATATCATCTATTGGGGAACGCATTAAATTGCAAAACCTCCATATGTTGAAGAAGCAGACGTTAACAAAATGGAAAAAAGCTGAAATTTCAAACTCATTGGGGTCAAGATATGTTGAATATTAAGTTCCTCTTTTGTTCAATTTTTCTGAACTTTTCTTTCAGAGATCGCAATGTGGAAGTCAGTGCTTTTGCTCGTGCTAGTGGTTACGATCTCATTAACGGTAAAGTTCAACTTGGTTATATCATGATGCAGCAAGAAATAATCGATATTACAGAAAAAATACATTCAAAAGACTCTTCTAAAAAGCATTTAGTATTCAATTTGCCACTTGAATTCAAATTTGAAAACTACGTATCATTTGTAACTGCTTGCTTATTCTTAAAAATTAATAGTTATCAATCTCAACGGTAATCTTAAAAGCAATTACATTGCTTGTTTAGCAAGCTGCAAAACAGCGTTAAGTATTATATGTTTATCATGGAAATTTTTGACAATTTTGTGAGACTTTTCTTCCGTAGGTGGGAAAGCACAAGCATCGTTCGGTTGCCAGCAAGTTAAAGAAGAGTTCAGTAAGTGTTGTTCGGCTGATTTTAATTGAATCCAATTCAATACTATTCATGATCACAGTTTTAGAAGCAACGTCGTCTTTACCTCTGGCCTTTAGCTAGCAATTTTTATGAAAAGCCTTTGTTTTATGAATTAATCATAGCAGTATAGCTGCATTTCATATAATTGTGAGTTCCTAAAAGATATTTTATGCATGCAGTGGTGTGATTGTGCTTCCAATGAGGTGTTTCTGTTTAGATCTTTCAGCGTTGCTGCTTTAATAATTAATGATCAGAGAGTCTTCCCTTATTTATATCGTCAAAAATATTAAGTAAAAGCCATATCTATTTATTTCAGGCCGCTAAGCAACAAGCCCCGCCTGCAGAAGGAACACAGCAGCCCAAGAATGAACAAGAAAAGCAAGAGTCACAAGCAGATGCGGATGATCAGCAATCAGCACCCCCACCTGCCGATGTCCCACCTCCCGCAGACCAAGATGGGGATGCTTCAGGTGACCAACCTCCCCCTCCTGAGGCACCTCAACCAGCACCAGCTCCGCCACCGCCTGATGCACCACCACCACCCCCAGATGCACCACCACCACCCCCTGATGCACCACCACCACCCCCAGATGCACCGCCACCACCCCCAGATGCACCACCTCCTCCTCCAGAACAACCAACGCCACCACCTCCACCACCACCTCCCCCTGCTCCAGTACCACCACCAGTCTACCCTTACCCACCTCCGGTCCCTGCACCATATCCACTACCTTACCCCTATCCGACCGAACCCGCACCTGCCCCAGTACCTTGTACCTCGAACGAAGACTGCGTTGAAGTTGACGGTCTACCTTATTGCGTCAACGGCTTCTGCGCAGCTACTCCATATGGTAGGAAAAAGAAGGCACACAAATTTGCCGGGGTACGTACCAATATTCTAAGAATGGTTTGTATTGGTCGAAAAATTTTTTTACGAGGGAATTCTATAGTCAATGCATCATTTGACACCTTTCTTTATGCAAGTCAGTCACCCCAAGCCATGAAATCATAATTTTGTCTTTTTGATCAATATTGACTCAACATTTATAGGGCTAGTTAAACAAAAGAGAATTTTGCCGTTCTGTGACATTTTCACAAATTAATCCCGGCATTTGAGATGCTTTTCACTGAATTGGCTTTTTGTACGTGCGCGTTTTGCGACTTAGGAAGATGACTACGCAAGTGGAGCTGAAACGATGGATGTTTCTTCAGCAGTAAGAGAAGGGGACGAAGAAGCTGCTTCCAATGACGAGGAACAAGCCGAAGAGGTTCGTCTACTCCTATAATTCAGATTAGTACTTGACATGTTTCAGCATTGGCTATTTTTTGATGTTGATATTTGCGAATTGTAAAAGAGATAAGCACGGAAAAAGTAAATTAAATATAATTAAGGGTTTTGGTCCACCCTATGAGGAAAATTATACCAGTCGTATGACGCTTTTACCTACTTTGGAAAATGCTTATAAGACAAATGTTAATTAGAATTCTTGGAACCGCTAACTTTTGTTGAGGCAGCTGAGATACTTTAGAAACAGACGAGGGAAAAAGAGTAACAAGATTGCTGTCGTGGTAGGCAAGTCAAATTGCTTCTTCTCATGGTGCAATTCCTTCATTTTTGAATAATCTTCCCAAAATCTAGGATGTACCTAAAATTGATCAAGTGATAGAAAATTATCAAAATATATTTAATTACTCGCAGTTTGCGACTTTTAAGCTCTCCACGATTCGCTGACTGTAATCATTGATTTTCGCGTGGTAATGAATTTTCTTTTATACAAACAAGAACGAATTGAAGCTACTTTTGAGAGCTTTCGTGCCAATGCAGAATAGGGCTTTCAAAAGATATGAAAACAAAATTATTAAAACGTATCTAATAGATTTTGTTTCGTATATTTATGAAGCATAGAAAGTTCGAGTTTTCTTAAGCTGCTACAATTTTGGAAACTCACTGATCCAATGCGTTGAATATAGTGTGCAAACTCATTTGATAAAATAAAAAATTAGGAAATACAAGAAAAATAATTTGGTAAAAAAGTTGCAGTTTACCAAAATCGTGTCAAAGCCCGCGCACCTGCTAGAAAGTGTTTATTCCAAATGGTCATTGACTACCACTTAAACACCAGCATTGATTTAGATTGCTAGTTTTTGAAGTAGACTGAACACTTGCTCTACCGGCTGCTTCTCTGATATTAATGATGTGATATAATATTGAGCAAATTGCATTCCAATAGCGATGCCGTTGACAATTTTAATGAATACAGGTTTTCCATATCTTTTGGCGTTGAGGTCATGAACTTTCGCTGTCCATAACTTTTATAGGCGTAGGAGAAATAGGGGCTGGGGGCTGCAGTTCCCCAATCAGGCAAAGTTTATCAAAATTCAGGTCCGTTCAGGCAACTTTATCTCAATGAAGCAACAATAGTCGGGAAGGACTCACAATTTGCCACCTAATCGTTCAGCCTCTACTACACCCATAATTATTTCTAACCCACTCTTCACGTCTATCGAGCGATCTGAGCTTTCAACAAAAAAGATATCACATGCATTGGCGATTTCTGTATCTTCCATCTGCTAGAGGCAGTGACGTAGCTTGACTTTCCAAACTAGGGGATGGGGGTTCATGAGTAGTAAAATTTAGCGACGAAGACATATATGAAGGTACATTTAGGGCTTTTCATCTACAGATCGACGATTATACCGACAAACCAGGGAATTTTTTCACCAACTAAAAATTTACCGACAAACTCATGAAGAATTGAGGGGGGTGTAACACCCCCTACACCCCCTACACCCCCTCCCGCTAGCTTCGCCCCTGACCAGACTAGAAGAACAGATTTAAAGACGAATGCATTTTGTGAGATTAAGTAATCACTGTTCAAAATTTAGAAGCCAGCCAAACAAACCTTAATCGCTGAAAGACAAGATCAGGCAGATGAAGAAATACAAGAAGAGCCCATGGGAATTAAGAGTGGAAAGACAAAGGAAAAGCAGGCTGTGGTAAGTGGTGATTGGTTTGACCATTTAGCGTGACAATTGTTATAGGTGATGAAGTTAATCAAATGCTCCGGGATATTCTTTTATTCGGATCCAATTCTTATCAAAATAAGATGCGTTGAGTCGTTTATACATCAGCCAACCGTGAAACTGATATCTTTAGCATAAATATGGTTGGAAAGCAGTATTGTCTATGTTCAACATAAATGAAATCATACGGCAGAAAAAAGAACTTGAAATATAATATGGTTATTTTTTGCGTATATTTAATGTTCTGGCTTTTCCCCTAAGTTCTGATACCTAACTAATGACATTTCTTTTGATTCTGTAGTAGCAGTCGCTTAACTTTTTCACAACATTAAAACATCTGCTATAATGCAAAAAGCATTATCACATTCAAATTTTGGATGTATGCTCAATTATTTGATGCATGTCATCAACAGCCCGATGCAGCTCCAACGAGTGCACCAGAAGCGAATGCACCAACAACTGCCTCGCAGGCAAGTAGCACAGCAACGCAACCAACATCTGCATCCAGTACAACATCTTCATCGTCGCGACCTTGTCAAACAGATGATGATTGCAGTAACACACAAACACCATACTGCGTAAAAGGCTATTGCTCAGCTCAGCAAAGCAAAAAGAAAGTCAAAGGAAAGAAGAGTTCCAAAAAAGTAAAAAAGAACAAGAAACACGGAAAGGAGGAAAAACACGAAGAGGAGGCGAAACACGGAAAGGAGGAGGAGCAAGAATGAAGTTTCATAACAAAGAACTGTGATTTTCATTGGCCAAGGAAAAACTTATATGATTCATCAAGTATGAATTCGTTAATGATATAGCATGCATAAACAGTATTTACCTATTACAATTGGAGGCACCTTCGTACTCTGTAAGGTTTAATTTTGTGTAGCAAAATATTAGCAAGATGACACCTTTGTATTAGTATTGGAGGTAGAGAACGATAGCTTGTTAGTAATTTAAAGTATGAAAGAGTTGAAAGACACTTTTGATAAAGAAACTGTCAGTTTTCTGATTGCCTCTAACTTTAATCAGAGCAAAGCCAGCAGATTAAGTTGCACATTAAAGTAAGGCATCTAATAATTTTCATCCTTCCAAATGATATGTGTTTCATTCATTGCAATTTGATTCATAAGGAACTCAATTGCCAGTCGATAGTATAATACCGAGCTAAGCACGTCAAAAAAATTCTATTTTGAAAGAGGATCCATATAGGACAAGTTAAATTTGTTTTGAAATATTATCCAGGTATTCCATGTTGCATACAAAAAAATTGAAAATATGTTTCGAGAAATATGTTTTTAAATGTTTGGAAGGCTTCAAATTATTGGAATATTTATTTGCGCGCCTGGTCGACGTGATTCTTCAAGCGATACGGTACCTAAATTTTCATAGCTGAAATATATAACCGGCTCCTTAAACTTTGCATGAATGGCAAAGAATTAGATATAAGATGATGGGAATAAGAAGTGTTTTAATTTGCAATCTAATCATTTATCTGTTATAAACGTGGCAAGATTAAGAAAAATTAGGGCTAGGGGGCCAATCGCTTTTTATCCACCAAGGTTTGTGTGTAAATAAAAAGAATATTTCACTTCAAACTTCAGGAATCCTTCCTCAAAGAAGTCAAGATATTTTCATGGAATGTCGTAAGTTCTTAAGCATGCACTTTCTGGTGGTGTGATCCAAAAATGAAGTCTTGATCAGTCTTCTAGAGATTGGTGCAAAACAAAACTGCAAACAAATGTATTCTGGGCTACTGCAAACAATGCATGTTTTTGATTAAAGACGTCCTTCTGAGTAATTTGTTGTCGGCAATGCTCAGGCCCAGTGTTAAACACCAGTTAATGCTTGTACCATGAGATATGCCAGGTCAAATAAGCGCATATCTTTTAAATTGTGTGATAACAGCTTGGGAAATAGCGCATTCTGCCTAGAGCAAATACGCCGGTAAGTGCAACTTTTGCAAATTTCTATCTATTATATCCAATTTTCTTCTTTTTGCAGCATTTTCTTCCTGTGAATGCTTTAATAAACGTTGATGATATATTGTATACAACAGTGGAGATTTGGAACCTGAGAAATGGAATTTTGCAGTGATTCCATCGATATTTGAGCAACTTCATATTTTTACCGATCAACTCGTTTTTGTTTGCTTGACTGCCATCATCTTTATGATAAAAAACAAGTCTGCCTCTTTGTTTCCATTCGTTTGCTAATCTATCAAAAAAGCTTTTAAATCAACAACAAACAAAGCAATAAGATGGAAATGATTCGGTGGTAAGAGAGTAAGCAAAACGCCATATACTTAAACAACAGAAAAATGTGCAATGAAATATAAACAATAAGAATCAGAAAGTTAATTTTTCATCATTTTAGGTGTCAAGATGAATCGCACGTCTGTTCTTTGGCTCTTGCTTTTGGGAGCAGCCCTGTTGGTAAGTAAAGAAGTTTTCGCTTCTTTTTGGTTTCGTTATTCTTTTCCATCTTGACTTTTTTACCCATTTCTATCTTGTCTTCAAGCCTCACTACAACACTGTAATTAGAAACTTTAAAGAAAGTTTTCATTGGATATAATTGTCCTCATCTTTGATCTTTTTAATTGTAGGAGGGCAAAGCAGTCCGCCACAAGGCCAAGAAGACACACAAGGCTGGCGAGAAAGAACAAGATGTTTACTATGTAAGAAAACAACTATCATTTGCTCTTTCCATTCACCGAGTACACGGATAAAATGTTTGGCATTTTCAAATTATTAACTTTTTCACGACATAAACGGCGAAAAGCTTCATTCAGGATATCTCAAGGTATACGCGAATTTCAAATTTATTTAGCTACGTATTTTTTTTCCTTGTAAGATCAATTCTTGTCTGTAAGATCAAATCTGCGTTTATAAATAAGTGTGAGTAAGACTATGAAAATGACAATTTATGTCCTACTCTTTTTTGCAAGTTGAATGTTTTGTTATGATGTTGTTTCTCGTTTCTTACATTGAGGGCAATCATTCAAAAAACGTCCGTCATTATCTCAGAAAGGCAGAGAAAACAAGTGAAAAAAAGAAAAATTATTCTTTTTCTTTCCACATATGAATTGAAAATACTAAGTATAATATCAAGGGGTAATATAGAAATGAATTTCGCATCAATGAGAGCTGTTACTGATATTGATATTTTATCTTTACAGCCACCCCCACCACCGCCTCCCCCAGATTACCCACCTCCTCCACCACCACCTCCATATTATCCTCCACCTTATTATCCACCACCTCCACCTCCACCTCCACCACCCCCAGTTTATCCT
Organism: Rhopilema esculentum; assembly: GCF_013076305.1. Next base: position 340,906 of record NW_027018659.1, read on the forward strand.
CCACCTGAATACCCACCTCCACCAGCTCCGGTGCCTCCACCAGCCCCTGCACCAGTCCCCTGCACAATGGATGCCGACTGTGTTGCTGCACCTGGCACACCATACTGTGTAGCTGGATTCTGCGCAGCGACACCATTAGGAAAGAAAAAGAAGAAGAAGCTGAGGAAGAAGGCCAAGTTTGCCGATGTGAGTTGACCCTTGAGTAATTTAAAGAGACAGTTAGATACGCGATGTAAAAGTGGAAGTTTGCTTTGAGCAACATCATAACTTTTTACATTGGAGGCATCAAATTTACACATCTTATCAACAATTGGCAGCCTATTTTATATAGAATTCATTGAAAGCATCAAAAAATCTTGTCATAATTTACCATTGCTTATTTTGCAGCACGAGAAAGATTTGGCAGCTGGAGAGACAAAAGTGGAAGAGGCTGTTACCAATAAGAAGGTTGCTGATGGAGATGATGAAGATCATGCGGAATCTGCTGAGAAGATCGTACAACAGGCCTTGGCCAAGGGAAAGGAGGGCGAGGAGAAAAAGAAAAAGGAAGAGAAGAAGGTATTAGGATATTTGCTTTTTGATCACAAAATGCTGTTTATGTATTGTCCTTTTGTTATATTCTGTGGATGTCCTTTTGTTATGTCCGGTGGATGTCCTTCAATTTTAGACACTCCTGGCTTTTTTGAAATGAAACTACATCGCCTCTGGTAGTTTGATAAAGGAAAACAAATTATTTGTATATTTATCGTTGGGTAGATGATAAACCGACTTGATTTTGTGTTCTCCGTGAGACAAGAATTATGATTGCATGAACGCATGTGGGGTTTAATTCTATCAATATCTTATCTCCATGGATTTTTCATTACTGTTCCCGCCATAGGAGAAAAAGAAGGAAGAAGAAAAAGAGAATGGAGCTGACAAAGAAGAGCAAGAAGACGATTGAACGACTCAAGCAAAAGACAGGTTTTTCTTTTAATTTTACAAAACGACAGAATGCAATAAGAACCCATCCTACAACTTTTATGGAACCCTAGATTAACGGCAGCAAAAAATGAAATGGCAGCAGAAATGAGAGCTTCTTTGCCTGCAAAAAATAAACCATGCTGATACCTGCATCTGCTTGTTCCACAAGTATAGCGCGAAACGGAATTGACAATTCAATGGTGCATGGTTTCATAAACAGGCTGTTTCCAAATCTCTTCTCCAAACTATCTGGTCCCTTCAACCAGAAGCAAACTTTCAGCTTAAATTTCTGCTTAAACAGTTTAAAATTGATAAATTCTGTAAAGTATAAAATGTCCTTATATTTAACTTTCAGGAGAGTCCCGAGATCTTCGAAGGCAAAATCGACCATCTAAGGTTGTAGGCATCTGTTCACAGATGTAAACCAAAGAGTCACATGCTTGCTGTCAATGCTTGCTACTTCAAAGGAGTCTTATTGTACATCAAACTGATGATGATGACGATTTTTATAACTTAATAAAAAGTCTTGTTTTTTTGTAGTTTCTGCCTAGTAATATTCATACTAGAAACAGGATCAAAAGCTCGTAAAGATACAAGATTGTGATGAATCGAACAATAAGATGGGTATCTGTATTTTGATAATGCCAGACACCCCTAAAATTGAAAACTCTATTCTCCTTCAATGCTCACTAGATAATTAAATATAAAAAATTGAACGAGAAAAATGAATGAATTAGCAGATGGATGAATAAATAAATTAATTAATGAACAAATGAATAAATGAATGAAACAATGAATGAATGAATAAATGAACGTGCGACAATCTTATCTTGATTAATGTGACCAACTGTTTCAATAATAACTACAACTGTAATTTTTAACCTAGATCTTTAATTTTTGAAAGCTACGTTCATACCTTACATGGCCTTGCTACTAGTTTTACAGTTTCTACGGAAAAACTTTCCAATTTCAATCAACAGATTTCTGAGATACAGTTGCAATTAAACATTATAACGAGCCGTCTTGCACAAACTCTCTTCAAATGAAACGACTGATAAAAAATAACAGACTAAAGTTATAAAATATAGAACTAATAAATTAAGATATTCTGCACTAATTAGCTTAGAAAAAACTTAGAATTAAGAGTATAGTTTGGACGACTGTTCAGTTATTTTTCTGGACCAGAGTAAGTTCTATGACCTCTCTGCTGATATTTATTTTAAAAGATCTGGGTCATGGGCAAAAGTACTAGTATATCATACCAAGGATCGCTGAAGACCATTACAAGAAGCATCTTTTTTATGAGAAACTAATGCTACCCTATATAACACTTTGTTCAGAGAGTGTCAGACTTCTTTAACATGCATTACATTTCAACTTAGTGAACTTCTTAATCATCGAAATATCAGGTCAAAATATGGTTGCGCCGATAAAAAACCGCCCTCATATTATCTCAATTTTGAGGCTGCCAGTAGGAGGCCTCTGAGACGCTGCAGAAATTGCTCACTACATGACTATTTACAATCAAATTTATTACATGATGTTATACTAGAGGGCTTGGGCGAAGAACACAGTTTGCTAATAACAACAACGCCACTCTTCATGTGACGACAAGAATGTGTTCGAATACGAAGCCCGCCACCGCAGGACGCAGAGCAGTAACTCAAAAAGCGGGGAACCCATTTGTAAATGTTGCATGGTCCATTGTTGCAAGGCTTCGCAGTTACAGGAAACTCACCTGCGCACGTTATCAGTGGCTTGTTGTTGGCTGGTTGATTGGTTAACGAGCACCCAGCTCGCCTCACCTGGATGCTGGAATAAATACAAAAAAATAATTGAATGTTTAGCAAAAAACACAAGGATCAATGCTAAATTTCTTTATCAACTCTAAGGTATTGGACGCTTAAAGAGGCCTACGAAACAGTGCTGCACCACTGCCTGCTACACCACAACATAGCATCGCCTGTAAGGGTGGGTATGGACAAATATGAAAAATGTAAGCAATATCAAAACAAAGTTGCAATCAACACTTTTTTCAAAGTATTAGCAATTACCCTTGGTCACAGGTCTTGCTGCATCTGCTCCAGGGCTCTGTAAAAAATGAATGCTCTGTGCAGGAAGATGCAAGACAAGGCTCAATTTCCGAAGGTTTGCGGTCTTTACAAAGCCCGTCTTGAACAATTCTGTTAGCGTTGTTATCGAGACATCTAACTCTTCTTGCTTTAATGCCAATGCCACAGGTTGCCGTGCATGCACTCCACGAACCCAGCCTCCAGGAGTATCTACAAAGGAACAAAACCAAGCGAAGGGTTTATCTAAGCAATTGATCACCAGTCATTTCAATTCAATGAGCGATGCTAAATGTTTGTTGGAAGTCATGGCACCACGTATCCTATTGCTCAACTACAGAACAGAGAAAGACGACAAAATAGAGAGAGAGAGAGAGAGAGAGAGAGAGAGAGAGAGAGAGAGAGAGAGAGAGAGAGAGAGAGAGAGAGAGAGAGAGAGAGAGAGAGAGAGAGAGAGAAATAAGAGATCACGTTTCACGCCTTGTCGGCACACGGCAAAGAAGCAACGGGAATACATACAATAGTGGATCAAAATAAAACAGCCCGTGGGGACAAAGAGTAATGAAAACAAGTGTCTACAGGGACCTTGCGGTTAAATGCGCGCCACGATATGCAGAGCAAACGAGTGAAAAAATGCAGAGAACAAAAGAATTGTCGAATGTTAATGAAAGAAAGCTCTCCTGTGACAAACTTACAGTAAATTTCCTGCGATGTTATTGCGCTTTTAATTAGGTCGTCTACCCACAAATCATAAATGATTAAAACTAACCTCTCTGTGCACTGCTGGGTATTGCATACCCTAGCAAGCTCGCCTCCAATAATATCATTGCAATATAGGTCTGTTATGATCCGTTCACTGCGCTTCTCATAGCACGTTGGTATTGATTGCTGGACTCCTGAATAGAAAATGAATGACTGTAATTTGAAAAACCAGGATCATCAACGATATTTGCATGATGTTAAATATCCGAATGTCAATTACTTCTTTCTAAGAGCAGTTTTGATCAATGCTGAGGAGAGGGGGGTCAGGGGGGTCACTGACCCGGGGGCCCTTGGCTATAGGGGCCCACAAATAAAAACTCAATTAAAAAGGGATGAGAAACTTATATTTTCCGACAAAATCTAAAAAGCATTTTTATTTTCTCTGTAAAGATCAACATAATATAACGACATCAGAACTGAAAAAAATACATCTTTTGATACATTCATATATTGTTATGTTTATTTTACTTTAAATTCTTTCATATCAAAACAAAGGTAAACATAGACAACCGTGTTAATTGCCGACAAGACCAGAAGTTTTCCGATAAAATAGAAGTTTAGCTATACAGGGGGGAGGGTTTGCCCCCTCTGACCCTCTACGCCACTGCCACCAGAACAGTTTTGCCACCGTAGCATTTTTAGCAATCAAAATAGCCACCAGAGCAATTTTGGCAACCAAAATAGTCACCAGAGCAATTTTAGCAACCATCATTTCATCCATCAACCATCATAGGGGAGCATTCCCCTACCCCTTAGAAGCTTCTGCCTAAGGCATGCATCTTTCGTCTTGATCCGGGGCCCATCAATCCTCTCCGCGGCCCTGGTTTTGAAATCAATAAATGCTGACAAAAGTCTGAATGCTACATGTCTTAAACTTCTCACTATTATCAAATTCATCTCAACATATTTCAAAATCTAGTACAACAACCAGCTTAGCATTCAGAATGTAGAATATCACAACACATAACTCTACTTGTCTAACTCTATTTATTAACAGCATATCTAATAGAAGAGTAACAGCAATTATTTGTTGTTAAGGAAGAAAGTCAACAGAAGCTTCTCACCACCGCCGCAAGATTGGCTACACTTCGTCCACGACCGAACTCTGTATTCAAATTGATCATAGCCGACAGTCAAGGGCAATCTTGCAGCAATGCTAACTTCAGTCTTAAAAGCAGCGAGGAATGAGTTATTTGCGAACGGATTGTAAACCTGCCAAGAAAAAAAAGCAACTAAATATGGCTAATAACGTAGTTGCAAAACATAGCACATATGGGAATTATTTTAAAGTTTATCATTTTATGGCTTAACAGAGCCGTTCATGATTTGCAACTACATATGTGCACTGGCTGTGCCCTCCGCCCCTCATAAAATTTAATCAAAGGAACCTTACTTCAATCTCTAGCTTTGAAACGCTAATAAACATTATCCTAGTGTAAAACGGTTAATACCAAAATTTCAAGACGCAGCTGCAGTAGCCTCTAAACATAACTATCTTGCGTATTGCTCCGCATTAATCTAACAAACAAACAGATCACGTGTATTCGAAGGATGTGGAGCCGGCACTAAGCTGACTTTCGACAGCGATGCAGGCAGGCCTATATGATTATTGAAAAATGAGTACAAAGAGAGAAATACCAAAATTCGACATCCATTGTTCGAAAGTTTAGGAATGAGTATCGTTGATAAGGAGCTGGAGTTCCTGTATACAAAAATATTTTCATTCACAGTGTAGTTTCCCGTAGGCCAGTTGTAACCATCAGCGTTGAAAACATTTGTTGCATTTTGATTGTCAATGTACACGCCTAGAGAAAAAACGTGTCTTAATTTGGATCTGCAACTCAAAAAAGCTGGGAACTAGAGGCACGCAAGAAATGAGACACTTTGTGTTACCTGGAAACAGCCGAGAGTTTCTTTCCATCTTGATCTCTACATGCTCAGATCCTTCAGGAATGACGTAGACCTCAGTGAATTCTGGGTAAATATAAAATGAATAGAATAAATTTCAAATTCAAATGTTTTAAAGATTTTCAGGACATATTTATCATATGTTCTGAAGTTCTTATTGGAATACTGAAATTTTGATAAATCATCTGGTCTTAGCCAGTACATGGAGATATAAAGAGGCTATTGACATTCTAAAAAGATATTACAATGAATATTAATAATTATCATAATCACCGTTCAGTATTGACTGGAGTCAGTATAATCATCAGTTAGAAATAATATTGTAAAAAATAGTCTTACTACTGAGGGCCTTCACAGCCTTTTTGCCGTTCACTAGTTTGCAAGACTTGCCATCTCCTCCGCAGATACCACACTGGTCAAAAGTTTTGCGTGATTTGACTTTATAGTCACAGCCAACAATCTAAGAAATAAATCGAAAACCTCATTAAATAAAAAATGCTGCAAAATCTGACATTTCTGACAATTTCCCAGCATGAATGTAACTGCACACACGAGCTTCATACTCTACAAAGAGTAGAACAATTTGACAGAAGGCTAGAAAAATCAAATAGATGTGAAAATGTAATTTTCCCCAAAAAGATGTGAAAATGTAATAAAGGAACTGACATATGGTGTTAAATATATTGTAAAAAAAGAAAATTTGGGAAAAAGTTCGAAAGCAAAAGAACGAAATACCAGGCATTGGCCATCGTAGCAAACGTGAAGTGAACTATTTGCTTGGCAAGGGAAACCATCTTCTGGCACAAGTGCTTTTAGTTTCCTCTTTAATGGAGAGTGGCACATGATTTCACATTCGGGATGGCCTGGAGCTAAAATATAAATTTTTGAGATGCACTAATGTCGTAAGAGTGTAGAGGTGTGAAAAACAAGAATAAATCGTTAACGTAGTGAAAGGACTTAAAAGGATGAGCTATTGGCAAAATTGGAGCATAAAATCGAATTTCGAAATTTGAGCTGGTTCTTGCAGTATGCTTTCATTCACGCCATTAACTAAGAACATGTTAAGCAATTGAACTATTCAGCCTAACCAAAGCAGTCAAGGAAAGGAACACCAAGCGAAGGCTGTAGGCGATATCGAGGTTTTTGGATGACGTCTTGTAACACGCACCTGAATCTTTGCTTTTGCAGGCGCCAGTCCTAATATTTATGTCATCCAGTCCAATGTCGCTGCGATATCCATCACCACGAATCGCTTCAAATACTAACTGGGAAACAAACAAGGAACAAATATTGATTACATTGTCTTTAATTTGTTCAGTACATTTCTTTATCATTGTATTCAATTCGTAGCTACGTAATCTTTAAATCTGATTGCCTAACGTTGACCTTACTAACCTGATACTCTTCTTCACTCTGGACTGTGATCTCTTCACCAAACCATTCGTTGCCTTGCTGACCTTCTTTTAGCCATAATGTGTCCAGTTCCTTTCCCTTCATCTTCTTCAAAAGTTTAAGTGAGCCCATCTGCTCACCATACATGTGATAAAAGAATGACAAACATACCGTGGAGACTAGAATGGTTTTACTGAGAAGCTTCGAGGAGGTTCCTTTGACTGGTTCAAAAGAAGCTACTATCCACGAGGCTTCGAAGTATGCGTAATAGCCTGCAAATGTAAACAAAGTTTTGGCTACAAAAATTTGGTTCTGCATTTTGTGACATCATAAAATGGCTCTAAAAAACGCAACATTTTTAAACAAATTAAAGCACTTGACAATCTTCAGAGTATAAAATGTCAGAATCATGTTAAAAAATTCCAAGCAAGAAAAATCGATATAGGCTAATTGTGGTGTTGATACCTCCACGTGTACCAAATGTGTGATCAGCACTTGGTCCAGTGAGGGAGCTCTTGGTGGGCGCATTTGTGCGCAGCCATTGCTGCCCATTTGCAGCGTCATTACTCCATCCGCAAGCTCCGGTCTGGAAATCGCATGTAATGCCGGCTTTTTTTACTGAAAAAAGAAAAAAAAAATGCGTGACAGCAAATAATAGCTGACAGATCTTTGATTGTCTTAAATAAGCTTGCCAGTAAGATTTTTTTCAGTTTCATTGAAACATTGAAACACTGAGATTGTAACAATGTTAAAAACTCTTGTAATTTTTAAGGTTACTTATCAATCACATTTTTCTTATCATATGCATTTTCTCGATTATATTTTGGTTTCTTAATATAACACATTTAGCTTAGTTGCCAACTTACAATTCTCTCCTTCCATTTCATCAGTGAGTTCCACCCAGTCAGCACCATATTTCTTACATTTTTCTGCTCTCAAAAGAGGTTTAGAAAATCCCAGCCAACAGTCCTATAAAGACAAAACCAAGAAGCAATCACCATAAAAAGTTTCCACGAAAAAGGACCAAGAGTCTAAAACTTTACCGTAAAGGTGGATTTCCTCTTGACGGTATGGACGGAAAACGGAAAACGGCATACAGTACAAGTATGCGCAGAAGATATTTGACATTCAAGAACGGTACGCTTACCGTACCGCTTTCCGTTTTTGAAAGTTGAAACCAAGGCAACTTTTTGCACGGAATTCTTACCGTTTGACCTCTCAACCAATCATGTTCGAGGCATTGCGTCATAACTTCAGCAGAAATTCTGTTTCAAACTGAGTCACAGTCATTCTGAAATACTTGAAATAGTATTACCACAGAATCATCGGTGGAAGCAGGCAGAGTTGAAGAGCCCCCCTTGTAAATACCAATAATGAACCCTTTTCAACTTTTTGCTATCCTTTTTGAAAACTTTTTCGAGAAGGCCCCTCTTGTATTTTTCATAGCGACACTTGTAATTTCATAGTTCTCTGGTTGGAACTTTCCTTCTTGCCTTTCTTGAAACGTGATTCACCCATATGCTCTTCTCGTATTTCTTCCTTATTTAACTTTTCAATCTTCTTCCAAAAAAAAGCATCATAAAGTTGATTAGCATAAACACGCCTTCTTTCCCCTTCCTCGGACATGTTTCATTGAACAAAATGGAAAGGAAGCCAAGTGGAAATTGATGGGCGGAAACTTTCCGAACCGTTTGCCGTTTACCGTTTACCGTTTACCGTTTACCGTTTACCGTTAACCGTTTTCCGTTTTCCGCTTTCCATCCATACCGTGAAGTGGAAATCCACCTTTAGAATAACCAAACGGTAGAGTAAACAAATAACAGGTGGCCTTCTTTGAACAAAATGTTATCTCTTGATTGGGGCGCTCTGTTAACAAATGCCTAAAGCTAATTTAAGCATTTGTTTACGTTTTGCAATGTAATTATTTATAAGGGAGAGGCTAACCTGTAATTTGCAAGAATCCACATCTTTGCTCACACCACGACAGTATTTGCCACCATACATTGGTCTATGATTGTTTTCGAAAGAATGTTTAAGGTATTAGTTTTAGAACTTTGAAAAAGATACACATTGGTGTGTTTCCAAAAAACGACACACTTATAAAGAAGATACACATTCAAAAGGTACACAGACACAGTCTTGTACGGAATTGACACTTGCAAGGCACAGTTTTTAGGCTGTTATGTAAGAGAAAGCCATGGAGCTTTCAGCCGAGCCAAAGCCACGGTGCTCACAGTCAAGCCAAGTAAAGAGAGGGAGGTTGGGCAAAGCTTGTTGATTTTAGATCTGGAGAAGACACCTGTCTATAAGAATCTGATGGCAAATAAAGGGCAAATAAATATAGCAATGAGACTTGGTAATCGTCTAATAGAAAATATGAGAGACAATGACAATATCCTTTGAAAAACTCACGCTGGACTGTCGCATTCACGAACTCGCGTCCGTACTCCTGCTCCGCAAACTCCCTTACAAGGCCCAAAGATCGACCATGGGCCCCAGCTGCCATCTTTTGGCGCTTTAGGCTTCTTCTTATCCACGCATTTTCCTTTAATACACCACTGTGTAAAGAAATTATATTTAGCTCAAGTAAACATGCAAGCGAAAATATTTTCTAGCCGTTCAATAATAGGATGTTGCAATGAAAAGATACTTAAAAGCCTGAACCTGTTTGGGAACAAAATGAAAAAGAATTTACGCAAAACATTGTGCTTCAAAAAATTGGAAAAGGTTTGAAGATAAGAAGTTCATTCAGTTATGTTGACCATCAATATTAGTTATACAGTTCACTAGCATCAGAAAAGAAATGTCTTCTTTGTTTACCTTTCGAGGTGCACACGAGGTTCCTTCTAGAGGAGATGTTAGAGCCATCGCAATGCATCCTGCCCATGATGTCCTCTGACACCATAAGAATTCGCATGCTCCGTAGGAAACCTATGCAAGCAAAAACACGGGTACCGTCTAATGTCGCGCAGTTATTTCAATATACCTTGTGCATAATATTCTCCTCATTATTTTGTTCTTGCCAGAAAAATAAAAAAAGACAAATGCATACGACCTTTGTGAAGAAACTGCTCTTTTTACAATTATCAGTTACGTTATAAATGTATAAAACAACACAAAAGGGTAAATTAACCTACCATACTATCAATCGCACCAAGTTAAGTAGGACATGCATCAACATCTTAATCTATCTGGTGACAATTGTGGAATCGATTGCAGCCTCGCATGCAAGCTATGTGTTTCCACAAAGTGAAATTCAACCTCTCCTGAGCATTCTCTGGGGGATTCTACAGCGCGCATAGCAAGCATTTAGTTATGTTATGTTACATTCTTAGATATATTGCTTTATTCACTTGAGGACACGAAGTAGCTTAATTTGTTTTGTTATGATATTGTATTTACGTATTTGTCTCCTGTTAATGTGTATGTGAACAAGGTAAAGGAAACTGATATTCGTGATGTATTTAAAACCTACGTAAGACCTTTGTATCGGTATAAGCAAATATAGGTTCCCTGATTTGACATGTTGATTAGCTGAGTAATGTAAATTGAGTTCATAAAAGTACAGTAGGGCAGTGTTAGTGTAAAATGAGTTGAGGAAAGACGTGTAGATAAATTGAGAAATGATGAGACAAGGCGTACGTTTGAGTTTTATTTGAAGAAATTTCTTGGTTCGTGGAGAAGTATATATGTTTCGAGCCAGCTTAATTGAGATAAATTGCGATCTATAACACATTCATATGCTCTTACATCTGTTTTTTGACTAACATTTAGCTCACAGCCGAACAAATACGACAATTGTTTGGCTGACAGCATATAGATGTATTATTCAAAAGACAAATATTAGACCAGGCCAAAGGGGCAAAACCATTGTGTGTAAATTTCAAGGTTAATATTTGCCTCTTACTTAAAGATCTACAAGGATATAAGGAACATTATAAATAAGTACACACTTGGCAGGATTTGGCTCTTGAACCAAGTTTCGCTTTGCATTGACTATCTTTGGGAAAAACCTCTCCAGGGAGGTCATAGAACTTGTCTACAATGTTGTTTTCCGACTCTGTTGGCTTGTAATTTAGACATGAAAAGTATCTAGAGATAGAAAGACATATTGTTAACTTGTAATTACACATCATCACAGTTTCATTTAACTATATTAGCAATGGGCATATGGTTCTCGTCAGTGCCTTAATTAAAGGCGGTTCGTTATTACTTGCCTGATGTTCTCATATAAAGATCTTTTGCTGCAAAAAGACCAGTGGTATTTCTCGTGCTTCGAGTAAACTTTTGGTGACATAATGCTCCCTTGCAGCTTGTCATCTTCGCATTCACCATCCTCACCATCGTGGTCTATTCCAAGACTGAAAAAAAATCTCTTTATTTGTAAAATGTTTTTAAGAGGATAGTCTCAGAAAGGTTTCCAAACAGATTAACTTATCGCTTGTAGCAAATCGGTTAATTTGGTATATATCGAAATGGCTCAACAAAAATAACCTTAGTGGAAGACTCTATTCATAGGTTTTGACCTACCGCAGCTCTGATGTAATCAGACACACTGCGGGAGACTTTAAAGTATTTAATACCACATTTCTTACGGTACAATTCAGTTCTTAATACTCCACAGAGAGTTAACTGTTCGATGGATCAGTAATATAAGCTGAAATACGCACATGCTACAGTTCTTTGAGAGAAAGATGGGTCAGAATTAGGACGTATTCATTCACAACGTCGCATTAGACAGGCATTAATAAGAGAAACGCCAGATCTGAACAAACCTTTCACAAATGGAATTTGCAGTTTCACAGAAAAACTTACAAACTACCAAGAATATTAATAATGAAGTGTAACATACGCGTGCCCTGCTTCATGTGCAATCACATAGGCTGTGTTAAAGCCATTCTCCTTCACAAGGGTACAGCTTCTCGACGTACACATTGTGTACATGGCAGCGTAGCCTGTAATATACAACGAGTATTATATTATTGGCTGATGGCTAATCCAGAAATGAGAATACTTAAAGGAGACTCTAACAAGCAATAAAATCAAAGACAACATTTTCAACAAGTGTTTACCTGAAGGTCCTATAGATTTCCTGGAACGCAATAAGAATATTCAGTTATTAATCGAAAGCAAAGGCAAATACTGAGATTTTCTATTTCTTTTTATAAATATAGATGGCAGTCAATGTTAACAAGTGACACTATGGAAGGAAACTGAAGCTGACTTTAAAACAGTAAAGACCACCCGGAAATAGCAAGGTCTATGTTAAACCAAGAATTAATTCATTCGGGTTGTTGTCAACAGTGACAAAAGTTGATGACAGACCTACAAAATCAGCAAAAAGTTAGTGATGGCTCAAGAAAAGTAAGAAAGTCGGGCGTTGAAACGGGGACATCCTATTAAACTGTATGGGTCTCTTAATGTTGACAGAATCAAGCTAGATCTCTTGAGTACTCACTTTGCACTAGTACCAGCTTCATTGGTGTTGGCTTACCTTGTTATTACGGTCGCAAAATCATGGTGGCTGATGCCGTTAGCGCGAGCCAGAGACGACGCAAACGAACACGCATTTGTGATGCTCGTGTCCGGGTCGTTTTCAACCACCTTGTAGGACCTCTATGAAGAACCACAAACAAACATTTGCTATGATACAAGTTGATCCAAAGAGACAGAAGTATGATGCTAGTACCGTAAAATAATGATTAACGTCGAACAAAGTAACATTTTATAGGACGGAGAACTACATAACATAGAACATACAGGTAATAAAAGAAATGAAAAGATCATGTCCTTTATACAGCTTCCAAAAACATCTAACATGATCTTGCTTTCATTTTAATTCGAAGGTCTTGCTTCCAGTACGGTTAAAGGCACTTGTAAAGGATAATGAGAAGAAAAAAGTTTCGGCTTACAGGGTCACTCTCCGCCATGATTATTTTTGTGACAACTATATTGACCTTTATTCCAAGGCTTTTGTCCCGAAAAATCTTAGATACCTGTCAAGCAAAAGAACAACGTAACATACACCGTTTTTTGAAAGGAATATCTTTGAAAAGAGTGTACGTACCAGACATTGGACCAGACAAGGGGGTATTTTCCAACGGCATAGCCACAAAAAAGGGCAGGTTTCAAATGGTAGGAAAAAGTGCATCGCTTCGAAACAAGGAAGTATGCCGAAAAAATCGTTTACAGAAATCCAGTCTTCAAATAAAGAAAAAATCTAATCTTGGAAACTCGAGACAAGAAAGGCTGCTTCTGCTCTGGAGGACCCAAACTCAAAGAAAAACATTCTGATCATACTCAAGATAGAAATGGCCACTCAAAGCAAGCAAATGAAAATCAGTATCAAGCTGATAAGTGTTCGATATAGGAAAACTGTCTTCCTCACCGCACTCATAATTGTCATCAACAACTTCTTTCCGAGCCTTTTTCCATAATAGTTGGTTACTGATGCATCAGCAACAACCAAGAAACGCAAAAACTTCTCAGATACCGGGATGAAATCCTTCAGTTTTCGTTCTAAAAAAGCTGCAATGCAAAGTGAAGTCTCGATTAGTGGGGACGAAAACAAAAAAAATTACAAAACAGGTTGGGCCTACAGATCTAGGGAAGTGGGTCTCTATACTCCTGTAAGAGACACAAGTGCCCCTCTTTTGGTATTCAAAGGACTGATCTCCTCGCTGGAATATATACTCTTGTACGACCATATGGATATGCAAATCTCGCAAATGATGTTCTGTTGCAAATCGTATTGCACGGCGATAAGAATTTTCAAAACCATCTCATTAGAAGCATCCTTGAGTTAACAATACGTTTTATACATTGTACTGGTCGCTTTGAAAAAAGCATCTCGCCCCCTCCCCCCCCCGAGTAAGCCAACAATTGTTTAGTTAACTATAATATGTAAAGGCTGTATCTAATTATATTTGAGGTGAGATCTGTGATAACGCAAAATTACTTAAACTGCAGCAAACATCTTGTCTGCTACTATTCGCTAATATTTTCGACTAACATCTAATTTGAAAGAAAAGGTAGCGTTCTTTGTTTTTTTTCTTCCTTTGGTAATTCGTATGTAAGTTGTCTTAGTTTTTCGTGATGCCACGGAGTAGTCATAGTGTTTTGCACCCAGTGGCATCGTCCTTGTAATGTCGTTAAGTATTTTGTAGGTAGTGTGACTAGTAAATTTGTATTGTATATTTTTATTGGAATGTAAAAAAAGAGACACAAGTGTTTGGATAAACTGGCAGGAGTGGTGAGGCATCACTTTCCCAGGGAAGGGTGCTGCTTCAAAGATGTATTATGATGGAAGAGGGTCCATTCAACACAATGAATGAAATTCAGGAACCCGTGAATAGAAGTGAAAGTGTGGGCCCGGGGGTTCGATCGCGGAGTGTGATCGATCGTAATAAAAAGAGAAGATGTATTCTACAAGTTATGTAGTTCCTTTGTCAGAAGCAAAAAGAAAGCTAGGCGTTGGAACAGTAAGAATATTATTTGAGAGAGGAATATGGGCATGGCAATTCAACACGCGATTTCCACAACTTTCTTGAATTCCAACTAGAATATATTCAAAGTTCAACTAACTTGAACAAAGTTTATGCAATTTGACAGAAATTCTACTCCGGCTATTCCAAACAGCATCCTTCTCTTTAAAAACGATAAACTTCAGCCTTGCATTCTAAACGCTTTCGTAAAAAAATGAAAGGAGAAAAAGGGCCGTCACTACTATGGGGCGTTGGGGTGTAAGAGCCTTTGGAAAAAAACTGTTGAAAAATGAGGAGCTTTTTGCCATGTAGGGGTGCTTCGTCGGCAAATTTTCAGACTTGTCAGCAAATTGAGGATGAATCATCCACTTTGTCAGCAAATGGGACCTGAGCACTTTCTTGAGCACAATAGCTAGCGGCGGCCCTGTGGAGCAAACCTGGATTCGACTAGCTTGTGTAAGGTATTATTAAACTCTGAAACTCACAAGGTCGCTTAATTCGTAAGTCAATGAATCCATTGCCACTGCCGCCAACAACACGAAATCTTTTCCTGTCATTCGTCAACATGTAATAGCTAGTTTCCAGGTCTCTGACTTCCCATACTGTGCCAGATGCAACTTCAAGGGCCCTTGGTTCATTTGGTCTGAGATCGAACTGAGGACGCGCGTACACAAATACAAAGCCGACAATTTGGAAAACCTGAGTACAAATGAGAATGAAATGTCACTTGTTACAAGAAAATTGCACATCAACGCAGAAGAAGAAATAAACACCCATCGTGCGAGGATTTTCATCGATATTTTGCGAAGATTAATATAAAGTTTAGTTTGACTGCCATGTGAAATTGAGACTTACTTTTGCAACGAACCTGAAAAACGGGTATAAGAAAAAGAGAGAAACCGTATAAGCGCAGAAGACATTGTAGAAAACTGTTACAACGTCCACTGCCTGCCTTTCCTACATCACTTGCAGACCTAAAAGTTAATAATACAACAAAGTTTCGATTTTATTTGAGAATCTTTGTCATACAATCCAATTGATGTTATCTTGTCTGTAGAAAAGTTACACGAATATGTAACTCAAATTTTTCAGTCCTGCAAGTGAAGGCAATCTTTGGGCTTACCCTGACTTCTCTGCCTGATTTGTTGATAAAATTGATTTTAATTCTGTCACTATCGATGAATCGTCTTCTTCGGATGATAATTCCCCTTTCTAGAATACAGAAAAAAAGCACTTTGTCTTCTGTTGCTGTGAAATCTGATAGACTTGTATTTGATTGCTCTGGACAAGTTTGTTAACTGAATTAATCATGGAAATAATCACGATTATGAAAGATTACTTCACGATTATATTTTGCTTTAAGCTGTTTTGCAGGTTGTTTACTCACCGATACTGACTTTGTAGATATCTTTCAAGCTTTTATCTATTTGTTCATTCCCATCAGACACCTATGTTAAAAGCGAAGTAACCAGTTTATGACTGCAATACAACTAAATTTTGATAGCGTCCTTAGTTAACAAATGGAGCAAAATATAAAGTTAAGCTCCTCCTCTCTAAGATGACATAACACTCAAACTCGAATCCAGACTTACCGGTGATTAGGACGCTTACCTATTGTCACAATTAGCTCACTGAAAGCTCTTGCGAGACTTGAGACAGCAAGTAAAGAAACCGGCCAAATGGCCGCTGTACCCTTCCCTGCCTAGATTAAGGGCTCTCTCTGAAAGCATCCTTCCCCGTATGCTTGGAACATTTCAACACACCCTCCTACACGAGATCTCGCCTGGCAATTACCAATGCCTTCGCAATAAATAATACCTAACACTGAATGATTGAGAATCAGCCAATAATCAGCCACTTTGAAATTATTCATATGCTTGCAGTTTGTTTGAAAATAATAGCCGTTTCTGAACAAGACCATCAATGATAAATTTATGATACCTATCGATTGCTCACAGGAACCATTTACCTACATAAGGACAACCAAAGCCCCGTAGAGGCCTTAAATCATTGTTAGGTCTGTGGTTCTTGTGAGGCATACTTTTGGTAAAAGTTGCAAGGTGTGGTGTGTTTGGAAGGAGCCCTTGTTTGTTATTCGAAAATTACAGAGGTAAATGATGTAACTACGAAAATATTTGAGCGATTTTCTGCTGTAACGCCATAATCCCCAGTACAAAAAGTTGTTTGGCGAAGTGAATTTGGATTTACTAAAGATAAATAGTGAAAAGATGAGACATTTCTTTGAAATTCTGTTGTTTCAGAGGCTACCACCCGTGAGGGAATGCAAATGAAATTATTTAAGCACAGTTATTTAAAAAAAATAATTTTTAAAGACCTATTGCTAACAATGGGTCTTTGCGAGCGTGGCGACGATCGCAAACTTCTACAATGGCAGTAAAACTTCTACAATTACCCAAAATTGATTTCAGACTATTCGAAAATGCATTATGGGATGCTTGCGTAGCGCAATGACTCATTGTTAGCAATGGGTCTTTAAAGAGGAATAAAAAAAGGAATTTAATTAAAAATCGAAAAATGGTCTTTTTTAATTATAGAACTGGTAAGCGGAGGATAATAATGTAGAAATTATTGCAGATACTTTACAAAGCAATAGGACCGCTTGGAAATACGATCATACAAAAACCATAATACAACATCATTGCTATTTGTATCAACGGTTCTTTTGTTTCACCTAATCAAACCTCAGGTGTAGATTAGTCAGATAACGAGGGAAAATGCTTTGGGAAGCATTGAATAACTGGCTATCTCTTGTTAAGACGTGGATACTAAAACGCATTGCTTCTAGGCATGACACCCAATCCACTCTCTATTTGATTATATTTTTGTGGTTATAATTGTGAGATCGTAAAACATCTTTTTTCCCTGTCAGTAGAAGAATAAAGAGCAGAATTTTGAATTAAGTAGATAAAGAATTCGCATTCGTTAAGCATGTTGCAAAAGACACAAATAATGGGTAGGTTATTTTCTCAACAAAATACCCAGACAAACAAAGAAAACTTCAATTGTCCCTATCAGATAAAACAATATTGGGGAAAATGTGTTACCTTTTGTGTATCAGCTTCTTTCAGATGTTCGGACAGAAGAAAAACAGTCACGAGAATGGCAAGATTCATTTTGCAGAACGACAACATCATGAATTCATATCCCAGGAACAAAACTTGCTTCACGAGTAGATATCAGGATGAATTAGGTAGTAAACTAAAGGAGCCAGCTAACTGATACTCAGCTTCGATGTATGGCTAATTATAGTACCAACGTGGTTTTCACGACGACGGTGAGCACAAAGCCGTTGCCAACATTCGCAGAAATTCAACCAAGAGAGTTCGTATTTCCTGCATCCGAAACCAAGGTCGATTGAAGTGACTTCGCGGTTCACCTTCGTTTCATATGATTCAACTGCAAACAATACTAATTACGTAATTCATCGCAAGCAAATGCAAAACACTGCTACGATTTCAACAAAGCAAACATACAGTTCTCATTCAGATTCACAGGATGAAATACATCGGCCGAGGCTGATCTTCATTCATAATGTCCCACAGTTGGCTAAGTTTTGGCTTTGCCATCAAAATGTTGAGATTTGTTTTGAAAGGCTCTTTGTTTTAGTCTGCGTTGTCTAACATTTTTATTTACGAATGTATCAACATTAATATTTAAATTTGATACGATGTTTATTAACAGACTGAAATGAAGAATCTGCATCCGTAGTATTCCTAATTCTCTTGGCGATACACTGCTCTTTCGATTACAAGGGCAACCTGACACGAAGCTCCTTAAGTTTAACCCTTTTTTGAAATCATACTAAGACAACAAGGTATAATAAACAGAAATTCAAAAGGCCAAATAAAAGTTCTAAATCCCCGGTTAAAGGGGGCAAAAAGGTCTGAAGTAACAAAATAAGTTTCGGCAACACGTCTACAGGCACCGCAGAGAAGGGGGGGGGGGCTGGGCGTCTAGGTCAGGCCATTTTTTCACTACCATCATTACCATTTAAATCCGAATAGATAAAGGAAGGATGAGAGCTTACTTGGCAACTATGATATTGAATCGGTCGAAGCTAACTGTGTGGCGGAACTCTGTTCAAACCCGAAAACGATTCAAGCCTTCATATGGAGTATGAATTCACCGCAAGGCGTAATTTTTGAAACAGTTGCAAACGCAAACATTTCAGAAAGTAAATTCAATTAACACAAATACAAGACTCTATGTGGCATGATTCTCAATTGCATCAGGATCACCCAACTGGGCCATGAAGGTGAAGTTACCCTATATTGAACCACCATTGTTCGGTTAATGTTTGTAACATTGTGTATTGTCACTTCTATGCGCGATTTTCGCTTGTATATATATATGGTCGATGTAGGAGATTTGGCAACCTAAAACACTCCTCGGCGTCACTCAATTTTCTGTCAAATTTTCTTATAACTATTCAATGAACAATTAATAAACACGATTTATCAATCAAAATATGAGACGTGGCGTTTCTTGCGGTTGCTGTGGTATGCCTCGCGGTCTGTAGCACTATCTAAATGTTACAATTCATTTGCATCAATCCAATTAGCTGCAGGTTGATGACACAAATCTCGTCGGAAAATTGAGAGAGGAGGCTGACTTCGGAAAAGTTGCGAAACCGTAATTTTTAGATATGACAGAAAAAAATAGGGTTTCGCTACATGAGCTAGCATAAAGGAGTATTTTACACGCCTAACCCGCGGGGTGACTCTACTTTCAAGACTGTGACAAACAAAGAACTTTCCATGGGTTCCACAAGCATTCTCTTGACGATGTCCATTTCGAAATAAAAACAATGAAATTTCTATGAACCGGGAGGACAATAGAAGCAACAAAATAACCAGAACAAACTTTTGTTTGTGTTTATATGTCGCCCCAACATACAGGTTTTTCCCCGCGAGGTCATGCCATCACTTACTCACAATAAAACCTTTTTAGAGAAGCTATCTTCACGAAATAGGCATCGAGCTCTAAAAAACACTGAATGCGAATGAAAACAATGGATGTGAAGTGTGTATAAATAATCGCATCACTACAAGAAAGGTACTGATGCAGCAAATGCCACGGTAGTTGACAATGCGCATTTCTCACATGATCAGTACAAAACGCAGTCAACCTCGAGCGGGTGCCCAGCGCGTACGAAAAACCTGGAAAGAAGCACCACAGCGTTAAACAAAAAATTTGGAACCGTTTTTCGTAGCAAAAAAGCAAAAAACATTTTATCCAATAGATTGAATAAATCATCAGACAAACAAGGCTAATCATATCACACCCTATACAGTTTAGTGACATATTTGTTTCTAAAGAGGAACATCGAGATAAAAACATGTAACAATGGCTTTATTTTGTTGCAAAATTTGGGCTTATATGATCCTAATTGCATAAGAGATTGCCAAATAAGTCTGACTTAAATTTCTGACTGAAAAAGTTTGAGTTATTCGACAAAAAAATACAAAATGGATTAAGACCACACCTGTAAAAAATGGACTGAACAAAACCAAGCCTGTATTGTATTATTGTATGAGTTATGAAACATCACAAGAGGATGGAGGGGTTCTATAGGTCTATTGAAAATGAGGATGTCGTTTTTGTGCATATCTTTAATACATGGCCATATGTTCCGGTTCCATACATGATGTGTATGGAACCGAAATGTAACGATTCATGGAAAGTTCGATACTTTGCACCTTAACTTTATTTTCATAGCATGAAAAGCTAAATAAACCACAAAGATGAACATTAGATTAAACAGAAGCAAGAAAGACTCCAGTCGTTAATCGCCTCAAATTCACATTTGTTCACAAAGCCTACCTAATTCTACCGACAAAAGGGATGTCTTGTTTTGCATGGCATGCTAACAACGCGTTGCACTACTGAACCAGGTGGTGTGTAGACGTTGGAGCTGAAAATCCAGATATTTTAATTCAAATTATGAACAAAACTGAATAGGAAAGACATGCGCAATCTAAATCTCTTACAACCGTTTTAAAATAACTATAAAACCTAGACGATACGTGATATGCGATGCGAATTTACAAAGCTAAAGATATCTAAAGGTACAAAAATAGCTTTCAAAGGCAGCATATACAAAATATATATATCAAACGTCAAGACAAAGTAGATGTATAAAAGTTTCAGCGATAAAAATATCAATGATACAAATGTTAAATCTCAGAAAAAATATGGGACTTATCCCTTGTAGTGAAAAATTTCTTTCATTGCTTTGGACACTGATCTGACATAAAGAAAAACCTTATCATCATCATTAGGAAAACCAATGATTATTTACTAGTTAAAACATTATATGGTAATGCAGCTGTCTCCAGCATCGCGTGAACAACGACGAAAAACCTTACAACAAATCAAACTACGAATTTTTTGATAATTCAAAAAAGAGTTTGCATACATTAAAACTTGGCTCAGTTTAGGGATGCATGTCAAAATGCTTTAAAGCAAACCAATCCTATGCCAAAGCTACGAGCTGTCAATGGTGGAAGATCCAAAATATTAGTAAAATACACGCCTGTCAAAAGAGCTGTTTGCTTGAGAAATCTTTTAAAAACAATAACAGACTGTCAGACAAACTATCTGCCTACATGCAACGAAAGTATCCTAAAATCTCTAGTCAAAGGGTTTGCCAAGTTAATGGTTGGTAAAGATGCAGCAGTATTTAGAGTGCTATGATGAAAATTGGTCACAAATAGCCGCATGTCTTGCAAGCAGAGCCACGCTCTCGAAGCGCTGATTGCAGATTGGACATTCTTGTACTTGGCTGCTTTCCTTCTTACGTCTTTCAGATGACAGTGTGGAATTGTTCTCTTTCTTTTGCAAGCACGCAGCTTTTTCACGATCATCACTGTTGCTTTGACTTTGGCCAGCTTTATGCGTAGGGTTGTTTACATCTTTGGTCATTTCAATCAATGCCTCTTCAAAGCCAGCTGGTATCTTATGGAAATCCCGTAAGTGTTCAATCAGCTGTTCCTTACAAGCAAACGCGTTAGCACAAAGACTGCATTTATCTGGCAATGAACACTTTCGACTTTCAGCTGACAATCCCCGTTTCTTTCTTTGGCGCAGGTACCCCACATCTTTTTCTCCATTTGATGAGGAAACAACATCTGCACCGTGCCGTTGGTCAACTGCCCCAGAATTACGGGAGTCATTTTCTGCTGGAGATGGTTTGGGCTTCTGCTTTGGCTTCTGTTTAACACGCCCTTCAACCTTCACATCATTGCCAAACTTACTGACCCCTGCGATGTCATCTTCGCTTATGTCAAGCTGATGGACCCTGAGCATGTGGTTTTTCAGACTATGCCTAATATAGATAACTGATCCACATAATTGGCAAAAAAAATTTTCCTCTTCAATAATAAAATGAATCAACGCAGAATCTGGGTTGTTCTGCTCCTTGTGGCCATACCTCAAGTGGTTTGTCAATTCCATTCTGGATGAGCACAAAAAACTGCAAATTTCACAGGGATACTTCTTTCTGTTGACAGCCTTGAGCGCCTTCAGTCTCCCCCGCCTCTTTATTCCTTTTTCTTCGTTCTCTGTGTCATCTTCCACCTTCCACAGATCTCTTCTCTGATGCTGTCTGTTGAGAACATGGTCCACTTGTACCGGATTCACTGCTTCCCACGTGTTCGCACCAAATTCAGTTTCGCCTTTGTGTACTGAGACCATGTGCCTTTTCAGATTCGATATAATATTGAAGCTGTAATGACAAATTTTGCACTTGAACTCCTTTTTGTTTGTGTGCTTGTTCAAGTGCCGGGTGTAGTTTGACTGCCAATCAAATGTTTTGTGGCAATACTTGCACTTGAATTCTTTCTGTGTATCATGCGATGTATTAGTATGCTCTTCCAGCTTCCTTTCACTTGGAAACCACTCAAAACAAAGTTTGCATGTAAATGGATTTTTCTTATGCATTTCTTTATGATTCAGAAACGTCGTTCTGCTCTGGAGTTCCTTACCACAAATATCACATTTCATGCCGTTTTTCCGCTGGTGCACGTACATGTGGTTGCTATAAGCTCCTCCTTCCGAATAGATTCGCTTGCAGTACGGGCACTCATATGATGCCTTTGCATGGCCTGTAATCACTTCATGTCTCCGCAGCACAAAACGTGAAGCAAACTTCGTATCACACACTTTACATTGAAAAAGTAATCTTGAGAGTTTTCCGTCATTCTTGCGGGGTTTCTCTCTACCTAAATGTCCTTCTGTCTTTATCTTTGTTGATGGGCTTTTATCTTTTGTTTCAATGAGTGATTCCTCTGATACATCATCGCTCAAAAACTCGGCTTCTTCGTCGTCCATAAGACTGCCACCAGGCCATTCTTCATCGCTGTCTTCTTTGTTAGATAGGAAACTCGAATGACTGCTGGAGGTTCGTCTATCCACCAGTCTTCGTTTAGGACTTATTTCTTCTTCTTCTGAGCTCACCTCAGAACCACTTATCTTCTTTAACTGTAAACTGTCTCTGACAATTTTCTTCCTTGTCCTACGCTTCCTGTTTACAGAAAGTTCATCATCCGATGTTTCTATCAAAGCAACGTAGCTTAAGGCCTTACTTTTTGCCTCTCTTTTTGGCAAACCTCGTTCCCTGACTGTGCCTCTTTCATCAGTAGGTGACTCACCGCTCTCGTCAACAGATGTCACTTGTTTATTGCCTGACTTTCGTGGGGATGGTCCTTGATCATGCCTTCTAGCAATGTCATTTTGCTCTGTCTTGTCATCCCTGGAACTATCTCCTTTTCCAGAATGAGCCAGGTTTTGAAATGCTGCCCTCAGCTCCTGGTCTGCTGACTCTTTTCCATGTCTTATGACATGCTTTCTACAATACCTATGAGCTGCAAATCTTTCCTTACAAATTCCACATTGATATGGAAGTTCTCCCGTGTGATTTCGCATATGAATTTTCAAAGATGACTTGTATTTGTATGTATTATCACATACCTTGCATGTATGATTGCCGATCTCTGGTCCATCGCCTAAGTCTACAAAGCCTGCCATTTCCTTTTTGACACCATATCCTTCATGAAGAAGAATTGTCTTTCTTATGAAATTCTCTGCCAGTACAGCATGCTTATTAATTGGTACCACCCTAGGGCTCTTTACTGCCTTCTTATGATCTTTCATTATTTTAGTATCACGTTCCAATGGAGCTGGTAACTGACTTTCCACAACGCCCCTTTGCTTGCTCTTTGTGCTTGAAACAAATGACAAATTCTCGTGTGCCTTGATGTCTTCTTTGATTCTATCTGCTACAGGCGAAACACCAGCAGCCTTCCCAATCTGAATTTCCTTTTTTCCTTTTCCACAGGACGTACGTTGCAAGTGTTTACGCAGAGAGCCATTCCAAACAAATTTCCGTTGACATATATCACATGAGAAATTTTTCTCTCCTGTGTGGGAAGCTTCATGATTCATAGCCACTGCCGACGTTGAAAACACTTTACCGCAAATCTTGCACTGTCTGGAATTGCTTGTGCAGTCGACAAAGCCACTAGAAAAGGGTTTAACTAATTGTGAAGCTATTTCCACTTGATCCATTGTGCAGTGGGTTGCTTCAAAGTGATTCCACATCTGGTCTTCAGTTTTGAAGGGTTGACTGCAATCGATACAAGGGTACATAAAACCATCCGAGTTTTCATCTGCTGTCGTTGAACTTGCTTTTGTTTCAGTTTTTGATCTTGAACTTCTACTCTCACTAGACTTATCTCTTATAGAAACCGCTGTTTCAGATTGCAATCTTTTTTGTGTTGACTTTTTGGACCTAGCCACTTGGAGGCCTTCTCCATCTCTAGCCCTTTTCTTAAAAGACTCTCCCCTATTTAATTCTCCAGCATCAACTGTTTCGGTAATCACTGATGCTTCTCTCTTCCCGCCAGGTTCCTTTGGCGCGCTACTTGAAGCTGAACAGTGACTGCTTCGCATATGTAGCGTCAAAGAATACTTCCATGCATAACTTTTGCCACACGTTGGACACGAATACCTTACGCCATCATTGTGTGTGTTCATATGTGCTCTCAAGTTACGAGGGTTTGCAAGGATCTTTGCACATATGGTGCACTGTATTTGGTTTTCAGCAGTGTTAACTTGTAATTTAGAATGCATGGTTGGCTCATTACCATTACTCCAGAGCGGCGGATCATTTCCTGTTTTAGGTAGGGTAGGCGGAAGATTCTCCGAAGACTCAGCGTTCAGACTACTTGAGGAGACAACAGACACTTGTAAATCAGAAGATTCTTGCCCAGAAGAACGGGCAGCAGACCCAGCTCGCCTGAAGCTTTCCTTGTCAAGGCAGGACTTGTTGTTGGCAGTCTCATTTCCGTAGATTCGACTTCCAAAAGGATATTGCCTTGCATCTCTACAATCTCCTGCAAGTGAATCTAGACAAAACCTTGAAAACACATTCGGTTCAGTTTCTTGCGGGGGATCACGACAATATTTCACAGCAGTATCATGATGCGACGGCGGAAGGGATGCAACTTTTGGTGTTTCGGCATCAGATGCTAACGGAATCCTTGGTTCATCTTTTCTGTTGCCTGGCGGGGTTTTAACATCTCTACAGTTCGCTTGAATATGCTTTTGAGCAGAATCAACTAAAATTAAAATAGATCCTTCATGAGAGGCCCGTTCTATGTTTGAGCAGCTCACTTATTATTAATATCAATTGGTTTACGGGATTTTAAAAAAAGGTTTTAAATATCAAATTCATCAATGTAGCCATTATACCCGAAAAGAATACAGAATTCAAGAAATAATATTTCCTTTATTCTGTAAAAGTACGATTAAAATGGGTTCATTATCATGTTCTCAAATATCCTTATCAACATTTTAATCCTTATAATCCTTATCACGTTAACTGGTGCAAAATGTGTTCTATTGTCCTGGCAGTCTCAATGATCAAGTTGAAAAACATGAAATGTCATTCCTGACAAACATTTTGCCAGCTTCACTGACGTTTTTGTATGCACAAAAGTTTATAAAACTGGGAAAGTATGGACGAGACTTGTCAAAAGCTGGTGGAAATAGTTACCCTTCCAGCCATATTGTTGTGTTAATTTGTGATTGTATTAATTCGAGGCCCAAGCAAATAATTACAGTCAGGCGTGACCGAGAATTTCTGAGGCCACGCCATTTAGAACGTCGGAAAACACCCCTTCTAGAAAATGCTTGTTTCTCTCCGTTTAAACTTTTATAAACAGTCTGATTAAAAGAAGATATCAATTACTATAAAAATAGATTTAATAAGATAAGTCACCAAGAAAATGAACAAACAAAGGTTCCAGACAAAGACGAACTGCTATTACAAAGGATCCGTTAGAGTAAACTTCCCAAACTTCCGTTAGAGAAAACTTTCTAAAAAAATTTCTAACCTTTCACTGCAAAAAAGAGGGGCTATAGCCTCGGCTAGTCCAATGGCTGCGCGGTGTCTGATTACAGTGCCTTTAACTTCGTTAAACTAACCAAAAATTCCTACTTTATCGTGAATGCAAACGGATCCTTCTCACAACTTTCATTTTTATTCAAAACATATTGCAGCTCAAATTCCCTTTAATAGAATTCCCCTAATCACAGAACTAAGGAACATTTCACTAACAATTTCAGGAACATTTTTGTTCAAAACAAATAAACAAGCTTGACCTTTCCTCCTGCTCTTCCAAACCTTTTCCCCTTCCCTTGTTTAAAAGAGAATAAATTTTGAAGTTGACAGCAGATCAATACAGATTTGTTTTGAATGCTTAAAGAATTCTTTGAAGTTGACATAAACCCTGTTTAAAGAAACTATACGGATACAGAGAATTTTTTACCTAACAAAAAGATTCCTTGAATCCTTTCAATTGAACAAAATGAAAGAGCACAAATTAGATTCTGGGCAATTAAGGTGGGGGAGGAATCTGTCTATATTGAAGTTGCCCCTATGGGCTTGATGTCAGACCAGGGAAAGGAGCCAATCAAAAGCCAACACTCCTCCTCTAATCCTATCTTAAATCTGCATCTGGATAAAAAATTATGTTCATGCTTTGGCCATCAGACGATTGTCAAAGTTTCTACTTTTTCAAGCAATTTTCAGCACAGAAATCTGATTTTGATAAACAAAATGATGAAAGAGATGAAACACAGAAAACTGATTAAGATAAACAAAATGCTCAAATAGATGAAAATGAAGCAGGCAATAGGCAAAAAGCATTTAGCTTGAATGATTAATAACTCCAATGTGGGCATTGGAAAACTGGTGTAGTGTTTTTTTGGTGTAACTCTAATTTATTGTTTTATTGTTTTTGTTTGTTTGTTTTGTCCTCTGTCTCTAAGAAAATCAGCCATGGAATTTGTAAGTGTCATAGATGGTGAGGACCAGATGTTATTTTCTCTTTACTTTTCATGGTGGTCCAAGGACCCCTGTTGCCAGGCAACTTTACCAACTTTACCAAAATACTCTTTTTAGATTAGACCCTGATGTAGAAAACCTTGACCCAAAAACTCTGACATGCATCTTTTAAACAAGAACCAAGAACAATTCCTGCCCATGGAAACATGTTTTGTTGGGCTTCATTTCAAGGACAGAGATATAACTTTTTGTTTGGGGGCAGCCCTGATAAATCAGTGGAACAGAAGCCATATATTACAAAACAAAAGTATTTTACTTATACAAAGTAAGTTTTTTAGGGGGCCAAGGCCCCCCATCCCCCCATTATCTCGGTCCTTGCTTCATTGTTTAAGCAGCTAAAATTTGAAAAAATAGCAATCAATGTTATCTTTCTAAATTTGGTTTTTTGATTTGTGAAAAGATTGTGTTGATTTGCAAATTAGCAAGTGAATTTCTTTTCAAGAGACACAAAGTGAGCAACAATTTCTTCAAGAAGGCACAGGCTAAAAGCTTCATTTACTGCCAGTTAAGGAATTTTTAAGGGATTTGATATTCCCCCTTCTGAATTGGTCCTTGTGCATGTGAGATACAGTTTGCAATTACTGTCTCTTTTGCAATAATTTCTAGGCTATGATATTTGCAGGGGCGGACTGGCTGGTCGGGCTATTCGGGCGATCGCCCGTAGGGCCGGTCGGTTTAAGGGCCGGCTGATAAAAGTGCAAAAAAATAAATTAGCTTAAAAAGTAAATGCGAGGCAAAAAAGTTTTCAGTGACTTT
This sequence comes from Rhopilema esculentum, assembly GCF_013076305.1. Next base: position 368,670 of record NW_027018659.1, read on the forward strand.
GTGGGAAAGAATAAATATACACGTTAGTACTTCAAAACCATCAAAGTTATGAATTCATTATTGAGGAAATATGTTATTGACATCTTGTTATATTTTTTCTCTTGACGGTATTTCCTTTTTGGCGACATACTTTACTGTAACACCCCAGTTTCAATGCGATACATAAGATTTTAACCTGCCCTGATGTCTTTTTACTTAGCTTTTGCTTGAAGCTGGTCATGTTTTTCCCTAAGCACAAGCTATTGCTAAATGTAATAAATTTAAAAGTTCAAAAAATTATAGTTCACTAAGCGATTTGCTCTGTGATGTGAAGCAATGAAGAGGACACACGTAGAACAAGAGAAGAGCAAGAAGACTTCAACCAAAGGTGGTGCACAGAAATTTCGCGAGGAAAAGCTGCGAGACTTAAAAAAAAAGGATTCAGCTACGATACAAAGCTTTTTTTATCAAGCAAAAGCCACAAACGTCACAAAAAACAGCAGGGTCTTGCTCTCGCTCCTTTCAATAAACTCATACAAGTTATGGTAAGTTTATTAGGCCTATACTATCATAAGTGAAATGGACCCTTCGCCCAACAGGGGTATGGCGCTACACGATAAAATTCAACAGGGATGCCCATGTTTTCTTTTTGGGGTCAGAAATTGACGAATTGATATTTTTGGGCTGCTTAAAATCATTGTGGTTTCCCGGAGGATTAGAAAGTTACTTGGCACAAGTGGAGTGTGGTAGAAGCTTTTCCACAATAAATATTTAAAGAACAGATTACGTAGAAATTTTTCGCAGCCAAACCTGGAGTCCTTCATGTTAATGTTCTTAGAAAAACGCCTGTTAGATGACATCCAAAACGATCACATTATCAACATATAAGTTGCTGTTTTAAGAAAAAAAGTCAAACCAATGATTTTTGTTTATACTATTTAGTCAGCAAATGACATATTTAATATGTTCTGTTAACCATGTTCTATTAACCAGCATTCATCCGTGCACAAAAGTACTGAATTTAAAAACTTGTTTTCCTTACAGACTAACATTTACTTGCATTTTCCGAGGAGTTTTTTATTTGCTATTTTTGTGGGCCGGTTTGATCAAAATTTGCCCGGGCCAAAAAAATTAGCCAGTCCGCCCCTGGATATTTGTTTATAACAATTTCGTGGCACCCTTCTTTACTAGTGACAACTCATGTATCAATTGTTTAAGAAAGGTGTCGAGGTTTGGAAAAAGACAGAGAGCATTTATAATCCTAAATCTATGGCTCTGACCGTTTTCACAAAGATTTTCAACCTCACATCACCTACCACTTTATCCAAACTAGAGTCTCTCTAGAATTCAAGTTATTGGAGAAAGAGCACTCTCTAAAAACTCTCAACAAACAAAACTTTTCAGTGTAACTTAGAAATCAGCCTTTTATCAAAACACAGTAGCACCAAAAAACAATACTAGCTATGTTTCAAATACATTTGCAGTTTTGTTCATATGATACAGTTCCAAATGTACTTAAAAATTGCTTTTTTGTCTAGGAACTACAAAGTTGGCATTGCTTTATAGCTATAGATACTAAAATGCTAAAATGGACGAAAGAAAGAAAAATATGCAAAATATTCAGGGGCTGAGCCAGATTATCAAACTGTTTGCAAATGCAATAGTCAAGTTTCAGAAAGAAATTAGAAATGCAACTCAAAATGGATTTTAAAATATGATGACATTCTCAAAAAACTGAGTGGTTACTAGCGAATCTTCCACTTTTGCTTTAGCTGCATTTGCCATTTCCTTGATGGGCATTATTCTTTAGTCATATTTGAGAACTGACAACTGTGCAGGAGCAAAGGATCCAGGCACTAAAACATGGTTCCAACAAAGCCATAAACCAATCTTAAGCACAATGGCTAAAAATTCTATTCTAGAACTCTATGAGCAATATGTGCGAAGTTTCTAAGCATTCTTGATGAATAAAAAAAGGATGCTAATGTGGCTAGACTAGGGGGGGGGGGGGAGTTTGGTGCACACTTTACTTAGTAGCATGTTGGCACCAATTTACAAAGCTTTGTTTCAAAATATCTAGCAAATCATATCACTAGATTGTTGTTCAGGACTGTCACACCACTGAGGAAAGGATTTTGGTACAGTGACATTTTAAATGGCACAAAACTTTCATCGTTCAATGTGGCAGCTATTTCAGAATGTTCACTTGGGTATTGCCCTGAATTTGCAGTGGTTTCCTAAGAATAACAGGGCATGTTATGTTTACTCACAGATTTTGTTTTGCTATCTTTGCACTTTTAAGCTTAATAAAAATATAAATTGAAAAATATGACAAGCTAGAGAGACATGCTGGGGATATTTTCTAAATAATAATATTTTTGTTAATGATTCTGTAGTATTATCACACCAGTTGAAAAACTTGACAAGGAATTTACTGTTAGTAGTTTAACTAGGCAATTAAATGGGAATGTCCACATTACGAATGAAAATAAAGCTAATAGCCATTCAAGCAGACTGCCTACAGCTTCAGCAAAGGCATGCATGGTTCTTGCACCTACTATCATTCCATTATTTACAAGGATAAAGACACTAGGGTAAATATGCATTATTTCAGCATACAATGCAGGGCTGTTGCTAGCTTTTGTACGCAAGGGTGTGAACTGATCCTGACAAAGTGGGTGAGCCATCTTTTATTTGTCTACATATCTGAAAATTTGCTGACAAAGCACCTCTTAATGGCCAAAAACTTGCATTCTTACATGGGGGATATAACACTCGCAACCCAAATATACCTGCATTTTTCTAAGTTTATCCCAATAAGCTAATCAAGAAGAGGAAGAAAATTTACCCTGGTAATATTTTTGACTTTGGCTAAATAAGCCCCCATATTAACCAGGGTGCATTCCATGTACTTAGGCCCAAAGATCTTTGGCCTACACTTAGGTTTTTTTCTGCGTTCAGCGTGCAAACCAATAAAAAAAGTTTGGCGTGTATTTTTGTAAGTTGGCGTGTTAAACATGAATTGAAGCTGTGTAGATGAAAAAGTTAACATGAAAAAGAATAAAATAAAGATTCATAAACCACATTTTCTCTATTGAACAGTTTCCTTTGTCTGGTATACAATACTTACAGTTTTACCAACTGCTCAAAATTTGGGCGTACCTGAACAAATGCCCTGGTGAACCTTTGACGTACAGTTGACAGGAAATGCACCCTGGCCCGTTTAAAAAAGAAGCCATCTCAAAACATTTTTTGTAAAATTATCTGAGAAATTACAGTCCACCTTAGCTGTGACATCCAGGTTGGAAAGTATGAATTACCTACAACACTTCTGCACAGCTGAAAATTGCGTGCACTTTCTCTGACATGATATGGGTAGCTAACTCATCCAAATCCAGTATCAATCACAAGTTTTCCCTTTCCTATAATTTTCCTCAGAGTATCAAGTGAATTTCCTCTCTGGCTGGTGCCCCTGTCAGAATCTCCTTTTTTCAGAGAGTAGGCAATACAGCAGCCATGGGCAGATGGTGTCGAGATCTAAACTTTGAATGGGAGAGGGGCTGAGTAAAGAGAGGCTAGATTCTATTTGCATGCTACCAGAGATGTGTTTAAAGGTTTGTCTCAACAACTCTGCTGAAGATTGTGGGTAGATGTAGATGCAGATGAAAAGAAGGGATTTTTCTTCTTCTTATTTTTTAGTAAATGGTTGTGGACACAATTAATATTTAGGGCCCATCCCTGTATGTGACAGTTATAATTTCTAAAAATAGGAGGATATATTCTCACCTAAAGATACTTAACATTTTTTTTGTAATTTCACAACATGTCATGCTTGTTTGCATAACGGTCGGTGTTATTTTGAACTTTGCAGCACAAAATGGTTTGCTTAGAAATATCATTTCTCCACTTACACCCCTGCCAGTATACTGTACTAGTATAATACAGATTCAAATTTATAAAATTCATATTTGTTAAAAAAATTGAATTTAATATTATTTTGATATACCAACAGATATTCGATATACATGAGTGTACCTTTTCAGCACTATATGGGTTTCGCAGCCCCATTTCTGTGTCACGTGTTACATTCCATCACAGAAAGAAAACAAAAGGTCAACAGGCCTAAATGTTTCGGAAAATAATAGTTTATTAAAACATTGAACAGAAAATTTACTACTTACCAATCGTCTTTTTGTCGTTCGCTGTCAATTTTTTCTTTGGAGGTGGATGTATAATCCGATGCTTCAGAAGGCGGACGATTTTTGAGAACTTTCTGTTGCATGTCTGGCAGTGAAACCATGAGTTTTTGCAGCTCTCGTGTGTATGTAGATGAAGACGGTAAGCGAACTTCGAGCGATATTTTTTCACACAGTAAAGACATTTCAGTTTCGCTTTAAATAACTTGGTCTTATTCCACATTCCCGTTAATACAGTCACCGAATCAGAGTCAAAATTCCATCAGAGTTCTGAGTACATTATGCATTGACGTTAGTTTCAAATGAGCAATCAATTGCGGATTACGAATGGGACGGGGGGACAAAACGTTGTGTAAAGCCAGCTAGAGGTAAGGCATAGTGGCAGGGGTGTAGTGCTAGGGGGTTCAGAGGGGCTGACCCCCTTTGTTGTTGCCAAAAATGGCAAATTTCTACTTTTGCTAATGTTTTTCGCAATATTTTGTGCAAGAGCCGCAACATGTTGATGCACTACACAACTGCATAGTGGGTGAAGGAATTGAATCGTTGGCAATGTTTTCGAAATACCGTAAATTGTCTTTTTAGCCCCCCTCTCAATTAAGCCCCCCTTTTCAGAGAGAAAAATTTAATCAGCCCCCCCTCTTATTTTCACTGATGCTGAAATAAGTAAACTTTACAAATAACAGAGATTTTCATTTTATTCATTGGTCGTTCAATACTTCGCATCAAATCAAAAGTCACACCATGTCCATTCCAGTCACGACAGATCCGAAGACAAAGATTTAATGTGCATTAAGCAAGGGCCGTGTGAGAGCCCATTACCAAAATTACAGGCCCTTGGTACTCAGAGGAATGAAGTTGACCTTTTTGAATGCTCGATTTCAGAAGACGACATGGTCCAAGCAGATATTTTAGAATTGATAATTAATGACGATGACGATGACAATATTATTGATATAGAAGGCTGATTTGATGTTTTTTATTTCGCAAATAACAAAAAATTAGTTTACCACTATAAATGGTTTTTTATAACAAAATATATATTAAGCCCCCTCTCTCAATTTAAACAATAAGGCCCCTGGGGGGCTAAAAAGAAAATTTACGGTATCTAATTAAACTACATGCAACACTGCACATTTTATACAGCCATTAATTGATATATATATATCGTGACCTTTTCTTTATTCACATTTCAATTGATATCACTTAAAGTTCTGGATCTTGCATTCCAACGTGTGTTTCCAACAATGATCGAGCATTCAATTCGTGCTTCCTTGAAGAGACAGCCTACCTGAAAACAACTAAAGAAATGTATTTATATTATGTTTAATAGCAAAATCTTCCAGCTTATAATTGATAGATTTTTTGGGTCTTTCCTCAAAGATAAACTTGAAATATATTTGGTATCTAATGTTTTCTACCTTGATGTGTGATTCCAATACCCCCGGCTAGGTGCAACTACTACCCAGTCTTTGGCCATAGTTGGCCTTGCGAGGGGAAGTGACTGAGTCACGCTGCAACAACCGATCTCCGATCACGGCAGAAAAGGACGAACACGAGTTGCTTCTTGAAGTTAGAGAATGATCTTCCTTGTCGAAATACAACGGCGTAATTTTTGTGCTAAACAATCTATGCTCTAAATCTATGTTTGGGAAGGCTGCCACCTCAAGATCCACAGGATGGGACGAGCTCGCCCAAAACCGACGAAGCTGCGTCGGAAATGTGATAACTGTGATTTGAGATTTCGTTCTCATTTCTGCATGTTCCTTCACCTGAAGGTTCACCAAAGGGAGACGCAAGGCTGGTTTCATTGTGTAACTTGTAAGAAGCGTTTTGAGAAGCTGACAAGGTTTGTGAAACATCGTAGGAGGCACCCTTCGAGTAAGTTGGCCTATTCATGCTTTCCATGCATGCTGTGCTTCAGTGCGATTTTATAACAGTCGTTGAAGGACGCGAGATGTGTTTTCTTTCTTACTTTACAATCAATTCCTTTGATTGTAAATTTTGAATCTACTTTTCATGTCAGGTGCTGGTGTTGCCTAAACAAAGAATCCTTTTTGTTTTGAAATCTAGACTACCTGATTTTAATTTGATCTCGATAATGGTCAGTTTTGATGGTGCTTGCTATCCCCAGTTTTCATGTGATTGCCTAGCTCTATTGCAGGTTTCATTTCACATTATATCATGTCAATACTTTATGAATTGTACCCATTTTTATAGCATTTCATTCTCCCCATAAAGACAAGAAAAACACAAAGAAGGCCTTGATTTACCAACAAATATGCTAGGAACAAACATTATATTGAAAATCCTTGAAAAGTTTAACTTTCAATTTTTGACAGGCTTGACAGGTACAAAAGTTAACATTTATTCCTGAAAGTCCTGGTACCATGTAATTGACACAATCTCAAGGGGTTCCAAGTTTGAATGGTTTTTTGGTGCAAAAGCTTCCTTGTTATTGGTGAATGGAACCTATACTGGACAAGTATGGACAACCTTGTTGTCACTGAATGGCTATCAAGTGATGACAACAACTTGCTATCTTTAAAGTTTTTTCAACAATGTCAAGACAATTGCATTAGTCCTACTATGTAACTTATGCAACATCTGTCTTTTAATTTGTGCTTTAAGTTTAACAGGGTTCAAATTATTCTGCTCTAGGAAAAAAGATTAAAACACTTGCTTGCAAGCAGATGAAAGAGCCAGTAAGTGAGGCAAAGAAATTCAAGGAGGGTAAAACTTTTGGATCCATTGTTGATGGAAAATTGAAAAGTGAAAATGCAAGTGCTAAAGAACAAGAAAATATTAATGAGGCAATGTTACAAAAACAGAAAAAGGAAGAGCCAGTTGAGAAGAAACAATCAAATGGGATAAAAAATACATCACATGCATTTGAATTTATCAAACAGCTTAAATCTCTTCTAAAGCTGAATTTAGATTCAGAAAAGTCTGATTTTGGCCCAAATGAATATTCTTTGCAAGTGTCTGAAATCACATCTTCAGACAATCAAATAGGTGAGCAGGAAGAGCAGCATGCACTGAACACATCTCTAGAAGACACAGCTGATAACAATGATGGTAAAAAATCTGTGAATTTGGAAGGGCATCACAGGAATCATAAGAACACAGCCTCTGGGCTGATGGAAGAAAAAGGCAAAAATCATGTCAAGAAGAACAATGGAGAATATGAAGTGACAAAAAAGGAAACTAACTCTCAAGCTAAAGAAATGCCAAAAAGACTGTATACATGTTCCCTTTGTAAGGCAAATTTTTTCTCATATTCAAGTCTACGAAAGCATAAAAGAGTGTCTCACAAGGTTGGATGCAAGTCAAAAACCCCACATGATTCCAAAGGAGACAAGGGTTCAAGTCAGTGTGTTGTTAAAAAATACCAGTGTGTACTCTGCCTGCAAGAACTGAACAGTTTCAAAAGTTTAAATTGTCACATGCAAGATGTTCACAAATGTAAGCGGAACATACCAAAAAACTTCCGGCAAAGGTTAGCCATTAATGGTATGAATTTGTTTTGTCAAGATAGTGTTGATGTGGCAGTAAACTGTCTTGGATCATCATATTTTGAAAATACAAACGAATCAAGCCTCCTTAAATGCAGTTTATGTGGTGCCAACTTCCTTACTTATGGTGGATTGAAGGGACACTTGAAAAGTAAGCATAAAATAGGAGTAATCTCCACAGTAAAACCCAAGTCACCTCCAAAGAAAAAGGAAGCCACAGGTAAAGTTTCAGGATCTAGTAGTAAGAGAGGAAACAGTCAAAATTCAACAAGTGTTAGTTATGTTGATGACAAGTTTACCTCATCAAAGAGTAAAGATAATGACTATGATTCAGATACAAGTTCATCTTGTAGGAAATGTGATGCCTTGTTTCCAGATGTAAGAAAAAGACGGCAACACTGTCTTGAAACCCATGGTTTGGAAATATCATTTGAAGGGGAGAAGATATTATTTTCAGAATGGAAAGCAGGTTCTCTGAAGCAAGTTCCTTTAGAAAGCACCAGCAACACTTTAGCAGATCTTATACTTGACAACAAAGAAAAGAATTACAGCATACAGAACAAATCATGTAAACTATGCTCCTCAAAGTATCTTTCTTTTTCTGCACTTCAGAAGCATATGACTTCTAAGCATAGAATCAAGGCAATAAGGAAAATGCATCTTATTCGTTGGACTAAAAGGGGCAAAATATCACCTGGTCTCCAAAGGAAGGCTTCTTTGAGTAGCAATAGTAATAGCTCTCCTAATATGAAGGAAGCCAAAGAACTTAAGACTGGGAATGCTGACATCCAGACCGATTGCACCATGTTAAGTTCTCCAGACAAGCAAATACCAGCTATGACTAAATGTGTATCAGATACACAACCTGCTCAGTTAAGGGAACCTTTATTATATCATGTTTTTTCTGAAGCCCCAGTCAAAACAATAAAACCAGGAGAACATTTCATTGAAATATCTGGAGAAAAGCAGGTACAAGGAAGTTTTCAAGAAAGAGAAGGAACTAGTAAGGAAATCGAGCAATGGAAAGCAGATTTTCAAAGAAAAAGGTTTTTCTGCTATATATGTGACTCCTACTTTTCAGGCTATTTTATTCTAAGACGACACATGAAAGTGTATCATAAAATATATTTAGATCAGCACGGTGCCAGGATCACTGATACCCGGAAGAAATATATTGATGCTAAGAGATTGGAAAAACCAGTTGGTTCTCCCAATGATGATGGTGTAAATGGTAAAATCGAGAAAACCCTTGCATGTGATCCAATTAAAGATTCATCAAGCATAAAAGATGTCAGTTGCAAAAATAACAGTTTGGCTGCAAATAACACTACAAAGTTTAAAGGGTTATGTGCTAACATCTGCTTTAAAAAGAATAGCAAAGGGAGATATATTTGCCCTTATTGTCCAATAGACTTTGAAAATTTGATTGACAGGCATATCCATATTTCTGACATTCACAAGAAATTGAAAAGTAACAGTGTACAGCCTGTGCCTCCCGTGAAGAGCAGTACAACCCACGAAAAAGACAGTCCAACAGCAAAAGTATTCCAAATTGTTGAAGTCTCTGTGCCATCAGCAAGCAAATCAGATGTCAAAGGAGTAAATGAGATTGTCAATGATAGTACAAAAATTCTAGATGGAACTACAAGGAAAAGATATAGAAACCCTCGAGGAAGTGGAAGGTTTGAGTGTCACGTGTGTGAACTCAAGTATGTTTATAGCCGAGGTCTTCATAGGCATTTAAAGTATGCACACAATGTACATACCACCAAAGCCCCCTCTGCTGCTATAGAACAGAGTCAGGGTAAAAGTACAAATACGGATACCAATGAATGTAGCGCTAAGGTCATTGCAAGTTTGCAGGCAATATCAGTGAATGACAGTCACACCGAAAAAAAAGCAGCGAAAGGGCAGACAAGGACCCAAGATATGGATGGCACCAAAAGCTCTAGGTGTTTCAGTCCTGTACCACCCTGCGAGGAGGCAGATGCACATACTGATATACTGGAAGGAAACATATTCTGGAAACTGGATTCAGCTTTAAAAATTAATGATTGTGGACCAAACGGCAATAGTAGGGAAGGGTTGACCTATTTGGTAAATGAAAAAGATTTGTCTGATCTTGATTCGGGAGATGGTGCGTTTTTACGAGATGAAACAGCGAGAGTAGAATTAGGGAGCAGTAAAATTGATACTGTCGAGATAATGGACGATGAAGATGTATTGGATATTGTTACTGTAGGTAAGATCCACTTTTTTCCCAAACCGTTTGTCAGTTTAGATTTTCTATCTTATTTGACACAGACAAGGAGTTAAAATTAGTATCCAATTTAATTTTCTAAAAATCGTTCCTTGCCCCTTCCCTTCCTCAAAATTTTCTCTTCCTCTGCTCCGCAAAAGTCGGGATGTTTCTACAGGCAGGTTTATCATAACTGTGTGTAATGAAACAATCATGTAAAATTACGATAAATTTTCCCCAGGGGCGACTCACTCTGCAAACAGCGTATGATACTTCCACGAAAACAAAAGGATTTTCAGGGATTTTCAGCTAAAACAAAAGGATTCCGACTGTAGGTTTAAGAGAATTTCATGGAGTTTCCCGTTTGGTCGTATTCGAATGCCATGTTTGGTCCTCTTATTTATGTGTTGCCAACTCTAAATTTTTTTGCGAAGAGACACTCTATGGCGGTGAAAGTAATTTCGTAGCATGATATGTATATTCATTATTAGACCTTAATTTCACCTTAGATCCTGAAACGCCAGTTCAGTTTGAATCTGAGGAGCCGGGCAGAAATGAGGACAGCGGTAACAACTCTACGGTAAGCAATTTAAAATGTGCAATCTGCAGTGTGGGTTTACCGAATTCGGAAGCAATGCTGCAACACAGATTAGATACGGGGCATAAGACAGGCATCGTCTGCACGATTCCTGGATGTGGTAAGTTGCTTTCTTGCAAGCGCAGCTACATGCAACATCTTAAAAACACTTGCAAACTTTGTCACAAGCGGTTAAGTTCAGAAGGCAATATCAGAAGACACTTGCGCAACATCCACAAGATATCAGATGTACTGACTTGTGACATTTGCAAAGAGGAGTTTCCGGAGCCAATCAGTTTAGCGCTGCATAACAAAGAAAAACACATGAACTGAAACGTGTATTGCTTAAATCTTACGCTTCAAAATGTAAAAGTATTATAAAAGTTTATATGTTTGTTATATTTATGTGATATTTAGAAAGATGGAATGTTTTTATATTTGGGTATAGATATTGCTCAACAAATGAGGGCTCATAAAGAGACTACTGTAAATAGACTGAGAAATTTGTGTGTTGCATTAGGCTTTACAATTTTCTACACAAAATGTAAGCTTCAAAGATGCAGAACCACTTTTGGTGAAGTATGCGAGTTTTGGCGGGCTTCTTTTCACAATTTGTTACTTGCTGCAAATCTCATAGTTTAGTCAATCCCATATGTAGAGATCGGTTTTCTCTGTAATATGTTTTTTGTATTTTTAAATACAAATATTAAATTGGCTGACACATCAATGGAGGACTATTTACGTCATAAGACAGAAACTATCGAGCAAAATGTGCATAGAAAATATACTCTAATTTTATAAATTTTATAATTCTTTATGTTTTTAAGCTACACGTTGGTATCTATTATGTGCTTACCAGTAAGTCTGTACATGTTGAGGGTTCAAACTCACCCCGCTTTTTTTAGCTCATATTACAATGATCTTAAACAAGATGTCACTACGTTGATTTAATTTAAGATGATTCAAAATTTGTTTTTAGTATGTGTAAAGTCTGTCTGAGATGCCTTAATTTCCGAAGAAGAATGCTCTTTAGCTAGCTGAAATTATGCTTTTTCGCCAAGATTGCAGATGGCCCTCACACTGCTGTCTAAAAAGTTGTACATAACCAGATGGAACTTTCGTATTCATGTTCGTTTTAGTGTTATTTAGAAGTTTTTAAAAGTTTTGTTACATTTGTTGCCTGAATTGTTTTGTTGGAAAAATTTGTCTCATTTAAATTGAAACATTTTCATGCTTATGCCTCTATTCGAATCTCATTGTTCGGAAATGAAATGCAAAGAGAATAGTCAATAGTTGGGAGCATCGCAATCATTGAACTCTTTTGAAGATTAATAGAAAAGGGCTTTCGTCCTATAACTCTGGAAGCAGATGCAAAATAGAGCAAATTTCTTTCAACAAATTTGCTTTAAAGGCCCCCACCCCCACCTTTTCAGAAAACCTATAAGATCAGCAAATGCTGATGATACTGATACATAGCCCTCGCTTTGATTCCGAGGATTGTTGACAGGGCCTAGCTTTCGAATGGTCTGGCATTATTTGCACATCTTCGGCATGGAAATATTTGTGGGGGTAGCTTTCAGTGTTTCATAGGTTTCGAAAGTCTGTTTAACGCAAAGGTATGTCGTAGCATAGTTTTGGCCATTTCTTTATGATTAAGATTGCTAGTTATTTTAGTTAGTGATACATTTATAATACAAATTTCAGTTCACTTATTTAAACTTCAATTTAAATTTCCACTACATACAAAAATTCTTTAAACATACAGCAGTTAACTAAATTAATAGAAAGGTTGCAAGATACAACAAATGGGGGAATTTCTCAGGAGCTCTCTCATCAGTAGATAACTAACATATTATTCAACCGGAGAGATTATTTAGATCGAATAATTGAGATTGATTAAGCAAGTTTCGAGAATTACTGATTCTTGGCTACTTAGCTTTAATTACTTAGCTTTAGCATAATGCTGCACCAATCAAGCACTTTTTGACAGACATTGAGTAGCACCAAGCAAACAATAATTTCCATTTATTAAGCTCTCTGTCTAACATTCTTTGTGGTGTAAAATATCAGAATATCGATCAAAAATGGATAGTTAGAAGATATATACTCAGTTATGGATCAAAGTAGGCCATAAACTCTAGCATGATATGAATTATTCTCAATTGAGTCCAAGAAGGCTGAAACCTCCTTCTGTCTATAAAACAGCAGTTGTTAACATACATCAGCTCAAATAATTATAGAAATATCAATGCCAGGGCTCTGCCAAAGCCAGTCTAAAAGTAAGAAAGATCTAACTGAAGGGAACAGCTACCTATGAAACCACAGAAAAGAATGAAAAGTTGATTTTCACTGAGAAGAATTGAAACAGCACCTCATTTTACCTTACTTCTTCTTTTTCAACAGGTTCATATTTTAGACTTGAAAATATCAGGGCCAGTATGGTTTACAACTGCTTCTCAAAAACCTTTCTTATTTTACACATGCTTCTTGGAAGCTCCAAAGTACAGACTTTGCCAAAGGAGTTTGACAATATCCCTAAAAGCCACTTTAAGTATTTTGGACTACCATCATTTGAGGCAGAGAATTGCAAAGCAGATGGCTTAGAATGCAAGGTACTCATGCTTTCTGTATTAATTAATTTCTGTTGGTTATATGATTTTTTAATTTTTGGACATTCTGGACTGTCTAATGACAGTTCAGAACTTATCTTTATGACTGATTTCTTCTGACATCTAATGTGAGACAAACTTATTATTGACTATTGTAATTCTGTTGAATTGTGAGCACCATCTGCAGTCAGGACCAGATGACTATATGTCCTTCCCCACTGCATGGTGCAAATAAAGTAAGTTGTTTTTCTCTTTAGGTTTTGATTGATGATGAAAAAAAATTTGATTTCAGTTCTTTTTTAGATCAATTCTTTTTTAGATATAGTATATCATTCATATCTAGTACTCTGAGCTTCTTACATTTTACCATAGTCTTTAATAAATATCAGGCTTGAAAAAATTCCTTTTCTGTTTTGTGCCTAAAATAGAGAGCATAGTCGAGTTGTGCTCCTTGCTGTAAAGGCACAAAGAGAATCTAGTGTTTGATGAAAGTTAACATTTCACAGGTCAACAACATCCCCCAAACCTTAAAAAGGAAGCAACTTTGTTGGGGTTATGAAAAAGACTGTAAGCTGGAGAACATGTTTTCATATCCAAATTGCTTCTCTCATGATGCAAGATGGTAATATTTTCTTTCATTCTTATCCATTTTCGTTGTTTTCATTTAAGTTAAGTTACTTCATTAAGTAAAATCAGAACTTAGGATGTCAAATTTCTATTAAACTTTGGAAAGGACATTTGTAGGCCACTTCATCAATAGCATCACACAATAGAATCTGCAGTTAAGGTTGGCTGAAAAATTTTCTTCATAAAATTTATCTTATAAGGCTTAAAAACATATATCGTGGCACATTATGCCTGCAATAACATTAATACCCTGGGGTCACATCATAAAGGCTTCAAGGTACTGATTCCACAGAGTAGACAATATTGATTTTTTTTATTATCAGAACATTAGCCGAGAAAAGCAATGGCTCCTGACACTCTTTGGGGCATCCTTTGCTATTTTTTTACAGCTTGTTTATGTATATTTTTGACCTAAAGTTTCAAAAAATCGTAGGGCACATTTTTGCATAGTTCTGTTTGTTATTCTTGCAATGCCATACTTTCTACATTCTAGTTTTTTCTTACAGGGCTAGTAGTCTTGAAAAGCAACAACAATTATTCTGGGAACAGGGTGATTTTGGATATTTGAAGAAGTTTAAAGAGGGCATGCTAGATATTTGTAAACCAAATTCAAAGGTATGGAATTGCACAAGTAAAAATTGCTTAAATATAAAAAAATCTGTATTTGTTTAGACAAGAATTTATTGGCACATTCATTTTCCTATTTGCCAGATGTTATTGACAGTTATGTGGAGTATAACAAGCAGAGCCACCCCTGGCCTCACTTTAAATAGAATTATTTAATAAGTTCTAGTTCACTTACTTGCCTGGCCACAATGGGCAATTAAAACGTTGATCTTGACAGGTCCTCTTAAGCCCACATTATTTAAGGTTATGGTACACGTTTTTGACACAATATTTGGTTTTCTCACACTGAATGCCAATCTATTAACGGAATCAGATTAAACTATACATCATTCCATGCACAAGAATGTGGTGTTTCCAACCATGTCAAAATAATTGGCAAATATTGTAAAATGATACTTTCCAGGCAAATTTATTGCTTAAGTGAGTGTACCACCTTCAAAAGCTATTTTCTAGCTTTGCGTTTGGGATATCAAAATCTGACTTATGTCAACAGAAAGCGCAGATCCTAAGCTACCAAAGTGTGTCTGAAATGTTTTAAATTTCTCCTCCCCTTGGAACTATGCCCTGTGAAAAATTGGCAAACAATTTTCTCTTCCCTCTCATAGCTGTATTTGGCTATAAAAGACGGACCAGATCAAATACAAAAATTTTGAGACACCCCTTGCTTACCCGACATCTGTCCTGGCCGTGTGCAAATTTTTGAGCCATTTGATTGGTTCCTTGGATACAAAATAGCTTTTTCGTACCTGTATGTAGAGGAATTGTAAGTCGGGAGAAAACGGGATTTTACTGATTGCATTTGCAAGGTACACCCGTAAACCACAGTGTAATCCAGGTCAAGTCACTTGAAGATTTAAGTCAATAAGCCTGTTTGAATAAACACAGTCATACATTGGATATATGGATATTCCATGCGATTTTGTAAATGAGACAAGCGACCACAACCGCTAAGCAACGATAATCGGCTTAACAGGTCAAGAGATTTTCAGAGTTCGATTAAAAGTTTTGATAAAGAAATCATGGAAACCTTCGTTTACATGGTATTTTTTTCCATTTTCAAAATGTCTGTTAGTTTCAAATTTGGCATCATTGTATGCCTTGAAAGTTCGGCTACTTAAATGTGAAGTAATCGAGAAATAAATGTTTTCATCCAGAAAATGTCTACCGTAACCTTAAAAGCGTATATAGTATCCTGTGTTTCCTGGACCATCTTTGGTCACCAATAAAAGTCTTTTTCCTTAATAGAAAAATTTCCATCAACACCTTTTCAAAGCAGAATTCTACCTTGTGATTTGGTTGCAAAATGAACTTAGTTTGTCTTCCAGTTTTAGCCCATGTTCAAGTTTTCTTTCCAGACTGAATTAAATGCATTTTGACAAGTATTTTTTCATTCCCTTCCAGCCCTTGTGGAGTTTGGCAGTAGCTTATCTTCATGCCTAACTGTTAGATGTCACACTTCTCGTACCAGTCAATTTCTGTTGGGTCTCTATTCAGCAATACCCCTGCCTTGCCTTTTAGACACTCATGAGCTGTCTAGTCTGAGTGACTTTAAAAACACTTTTGGCTTGACACATCCTAAGTTATATGAAAATTCATAGCCATTCTCCCAATTTCCCTCAATAAACTTAACGGTGATTTACAAATTGCATTGCTTGTAATCCTAACTGAATAACAAAACACAGCTTGAGTAATGCAGTACGAAACACAAATTATGTTAAGCAACAAAACATTATTTAAGCTGGTTCTCTGTGGCTCTTTGTGGCAGTGACTACCCCCCTCATGCACATTTTGCTTGGCTGTTGAAAATGCTATCCTTTAGCAGTACTGTCCAGAAACTATCCCAATGAAATTTTGCAAATTTTTAAAAATTTAAGAGAATATGTTCCCCTCTTTCGTTACAGGAAATTATTATTTCCCCACCTTTTTGATAATGCCTGTGTCTCTTAGACATCAGATAATTATAGCTCCATTGAATTTATGGCCTCTTCAACGTCAAATGCTACGCAAATTGTAATTCCCAAAGTTTTTAATAAATACCTTATATCAATTGAAATACATGAATATATCTGAAACAGAGAAAATGGCTGAATCTTTGTCTGTCTATTAACAAAAATAGGCAAATCCTTTCACCGTGTTTCAAAATAGATATCCCGAATTTCTCTTTCTCTTTGTGTAGAATGTCTTTGCGCGCTGCTGTGCTTCACCATTGTCTTGTGATCTCTATAAAAAGTTTGCAAAATTTTCAGAGATATTTTACCATTTGCTTAGTATTAATAGTTTGCTTGAAAAAACCATACATTCAAGCCTACGAATCATACTAAACCATCTAAAAATTGAAGCTGTCAATATTTTCAAACAATTTCTGGAGTTTCGAAATAACTAAATATATCTTACAATTTAACAATTACTAGCAGCAAGAGGTGTTCAATCTAGTAGCTGATTACAACCAACTGAAGATAACTACTACAGAGCTTATTACGAAAATGCCTGTAGAGAACAGAGAACTTTTGCTGAGAGTTGAATAAAATAAACAATATGCACCTTGTGACATTTTGGTAGTAAGTTCCATCGCAATAAGCTTTAGGGCCCATTTTCACCAACGCACTGTGTGATATAGCTGGAATCGTAAACAAAGGAACCCTTTCACGTCTCCCAGTCTGATTTAGGTAGAATTGTCGATGTTTTTGACACAACTGTTAAACATAGATAATAACATATATGCCTTCGTGATATAATTTACATTTTTGGGGTTGATGGTGGTAATTTTAGATACATATTTTAAAGAAGTTTCAATGAAAGGGAAAATCTTTCCTTTACATGACACAGACTAGTATGTGAACCGGGTTTTCAAATTTTAGATAAACGAACCAACAGATTACTCTAGGTTTTTAAAAATCGATCACTTCTATATAAAAGCATGAAAATAAGATAAGCATAAAGGATTCTCACTGCCATAAAACTGATCAATTCATTTTCTCTTCTGCTATGATTTGTCAGCTCATATCGCTTCACAGATTCCGGTCCATTCTCAGCAATTGTCCCCTGTCTCCTTGGTTGTTTTCCATTTACATTTTGAAGGCCTTTGTGTTGGATTTTCAACGTTCTTGCAAATTTAGGCCCATTGCCCAGGGCTGTGTACCATGGTTGGTAAGATGTCGTGTATGCCATGTTCGCATTCTTCATTTTCTTCTGTTCCGTCACCCTTCGCCATTCACTTTTATATATTCCATTTTTCTGTGACGTCAAATTAGTTTGTAAATTGAATGCTACGTCTACTTTCTTAAATAAAATAAATTCTCATCAATGATTCAACATTTGGCGCTGTTTATATAAATTTCTACTTTCTTAAATAGCTTTGCCAATTGTTTTCTGTATTTTTTAATAAACCTCTAAATTATTCACTCGTCCTTTTACCTTAATGAAAGTGCTTCTTTTTTGTCGAAAAAGCATGTTGTATCTTCCTCTCTCTTTTTGAATGAAGCTTTCACTTTATATGAATTTAAGTAGAACATTTTCATAAAAACTTGATGCACTTTGTATGTTTATCAAAAAGTGCGTTTTTCTGATTGGCCTATTTCGATCCACAACTGGGTATATATTTTCCATCGTGTTCTTTCGGAACATTATTCTGACGTTTTATGCTCTGAGGAGTGTCAGACGAAAAAGCTTTTAGTATGTCGTAAAATATTTGCTTTTTTCAAAGCCATTTTCAAATTCTGTACCGCAAAAAATTGTTCAAGTCTGAATTTGTTTCATAGGAAGATTCCTCCTTAATATGTGCTGAGAATATGGTGTATTGTGAAGCAAAGAACATCTTCATCAATTTCAAAAACTTGCACACATCCAGTAGCAATGACAGGTAGGATTCTCTATAATTTTGTATTCTCAATTCCTGTATTCTCAACTGTAGAATTCTCAATTTCGCTTTTCTCAATCACCACACTGCAAATGCTCATTAATTTTGTTTACTCAAAGATTTTAGCCTTTCTTTAACCTCGAATTATGTCAGTGTCAAAGAAGCTTTCAGTTTCTGGCTGTGTATTTATGCCTTTTCAGAAGTTTCAGAAAATTGATTGCTTAAAGCTCCTTTTTAGGTTCAAGGAAGATGTATTTAAACAGGGAGAAATTGGTGGGCATTGCTCCCTCAACCAAGTGTTACTTCGCCAACAGGGTTCTCACAAGAGCCCACTTCAGTCATGGTATTCTGCTGTTTTTGGTTATTTTAAAAAAATTTACTATTTGCAATTCTTAAGGTGTGCGCTTCATCACTTGGACATTGTCAAATGATTTGAAATGGCCATATTGAGTTGCATGTTATTTTTGATATACCAAGCTTGAATGAAACTTTCGTCGTGAAAACATCGTACCATCGATTCGGAAAATAGGCTATCTCAACAAGATTTCAGATATGATACGAGGGTGTGGCATCGCGCCAAGCGCCATTCATTTGAAGAAGCCCTAGCAGGATTCATTTCTCACGATAACCTTTGTCAAGTAGACCTATAGCTCAGAGGGAAACCTGTTTATGTCCATGCATTTTGATTCCACTTCAGTTGAATTTTTACATTTAACTGCTGTAGTAATAAAGGGAACGTAGTAAAATCACTTTGATTTGGGAAGGGTGTGAATATTGTTATTTTTAGTTTTCTATATTTTTGCAAAATGCTTGAATTTCGTTAAATCACATCCAAAAACTGATACAAGTATGTACGGCGCACCATCTGAGTAATTTTTGCAATTTAAGTGCGCAAAGCACATTTTTGCGATGCACAATTTCATATTTTCCCAAATTTCCGCTATTTTCAAGATGTTTGGCCCGTATTCCTTCAGTTATGTGTAAACTGTATCCAAGCGCTGTTTCCGAATACGTCTCTTTGAATAGAAATAACAACAGTTTGTTTCTTCGTAAGGTTTGCTGAGCTTCAAAGCTATACATCCCTTGATAAAGATCCTATACAGACTGGATCTTGTCACATTGTGATTGAAAAGCCTGTATATTTTATAAAACTAGATGCAGGTAGGTTCCTCTCGTTTATTTTTGAGCTTTGAAACTCAGGCTTAGTCAGCTTGTTTACATTTTTATCAAGCAAAGCTACAAAAAGGCTAACACTGGCTTTTGACACTGGCTTTTGAAACTGGCTTGTTCTTTTGATCGTGGATTTTATGCACAAAGTCTTTACTTTGTCTGCCAAAATAAATTATTGTTAACACTTTTTTTACAACATGACATTAAAAAGCTTAATTCTTGTTTTTATATATTTCTTTTTCTCCTGAACACTACTACTTCCTCTTTCTTCCCAGGAAAACTTTTGATGGTTAAGGCAAATATAAAAAACTCTTTGAAAGTAATTGTACTCTTTTCACATCTTGGCTAAACCCTCTCATTCACTCATATATATTCAAGATTTTGTTGGTTTTTTCCAGCAACTTTTCATTTTATATATTATTGTTTATTTTATTTCAATTTCAATTTCAGGTATAAATATGTTCCATCATTTCTGTGACTTTGTCAATCTGTACGCCTCTCAACACATGAATGGTAGTTTTTCCACTGACATCTATATCGTTATGTGGGACACAGTAAGTTCTTTTTCTGCAGTGTCAGCATTCAGCGTGACATTTTTTTCCTATGATTAACTCAAGTTCGGATCAAAATTGATGAAATAGTGTAGCGTGAGGCAGAATAACCTTTCGATGTATCTCGTATCAATCAGTTTTCTCAATAATTTCGTATCCATTAACCAATCAGAAGTTATTTACTGTTTCCATTAACCAATCAGAAGTTATTTACTGTTTCCATCAACCAATCAGAAGTTATTTACTGTTTCTTTAACCAATCAGAAGTTATTTACTGTTTCCATTAACCAATCAGAAGTTATTTACTGTTTCCATTAACCAATCAGAAGTTATTTACTGTTTCCATTAACCAATCAGAAGTTATTTACTGTTTCCATTAACCAATCAGAAGTTATTTACTGTTTCCATTAAACAATCAGAAGTTATTTACTGTTAACATTAACTGCCCTCTTTTAGTCCAACTACCCATACAGAGATTTCTTTGAAGACACATGGAAAGCCTTTACCGATTATCCTATTATTCGTCTCAATGAATACGAAAACAAAAAGGTAAATACTGCACATCTATTTGCAGATTTGTTACTTCCTTTAGATTTGTTCGTCCTTCACCCTTGAGCAGCTCAGTCTCATAAACTCAGTTACTCATTTTTTGTGAGGAAAGAAACTTGCTTCCTTGTAGCGGGATGACATTGATACTCAAACGCATTCGAGACATAAACACGAAAAAGGAGAAATGAAAAGCATCGTTATATTGCATGCATTTCACATTGTTTTCAATATATAATTTCATGCACAGTGTTATATATCATGGCAATGGAGCTTGAATGCATAAGCTGGAATGTCTAGTGAAATGATTGTCTCGTCATCAAACTTAGGTTTCTGATAACCAGTGCTTTTTCGAAGGTGTGTTTTAAAGATGCAGTCTTTCCTTTACTGGCTCGCATGATAAGAGGGCTGTATTACAATATGCCATTGGTGAGATCCTTGCTTTCTTTGACTTCTGTTCTAGAAAGATATTCTTGACGCATTGATGCTTGCTTATAAAGAATAACGGTTTATTGTTTGTTTCTAAATGGTTTATTCAAAGTGGTACGTAGCAATGGAAGGTTCAGATAGAGGCTGCAATAAATCGTGTCTGCAAACGCTGCCTCGGTTATGAATAACGGGGGGTTTCATTTTCATGGATATTTTTTCCTAGACGCCGACTTTTACTTTTCCCATGGGTTCTAGAAAGAAAAAAATTGTTATGAAATATGGTTTCCTGACTCGAGAAATATGCTATTTTACTGGTCCCCTAAAATCTTTTCTGTATCAACAAGTAACCTGGGGTGGCTAGCCCCCCTTAGAATTTCTGGTAGGCTTGATTTTAAAAGCGCTTACATTGTTTTGCATATGAATATGTTCTTAACTCGTATCTGAGTCCCGTTTGCGTACATATTTTCACCAAAGATCAATTTAAGACCTTTACAAGCCAAACAAATTTTTAGTGCAATATTTTTTAAGTTTTTTAATAATAATCATTTAGCTAATTTGATACTTATTATGTATTTCTATTGTTTGTTACTATTTCCTTCGTTGTTGCTAATTCATCCCTTGAATTTGTTTAGGTACCAGGCTGTCAGAAAGCGGGATTGTTCAAAGCATTTTCTGAACACGTGCTTCACAGATTGAAGATCAAACAAGACTCGTACGAGGTCAAAGTCATTATGTTTCTAGAATCTTTTGAAAAATGAATTGCATCAACAGACCAGCACATCTAAGCGCAGGGACAGCTTTGAAAGTCAAACTTGACATTATCCAACGTTTTATACCCCGAGGAGTGCTGAACAAAAAGTACATTTTTAGTACCACGAAAGTACCACGCACTATGTTTCTACTTTTAGTGCTGTTTTGAAATTTCGCATTATAAAATGATAGTTTATCATATATTGTCATGAACATGAAACCGAATTCTTAATTTTTCAGAACCCACTCTGCATTTTGTTGGGAAACTTTGTATCTTGTCTAAAGATAATTATTGCTAATTTATCGAGATGTCACTAAAGCATTGTTCTTTCAACCATCTACTAACGGCAAAAGCTCTCGTGTAGGAAACAGCATAGTTTTATATCTGTTGATGTTTATGCTTTCGTGACAGGATGATGTTGTTCGGGTCACTCTGCTTGTTAGGAACACCCAATACAGGAATATCTTGAACCAAGACGAGGTTGGTAATCATCTTATCTTTTCCTACGACATTTTATCAAGCATTGTTTTGTTCAAAGAGTAAATTGATAATAAATTATATATACACCAGCAGTCAATATTATTCTTTTATCTTCTTATAACTCTAGTGTGTCTTATCATCTTGCTCTTGCTACTCTCATTCGTTAAAAATATTTTCTGTACTTTTCCATATGGAGAAGCCCTTGCTCTTTTTTGCTGTAAAGTGACACCTTGGCTCCAAAATGAACATTTTCGTTGTACTGCATTGCTTTGATGAATTCTCTTTCATTTTCCAGTTAATTGGTGCAATGAAAAGATACAAATCTTTGAATGTCACTGCCGTGGAATACAACTTGTAAGGGTATTTTCAATTCTGGTAGAATGGTCCAGTGTTGTTGCTTAGGTTAATCAATCATTCTGGCTATCACATGGTGTATTTTTAAGATTCTGCCTCGGTCTTTGAAGGGTTGTCGGTTTAATAGAACGTATAGGGAAGGGAAACTGCGAGGCAGGGGATATGAGAAGTGGTTTCAGGTGGGAACTAGTAACTGAGCAGTTCATTGGAACAGGGACAGGTCTTCCTAACCCTTTTCAAGCATAAATCTGGAATCGAAAGAGAAACAGCAGAATTCGGCATTATATGCTAGTTTACTGTTGAAACTTTTTTTGTCTCAATATTTCCTTATGCTTTTTGTAGGGCGATCCTGTTTTCAAAGCAGCTGCAAGTATGTTTCCCATTTTACAAACATCTACTTTTTATTTTGTTTTTTATGCTCGGAGTAGCACCCTAAGGGTAGCAACTTGGTACCGTCCTGTTCTATTCACCAACCGCATCCTTTTGAACGCTGTTAAAAATTACTGTTTACCGGTCTGTCATAACCTGCTCGATGACGTTTATGCATAGGTGTACTCGCCTTTGGTGCATAGAACAGAGAAATGCTTAGGTTGCACTGTTGATCACATTAACCGTGAAACTCGGAGTAGCAACTCCAAGCCTTCCTGTCCTTTACCTCAAAAGCGTAATTGCGAATCCTATATGCTAGATGGGTTGTACGCACAACGCGCTCTAACACTGTATCAAACATTTCAGATTACCCATAATGCAGACGTATTTATTGGAATGCATGGGGCTGGCCTCACGCATTTGCTCTTTCTTCCGGACTGGGCGTCTGCATTTGAATTGTGAGTATCTTTTCTACATTTTCAAATTTAAGTTGTTTGCAACTGAATATGCATATAATTTGTTCTTTCATATAAGTGCTTGAAAGTTTCAACGTCACAGCATCTTCTTCCTAGGTACAATACTGAAGATCCTAATTGTTATCAAGATCTCGCAAATCTGAGGTACATTGTTAATAGATTGCTATGACTGTACGTCACGCAGTAATATTTTGGCAGGTCTTTGCAAGATTATATTTTCTGACTTTGTTGTTTTAGCTCATTAATGGTATAAATTGAAGCTGAGTTTTCTGGTTTAAAAATGCGGAGCTTTGTTGCTTTTTGTTCTGCACAAAATTGAACTTATCATCGTGTAGCCTTATTGTGTCTAATGGTGATGTGCCGGGTGGATAAAGTGCTTCAGTAAGGTTCTGAACATCTTTAGTTGCAATGCATGCTCACCTCTTGATATGGACCGATGTCCATTTTCAATCTCCCTACCTGAGGGTGGGGGTTCAGTTAATGTGGATTTTGATATGCTGAAGGCAGGGATTGAGGGGACTGGCCACATTCTCCAGTAAGCTGTTGGTCAAGGCAGGTGGCCTTTCTACTCTGCAAAATATCCGTAGGCCACCTTGACCTTTTAGAGCGCGTTTTATGGCCGATATTTATTTTCTTTATTGATCTTTCTTTGTGACTGTGTGTCACTACCTGCTTTTTTTAATTATTTCCTTAGAGGCGTGCACTACATTACTTGGCAACGAAGAGAGAAACTATTTCAGCAAGACGAGGTATCCATTTAATTTGCTACTTAAGGAAAGACCAATGGAAAACTATGACTTCTCGAACGTTAGAAGCAGCATCAGTTACAATCGATGTGTCCTCCTCTCTTTCCCGTATAAAAATTTTTTATCTGATGACCGTCAGCAGGCTGTTATTTAAAGAATTATCGAATTTCTTTCATGTTTTACACAAGGTTTTATGTTGCTTCTTTTCTCTACAGGGACATCATCCTACTCTTGGCAAACATTCAAAATTCACAAATTATGCTTTTGATGTTGATGAATTTATGCGACTTTTAGAGACTGGGATTAAAAGTGTTTTGGCCAATAGGCCTAAAAGAAAAGTACCTTAATATCTTAATATTGTAATTCAAGAAGACCTAGTCTTGTAGTAGCTTTTCGTTGATGTATAAAGTTCTTTTCCTGTAAGGATAGAAAGAGGGCGTATGTTTATGACGGTCAGAATAATGGCGCCAGTATAGGTTGGATAGGAGCATTAACAGTGAAGAATATAACGTGCAGTGATGAATGAAATTTGATGAAAACCTAACATATCAAGGAACAGGGATTTAATGACAGTGACAAAAATGAAAAATTGAAAAGTTGTCCAATCAGTGCTGCGTGCCTATAAAATTACCTTGAGTCCAAGAGAGAAAGCGAACTTCTTCTGTCTACACAATGGCGGCTTTTTCGATTCCAAAACTGCTAGATAAAAAGACGACCTGGTTCCGCCAATTATCTGGAACATTTCGTCGTTATAGAGTTTTGCACAATCTGGGTTGTCTAAATGGTGTTGTCCGATGGCAGAGTCACTAGTTTTTACTGTGTTTTTAGACCTACAAGATCGAGGAGGCTGTTCTTTTTGGGGGGTTCAGTTTTGTTTCTCATGTTGAAAGAAACGTGTTGTTTTATCCTATCCCCCAATCTTTGAGTTGTGCATCCTACGTAGGCAGAATCACACTGCCATGTAAAATTATAAATAACACAAATAAATATAAGTAAAAACTGCTTTAAAGAGTGCATTTTCCAACAAACCATGCTGCCGCCTGGGGTAGTAACTTCATCATGTGCTTCTTCTGATATACCGCTTGATATGGTTGTAAGCAGGGGTGTAGAGCCAGGGGGCTCAGGGAGCTGAACCCCCTTTGTTGATGCCTAAAATTGGCAAATTTAAACTTTTTCTATTGTTTTTTAAAACATTTTGTGCAAGACTCTCCTTATTATCTTGATAGCACTACAGCACTGGTCGTAAGGTCTGTTATTGTCATGTAAATAGATTTTGCGAATTACA
The DNA here is from genome assembly GCF_013076305.1 of Rhopilema esculentum. Next base: position 394,049 of record NW_027018659.1, read on the forward strand.
AATCACAGGGCAGGGCCAGGTTAATAAAAGTTCATTGCGGAGGTTTGTGTCAGGAAAAAAATTCAGATGTTTTTTTGATCATGTAAATTCGTAGTCCTGACCTTATTTTATACAAATCTTTTATTTTTTTGAGCCTGGAAGTAATACAAAATTAGATGTCGAGCCCATTTTTGCCCCAAAAATAATCTGTTTACGCTGATTAGTGGTGTAATGAAAATTCCTTAAAATAGACCCTAAGCATAAATCTGAATGTAAAAGTTTATGGCAGTTCTAAATGCCCGGCAACCTTTAACTGGAGGGTTTTTATCTTAGTTTCATGGATTCGAATTTATCTTTAAGGCAATAACAAGGGAATTTTACACTTCTTTCCAAATTTATGGCTCATTTTTACACAGCAGTATCTTCTGTTGCGAGGTATTTCTGTAATATTTCTTGCAAGAAAAACTGAATTTGAAGGTTGATAATATAATTCAAGCATTACTCTTTCTGAGGTTAGTGTGGTTTAAGCCCTTGTTTTAAAAGTCTACCTGCCAATCAGAAAATCTCCTGGCTCGTTTGTATGCAATGGCGTGAGGGAGTCGACACTGAGCAGTCAGTGTGAGTAGTCGTGCTTCAAGTTGTCACTTGCGGCCAGATTTCTAGCCACAAACGAGGCTGCTCCTCCCATTTGCCCTAAAAGAAGCGGCGGGAACGACCATCTAAGCAAAGATCTGTTCTGGTAAGAAGCGCCTTCAAGAGAGACAAGAATTAACAGCAATGGAGCCAGAACAGAAAAAAGCGAAGCCAATTTTGAGGTAAAGATCTTGTCCTTAGCAATACTTGTATTGTCTCGACTGTGATTTTAGGCTAGGCTCTGGGTAGGCCTTAGACTAGGCAATCGCTCACGTGGGAGTGGATTTGTTTGCTTTGTAATTAAACAATAACTACTTACAAGTATAAGATTGCATTAAGATATAAGATAAAATTCCAAGTTTGCTTTAAACAATTTACAATACGTTTTATTTTTAGGTAGAGGTCTGGCCCAGGACACTGGGATGAACCAAGCGGTTTTTGGGCCCAGCGCCCTATCCTATGCTTTTTAAAATAAGTAAAAATCTAAAAAGTTAATATATTTGAATTTTTTTGGAATTTGTAAAAAGATGAATGTAAATTTCGAATTTGCTTTGCCTTTAAATACGATTTAAACCTGGTTTTTTGGAGGGAGAAATACCCGGGGGGGGGGGGTGATACTGCCACTAACGCCTGAAAGGAGGTCCGGTCGATTTGAGGGTCTTACGAAATGGCCCAGTTTTGATGATAAAACAGCGGCTTAGTTCAGCTTGCGATTTATCATAGATAATGAACAAGATTTTATCTTTCATTAATCAACAACAGTCAATGGCAAATAAATTTTTCAAAGAAAGACCAGGCATGCACAAAGACATTGATGCTACAAAGGACATAACAGACCTGTCAACCTAAAATTTTCAAAACCTGGAGATTTTAGATTTTTCTTTAAAAAAGTGTTATTTGGCAAAAAAAGTACAATCCCTGGAATTTGTTATATCAAGATAAATTAAGAGAACTTTTATTAGGTTAAATTAATAAACAACATACCTGGAAATATATAAACAATATACCCATAGTTTTAATGCGTGCATCAGACATCATTTCATAATGAATTATTTCCCTATCTTTCAAGTAAAGAAACAAACAAACAAAACTTGGAATCAACAGACCATTTGAAGTGTATTGCGTAGCTCATGCCCTCTGGTTTGAGGTGGAACAGAATTGTTCAAGATGCCTGATTCTTCACTAACTTTGTTTCAGTTTATTTGTCTCAGCTTGAAGATCCTTAAACAAAAATGTGTTGTGTCAGTTTCCAACAGCTGGAATTATCCTGCTAACAGGATTTTTAGCATGTCATTGTTGCTTGTGGGTGATCAGAGATTGTAGTGCAAAATCTCTCACATGCTTGGTAAAATCAAACAAAATTTCTTTAAAATATACACAGGAGGATGTGTTAAGTTTCTTTATGGTAGCAAAGTAAACAAAAGTGCAGAAGAGGCTTTTAAAGTGTTTGTTTGAGGCTTAAGTGACACTTTTTAATGTAGGTTTCTAATGCAGAATGTTATTTTTGTTGCCAAAACCTTGATCCTTTAGACATAAAAAAGAAAGTCAGCCAGATGAAAAATGTTTTTGTCCAAATAACCTTCATTCTTTCCTCACAATTTATGACCATTGCTGACCAACAGAGTATGGAAACTGAACCAATTTTGTTTATCTTTTTGACAGGGAGTCCCTTCTTCTTGGCATAGGAAACCCACTGCTGGATCTCTCTGCAACAGTTGGTACTGATTTACTGGAAAAGTATGAAATGTTACATTAATAAGCCAAAAATCGTTTTCTAAGCTTGTTTAAGTAGGTGCCACATTGTTAGCATTACATGCCTATTGCTTCACTGTTCAAAATCTGTTCACAATTGTGATTATTTCTAACCAGAGATCTTTTTGGCTAGATATTTCAAATCTTTTGATGCAGAAATGTGTTGGCACTGTGAAATTTATTATTACTCTGACATATATTATATCACTGAATTCAGTGAGTTATTCAATGAGAATAACAAATATTTTTTTAATTTGTTCTAAATGATAATCTGACTGAGAATACCCCAAGTGCACTAGTGAACTAACAGAAAACATTAAGTAGCTAAAATTTTAGTGGGATTTATTTTTGGTGAAGCATGGCTATATAAGAATCTTGTTTTACATTGAAAGACTTTCACTCAAAAAACTAAAAAGTCAATGAGAATGTCATATTGTTGCTAGTGTTACCTGGCTTAATTTTCTAGCATTTTGTTTCATAGACTTGTATTTAATGGCAAAAATGACTTCTATCATTCAAGACTTGTATTTCTCTGTTTGTACTTTTATATCAATGTATTGTGTCTATTTGCTGCTGTAGGTATGTACTAAAAGCAAATGATGCTATCCTTGCCGAAGAAAAGCACTTACCAATGTAAGTAAAGATGTGTCCCCTTTCTAATTCAATCTAGTTTGGATTTAATCTTTGTGCTGACTCACTTTGAAATATCATTAGAGTTCTAACTTTTCTATGAAAAATGTTTTGGTAGTACCTAATTTTCTTGCGTTATGTTATTTTGATGTGTATTTATTCATTGCTCTTAGTTACAAAGAATTGGTGGATAACTATGAAATTGAGTATATAGCAGGAGGGGCAACCCAAAATAGCATGAGAGTATTGCAGTGGATGGTTCAAATGCCAAAAGTTTCTTCCTATTTTGGCTGTATTGGCAAAGATAGTTATGGTGACAAGCTGAAGGAGATAGCTGAGAGTGCAGGCGTCAATGTCATGTACCAGGTTGATGAGAGTACACCTACTGGCACTTGTGCTGCACTTCTCAGTGGCAAGAGTCGGTAAGCAGTTGTAGCGTATTCGAATTAAAGTTTCCTGACCCTTTTTTATTATATGAATGAATCAAAGAAGTGAGCTTGTCAATAGAAATGAACTGGATTCAGTCACTGACCTGTAGTATGTTCAAAAACCTTTAAGTCAAATCTCCACTGTGTTACAAACATACAGCTATTGTGATTATTTGATCAAAACATTTGATAAACTCATTCCATTTAACAATAGTAGACTTGTAAAGATTTCAGTGCTCTTTTCTCTTCAATGCCATGATATGAAAAGATCACACAATATTTGCAATGACTGTACATGGCAAATGATCCTCCCAAATTTTTAGCCATAGAGCTTCATGTATTTTTTCTAGACTGAAAAAGATTTCAGCGATCTGCATCTTGATGCAAGGGATACCAATCTGCATGTTGGTAGGGAACTTTTGGCCCTTGCCAAGCATTGTGAAAGGATTATCAAACCCTGATGATTGTTTTCATACAACTTTGAAAAGCTGGATTGTCTGAAACCTCTGAAGGAGACATTTGTCCAGTGAGCAGACAAAATGTTTCAGCTTGATTAGTAAGAGGTTGCTGGAATTTTTATCACATAGTCATTTTAAATGTCATTTTAGCTCCTTGGTTGCAAACTTAGCTGCTGCAAATAACTTCAAGAAGAATCATCTTGATGTAGAAGAAAACAAAAAGATAATCGAAAGTGCCAAGTATATTTATGTAGGGGTATGTTTCCTTTGTGTATGGCAAAGTTTCTGCTTTCTCAAATCTTAAGTGCTATGGGCAGTGGGGCACTAATTCTACAATTCTAAGCACCTTCCTGTAGCCTCTTTGCTATTTTTGCCCCCTTCTCTACCACCTTCATCTCTTGAAATATTGCAGGTGGATAGAAAATAATAGAATAATTTATTGTACCCTTGTTATCTTTCTGATATGACTCAAGGTCTAGTGATGATAAGGCGACCTGTGGCATAGGAGATGTCAGAGTGTCACTTTTGAAAGGATTCTTTACCTGTTAACTTGCGCTTGACTGGAAGCCATGCTAAAATTCTTTAATTATGGCTCACAAATTTTTATACGGCCAGGATAGATGTTGGGTGAGCAAAGTGTGTCTCAAAATTTTTGTATTTGCTCTGGTTTCTCTTTTATTGCCAAATACAACTGGGAGTGTAGAAAAATAGATTACCAATTTTCAAATGCAAGGGTACAAAAAAGCTTTTGAAGGTGGTACACTCGCTCAAGCAATAAATTTGCCTGGAACATATCATTTTACGATAGTTGCTATTTATTTTGATATGGTTAGAATCACAAAATTCTTGTGCATCGAATGATGTATAGTTTAATCCGATTTCGTTAATAGATTGGCATTCAGTGTGAGAAATCCAAATATTGTGTCTTAACAGACCAGTCATTTTCAATGATAGGGGGTGGGGCAGAAGATATTTTTTTAAGAATGCAGCTATTTTCTTTGCCTTTCTCAATTGCATACAGCTACAATATTGCCAGCTTTAGTCCAAGAATATGTTTTTGCAGCTTCTCCCCCATATCAATTAAAATAACACACATTTTCTGAGTAAATACAAAGTTTGCTTAATACCTTGCGAACAAATTTAAAATGACACACTTTTTGTTGATGGTGTCTTGACCCTGAGCAGACCATTGCACAAACAGACCACCTTATTTTCAGAAATCACCAAAGCTAAAGCATGACAAGCCAAGCATAGCACCAACCCAGGGTCAAAGCTGCAGAAATGTTTGTCCTGGAAAAGCCATCCAACTACTCATCTTTATTATTAAGAATAATTTAATATAGTTCTAGAAGAGACGATACTTTCCAATTTTGACTGACATTTTTCTTTCCCCCCCCCTCTTGTTTGGTGATTTTTTGTCTGCCTTAAAGGAAGAAAGATGATAAAAGAGCCCCCTTCATATCTTCGCCCCCCTCCCGCCATCCTCCATTTATAATGACGTTCCCTGATGATCATGGTAGCGTGGATCTCAGAAATTATGTTGTACTGTTTGCCATGTGATTTTTGCCTCCCTATTTCCTTAAAAAAATAAAGTTTAGCTGTCATTTTCATTTTATGTCTCCAACTGCTTCTTTCAACATTTATGCTCATGTTTACAGGGATTCTTCCTAACAGTTTCTCCAGAGTCAATTATAACTGTCGCTAAGCACGCTGCTGAGCACGATAAGGTTAGATAGTAAATGTTTTTTGGAATGTGAACTGCATCAGTGTTGTTTGCCTTTGTCTCTCATAATCTGATCTAGGCAATTAGGCATAACAAGTTGCAACGAATCTGTGACATTATTTGAAGGAAAACGGTTCATAGTTATTTCCATGCGTCAACTTTGAATTAGTAACAAAGCTCTCTTAAATTTTCAAGAAGTTTTGTTAATGCAAAAGTATGAAGTTAGAATTCAACGAATTTTTCCATACTTAATTCATGTGCAATATATAAATGACAAAACGAGTCTTGAATCTAGTTCTCTCTGGACTGTAGTTCTCTCTCTGGATTGTAGTTCTCTCTCTGGACTGTAGTTCTCCCTGGATTTTAGTTCTCTCTGGATTGTAGTTCTCTCTGGATTGTAGTTCTCTCTGGACTGTAGTTCTCTCTCTAAACTGTAACTCTCTCTCTGGATTGTAGTTCTCTCTGGACTGTAGCTCTCTCTGGACGCTGTTCCAAATTCCTCTCTGTTAACGTCGCAATTTGCCATTAACTGACGTCTTTTATATTTAGGAGATTTTTAGCATTATATGCGACACTAATTATAATAAAATCTCAGGCTAAAGTCGGTTGATTTTCATCCTCTATTCTGCTATTGCAGAACCCATCAACTTTGTTCAAGATTCACACTTATTTTCCCTTATTTCTCCACAGTTTTTCATGATGAACTTGTCAGCTCCATTTTTATGCCAGTTCTTCAAAGAGCCAATGATGCAAGCTATGCCTTATATGGACATTCTTTTTGGAAACGAGACCGTTTGTATTTGCCAGATTAATTTTGCTTATAAGCGGTTATCCATTTTTATAAGGTGGTACCGACGTTTGAAATTTAGGCTTGATCTGAAATTTTCAGTGTCATGTGATCTGAAAGGGTTTTATTCTTCAAGTTGAATTTTTTTTAAGATTTGCAACCGAGCTGAAAACACGCATCTCATTCACCGATAACTCGTTTAGCAATATAGTTGATGTACTCTTTAAACCCAGTGAAAACAAGAGGTACGCGGAATTTATGATCGCCTAGTGCCCCAGCTTGTTAACCGCAAAATTGTACCGTTATCAAGAAAGAATGTTGAAAGATCACAAATCTTTCAGTGGCGTAAATTTTTTGCTTAGCTATACGCAAGCACATCTCTTTGAACTTTGTCTAAGATTTTCCTTGTATTGATCCGCAACTGTTGTTATGACGACACTTTGTGAACCTGAAAATTTTAGCGGGGAATCTATTTTATTTGCCAAGATACCCAGACCGATCTGTTCTGCAATTTTTTTCAAAATCAGTTTTTAAATGTTATCACAAGGAAATGTATGACATTTGATGCCGATTAAGCTTTTACTACTTCTAAAAAAGCCTTTTTAATAAAGATCTTCTAAAGTTTTTTGTTCCTATCAAATGGTTTGATCCAAGATCATATTTTTTTTTAATTACCTTTTGCCCTCTCAGCTGGAAGCCACAACGTACAAATCATTTCGTCATTTTTTACTTTGAATATCACTTTTACAATTTCTCTTCGATTTCTTTCTTTCATTATGAAGCCCGACATTTTCTGCTTTCAGGAAGCCACAACTTTTGCAAAGGAGCAAGGTTTTGGTGTGAGTATCATAGAGCTCTAAAATAATGACGTCACAAAAATCTATTTTTAGAATTTTTTAATTTGGATCCGATAACCTGAAAGAGCATCATAGAATACCTCTAAATGTGCAAAATCAGGCAAGTGTGTTACGAATTGGCAGAAATATGGCAACATGTTCATTGGTTCTCTCCCCATCAAACCTCTGTATTTTGGTCTCTGCTCATAACTTTATGAACAGAGCGAAAATATCTGTGATTCGTTAGCAAATTTCAAATCAAACTTCATTGGCAATATCTCAACTGGTTTTGGACATATTTTGCCAATTTTGCATATTTGGAAGTGTTTCATTGTGAAATTTTATGTTATGTGGTTAAAATTCAAAAATTCTGAAAATTGGGTTTTTTGGTGACGTGACATTTTAGAACGCTATTGTGCGATCGCCTGATAAAGTTTACACATTCTTGTGTCGATGTTTACACATCCATGCTACAATCCTGCAAATAGCTCTTGGGACACCTTTTAATTAAAGATTTTCGAAAATTGAAAGTTTCGCCTTATTGCGCAAACACCCCCTCCCCCAAAAAACAATGCTGTTAGAAAAGCTTCTATCAGATTGATAGAAGGAGTTGGTTTTAACCCTTGGACTCCACTGGTAATGCTTTTTACAGGCAGGCGGTAATGACAGGGCAACCTTTACAGTCTTGTTCTTTGCGTTACTGATTACCTCATTTCGACTTAAGTATGCATAAGAAATATTTCAAAGCCAGTTTTAAATATCTACGACTTAAGCTATCCGATAGAACTACTTTGGGTGAATTTTAAGCTTCAACAATTTTTGCCATTCTACACTGTTTCAAGAGGAAGAGGGAATGCAACTTTTAATAGATGTTGTAGCAAAATTTCAGCAAAATTATGGCCAAATTTTTTCAAAATTTTAGCAAAATTTTAGCCGCTTCTTTTTGTAATCTGCTAATGGTTGCTGCTCCAATGATAAATGGTGCCTAATTTTGACTTTTCAATTCAATTTTCATAGACGGAAGACATTCAAGAAATTGCGCTTAAAATCAGCAATTTAGAGAAAGTTAACAAGTCGCGGACAAGAATGGTTGTAATTACCCAAGGTGCTTCAAAAACTATCGTTGCCCAAGGTACCATGTTTTTATTGAATTGTTTTCATTGCAAAGCTGCCTAATGTTCAAGCAATTTCACTACTCATAGAAATATTTACAGATGAAGGAGAATTTTGTAAACAATAACTTTTGGTTGATTTTTCCTGACGGCAACTTTGAACAAAAGCAATCATCATATAATAGCTGAAAGTTTCTATTTAATTAACTTTGATTGGAAAAATCTTCGCTACAAAGAAGTTATTTTACAAAAATCTTCTAGTTTCTTTTGATATTAGTAATGGCTAAAATTGAAATCGTGTAATGTTTTTGTTCTTCCAAAAAGGCTCTTATTTAATCTTACTGCAAATTGATCCGATAATGATTAAAAACCTCACTTTTTAACTTCACATTTTATAGCTCAAAAAATTTTAACATTTTTAACTTTGATTGCAAAATGATGCTTCGTTTCTACCTAAAACTTAAATGAAAAATGCACAGGAAAGCGCCGTGAGAAAAAAATTATTGCTAACAGTTCAAAAGACGAGTCCTATTTAGGCAGAAAGTCGAGAGTTTTTTGTGTTTCTCTTACGCTTTCATTCTACGTCTCAAATGAAATTAATGGTCATACCCTCCTTTAATGTTTAGTAACGGAATTTGGCAGGGAATTGTGAGTCGTAGATCTGAAACTTTTCCAGTTTGTTTACTAGACAAAGAAACCCAGACTGAGCTAACTACTGTTGTGCACCTTTGACCTGTTTTCAACTTAACTGGTCTTAAAGTTTCTGTGAAGGTTTATGGCAAAATCTCTAACGACTAGCATTCAAATGGGACCATTTTAATTATCGCTTTTGGAAAAAAGCTAATTTTTCCCGATTTTTTCTCCAGATGGCAAGATCATAGAGTTCCCGGTGGTTCCAATTAAGGAAGAGGATATTGTCGACACAAATGGTGCTGGCGATGCCTTCGTTGGAGGTCTGTGCCTTTGACTGTTCCTTTCCGACAAAGTCTAGAATTAGCAGATTAGGCTTTCAGGCTTAACAATAACCTTTACGTACCAATATAATGAAAGTGGCTGAAGAAAGGTTTGGATAGGAGGCATGCTCACTACGAGGCACTGTTGATTTGATACTTTTGAGACCATGACTATTTTTCATGGGTATGCTTCGAGTACATTTAGGAAGAACATTGGTGTTTCTGTAGAGGTAAATATTCAAAAGCATTTCAACCAACATGTACCTAACAACAAACGATATTGCTTGTGGACCATTTACATTGCGGTTTGTTTGAAAACCCCCAAAGACTTTCCCAAGCTGAGAAATAAACCATGCTTACTATTAAGCACCTTCTGGATGTAAACCTTCTCACGGTAATTGAAAGTGTAAAGTACAGGAAATACATATACAGGTATATTTGCGGAAATCAATTTATGTCAAATTTTGAAAGGATTCTTAAGGACTTCATCAGTTGGTCGACGTCAGTTGCACTTTCATTTCTCTTCAAAAAGGGGGTTACCATGTTTAAATGGGGATTTGTATGGAATGATATATTTTCTGCATGCTTAAGATACAAAGAATCAAATGAAACCGAATCAGAAAATTTGTAATTACACGAAAATTCCTTCGTTTCAAAAGCCTCAAGTCATCAAATTCTTGCATTTTCAAATTCTTGCATTTTCAGTCACAAAATCATTGATGCCGTGTAGATTGGACGTATAAACATAAAGAAAGACTGCCTTTTTAAGCCAAAAGTGTATTTGTGTAGAAGGTACAAATTCTAAAAACAGATGGAATGTTGGCCAGGTCGATGTGTGTCGGATTTGGATTTTTAAGACATTTTGCCATTCTAAGGCTTTCCTAATCTTTCATTCAGTGTGTCTAGCAATTGGTTTACCAATTTTGACCCTGTTTTCACAGTTTTAATGCCAGTTACCCCCATGTCCATAATGTACTCTACAGCTGCAGCCAAGGCTTAGCTGCTAAGCGGTATTAATCGCTAGAAAATGTCTCCTTGATGAAAAATTGGTCTCTCTTAAAGGACACATTGCAGTAAATATTCACTAACTGTGGTTAATTTATGAATTCTTTTTTTTCACGCTAGGGTTCCTGAGTCAGTTGATTCAGGAGAAACCTCTAGAAACCTGTATAAAAGCCGGACACTACGCAGCCAACTACATCATTCAGCAATCTGGTGTCACTATGAAGGAGAAACCAAGCTTCGAACTTTAAAAACAACAATGTCGCCAAGCAGGAAAGTAGCATATCTACCCGTGCTTTTATTTTCTGCAGTTTTTATACTTTTATCAGATTGACTTTTGAATGGAATAAAAACGAAATCGTGTCCTTGATTCTATTTGTTTTACACTTTGCGTTCTTCCTTTAAAAGTCAATCGAATGTATCCATTGCCCTGCAGCTTACTTCGTAAGTGAGTGGCTCCGTATATACTGAGTTGTTTTACTCAGCAAATTTGTCAGGCATTTATTCACCAACGTGAGTAATTTAATTACGCAACAAGTGCAATCATGTGAAAAAAATCAGCTAATATCCACATTTCCGTTTCATGTCTGCAGAACCAATATTATCCGAAACCGAAAGAAGGAAAGAGTTGATGTCTTGTTTGTGATTGCTTTCAAATTTTTTTAATTAAAACAGGTGTCTTAGCAACAGAGTGTAAAGCAACACCTTCTTACCTACTGTGAGCGTTTATAGAAAAACCAATCCACTGTTTCAAATTTTGTCAAAATGACCATCATCCAGGCTTTAAGAATACGGAAGTGTGAACTGCACTCTAGATGTGCTTGATGGCCTTGGAAAAACACGTTTTCGTAAGAATGAAAAGATTTTATCTCCTCAGAGAGATCCAAACAAAGAGCAAGGGATAGAGACAAAGGTTAACACGCAAAGCAACAAGGAAGTTTTCTTCTAAACTTTTTTCCCGTTAGATTTTCACCATCTAGTGAATTTCTCTTCTGGTTTTCATGCAACCAAAACCATATGTTTTCATTCACTCGTGAGAATGTTTTCACTTTTCATTGACCTTCACCATTCTATTTAAGTTTGCTGACACACTGATAAATTTTTGCCTCTTAGAGAGCTTGTAATTTTGTTTCCGATTATCATTTTATAATTTTGCTCAAAAAAGGAGTTAAATAATTCTTTATATTTCTCCAATAAGCAAATCGAGCTGTCGTTTTCCATTACTTCATGCGTCGGCCGTATCATTGAATTTTGTATAGTAGTCATTGCTAAATAATGTTACACAGATAATTTTGTGTAAAAGAAATCCTGTAAAAAAACAGAAATAGACGATTAGCTGCAATAGTAGGAATTATGGAACAGCTTTGTAACTAGTGCCCTTGTAATTTGCTGTAAGCATAAAACTAAATGTTTGGAATCACAAAAAGGAAAGATTAAGATCGCTTAGTAGCAGAGGACAAAGATATAGATCACTGAAGTAATATGGACTGTTTTATTGGCTGCTGCACGTTTTTGCCTTGTGCATTCTGTGGAAGAACCTCTGATTTGCTGGTGACATGCTGAATTTTCGATGTTCTATGTAGCAACAATGTTGTTGAACTATGTTTCTGCTAGAGTTATTTTTGAGAAACTGATCAACAAAAATGTGTTTCTTCGGTGGAATTTTCGCAATGGAGTCTTCAACTGGAGCTGGCCAACTTACCAAGCCTTTTCTAGCAAACCTCTCGAAATACCTCAAAAAGTCTCAGTAACAAGATCGAATTTTTTCTCCTGAAATTCCCGGAATAAATTCTTCCCTAAAATGCCTTCCTCGATCATAACGTTAATCAGTTTGCTCTATCAAATTTGTATCTTTTCAATAAAATTAATGCCAGGAGGAGAATTGCCTGCCATTTCAGTAAGTTTTTCAACATTGCTTTGAACAGGGAGAAGAGTCATTTTACCTAATTTTACCAGTGGTTTTCGATGCTACGCTAGATCTGGCCATGATCACTGTGCCATGACATCTCTGCACACTCGCAGCCCTCGGATTGCGTCAATCAAAAGAAGATTTCGCAATCGAACCAATCACTAATCATCAGATCTTTTGTGATAACGACGTCTCTTTGAAGATTTCGTGTTTCTTTGAAAGGATATTTTCGGGTTCTTTGTCCTTTTTCACAAACTTATCAAGCCTTTTGTATGATTTACAAATTTTATATGATTAACTAATCAACATTGTATGAGGGGGAAGGGGGGCGAAACCCTCCTTGTTGACATGGAAATAGCATAGGACACGTGAATTCACAGAAATCTCAGGATGTTCCAAGGCCTTTTGGCAGGCGAAGAACCCAGAGGAGGCAAATGAGGTTTGAAGTCGGTGAAACTTCGCTTTCCGAAATATTCATCCACTGAAACGTATTCTAATAGTGAAATGATGATTTTTGAATACCCCATCTAAATAGATCTTTATGGAAACAACTTGCAAAGATTGGGCGGAGAAGCCTACTTTGGTCCAATTTCTTAAAACAATCTCCTGGAAATATGATTTGTCACTTTTTGATAATTAGCAAATGTATCGAAGTTTTTATGCCAACTATGTGAATAATGTTTTTTGGTGCTACACGCTGAACCAAAACAATGAGAGGGCGTCCCAAAACACTTCTATAGCGGTGTCACCACTAGACTCCCACTTAATTTATGAACCTAAAGGCTTGTATCTTTGGTGCCCCTTCACCTCTTGCCAATATTCTTTTAAAAAAAACGTGAGGATCAAAATGTCACCTCCTTCCCCCACCCATATCCGTTCTTACCATATTGCAAAAACAAAATACTTATTTTAATGTTGAACACTTAATATTGGCAAGCAAGGGTGGGTTTTGACATTCACAGACTGGTGTTGCTGTATGGCGAGCGTCTTGCAAATGTTTTGAATCCATAGATCGCTGGGACTTTAGTTCCCATGGTGATTCACAGTTATTAAGGAATTCAAATTTCTTTTCATGGTCAGAATAATAGGCCTACATTTGATTATTTTTAAAACAGCACCCCGCACTCTTTTTCCATGTGTTTCGAATTTTTGTGAGTTTACGCTCGTATCCTAGATATCAGCTTTTAATTCGAACAAAAGACTGGGGAATCACCCTTTGTTCTTTGTCTGGTACTTGAAGGATTTACGCTTTTGATTGGCTAACCTTGAGGTTAGCAAGTATGCCCTCTGTGGTCTTTATGGTTGCTGGATTCTTCCTATTACAGGGTCGTAACAAAAGGTTTTTGCGCAGTACTCACCGGGGCATTCGCCAGAGGTTACGTCTGTTAGGCCAGAGGCTCTTTGGAAGGGGTGTTGTCTTCATTTAGATAACAAGGGAAAGGATGGAACAGCTCCAACTTGATTTAAATCTGGTCAAAAAAGAACCTCATTATTTCGAAGACTATGGACAGAGCTCGGGAAATATTTTGGACAACATCATCCCGGAACCAGATTTCGATCCTTTTGGTCAAGGCGCCTCTAATGTCGTGAGTAGTGAGATTTGTAGTGTATTTCTGTAAGTTTTTCAGGCACGCAGTATGAAAGATTCTTAAGTCTTGCTTCCCCACGCTATTCTCAAATGGCGAAATAGGTGGCGACGCCGTATTCTCAGATAATCTTTCGTGTTGATATTAAATATGTAACTGGCTTTTGACTTTTGCTGAATGAAGTTTTAAAAGTAAATGCAATTATAGCCACAACGATAAAATCTTTTTATCTGGAAGAAGATTTTTGTTGAAAACACGAAATAAGAGCCCAAAGGTCGCACAAATGTCTAGAATTGCTTAGGTTTGGCTAAATCTTTATTCAACAACATTTGGAGTGGAACTTGTGTAAATGATGCTTTCTACCTCGATGCTAGGATTGTAAACCTGTTGTTTTCAAATGCTTGGGGTTTCCGACGCATAATGCAGTTATAGAAGGCCGCTACTTCTCTTATTCTTTGTTTTTATTTTTAAAAGAGCTCGCATTTTTTCGGCCCTAATAAATTTATTTCCTTTTATCCGCTGCCTTTCCTTTTTCCAGTTTTTATTTGAAAACAAAACTATTGATAAGCCTCGTCGCACTTTTTGAGTGCCTTTGTTTAGCTGTCAAATTACAAGAATATTTAAATGAACATATTATAGACTTGGGTGCAATTATAATTTTGTTTTGATAGCCCAATGAAGATGACATGGACCAAGGAGTCGACTGGCTAAACAGCTTCTTCGACGAACCCCCACATGACACATGCAACATCAATGCACTTAACCCCCCAATTTCAAAGCTGTCAGACGTACCTTTAAGTATGGGCAATGTATATCCTTCGGTGGTAAAATTATTAGGGCAAAACATGCAAGGTGGATCGCTTGTGGAAAGCCTGAATTTGATTTCTGATGATTATGCCGGCGAAGTCTATAAAACACCAATTTCAACTGGGACCCCCTCCCCCGACCCATTTCTTGCCCCTGCGGATGAGGTGAAACAGAGAATACAAACGAAACTTTTGGCTGATGTCACTATACCAGATATATTGAAAAAGGCACAAAATTTTAAAGTACTGACACAACTAGACAGAAATTCACTGAGTCTGGCAACAGCAAGGGAGTTAATTCAGAGACTGAAATCAGAATCAGAGGATAACGCACACAGGGTTCCAGATCACAAAATAGGGCGGACAAATGCTAGTGAAAAAAATCGGAACATTAGATCCTGTGCGTCAAATTTTAGAAGAGAGAGTGACAGCAATGGTAATGATTCTGGTGAGTTTAAGTCTTTCAAAATATCAAACTTTTCATCTACAGTACGTCGCAACGCGACTCGCAACTGATTCATTCATTGCAAAACAGGTTATTTATTTACTCCTCTGTTTTTCTTTGTGTCAGCGGGTTTATCCAGCTTTTTAAATAGCATTATTCCCATGGCCTGACTGCCTCCTCATTTCCCACAGCGCCTACAGTCGTATATTTAACCCACTGCAGCACTACTAGCAAACACTGCTACGTTTAAAACGAATTGAACCAAATTAAGTTGCCTCAATCCGCCCACTATAAATGTTAGTTTTTTCTAATCACTTAGTTAGTCGCTTTATTTATTAGTATAAGACATTTTCTTCATGCTGCTTTTTGGTTTTCATTAAAATACACTTGTTGCCACACAAGAATATTCTATACCCCATGAACTTCTATTGTTCTGGTTACATAGGAACCTTCAACTGCTCTTTTGATCACCAGTTGAAAGCCATGTGGGTCCTATTGTCTTTGTTTACACCAAATAAAAACATAGGCTACTTTCACTCGCGGCTTTTTTTCCTCAAACCAAGATCTGTTTCCTTCAGGGCTGAATGCATTTTGTTTTAAACTTAACATTGCGTGGTTCAACTCATTTATTTTTTTATATACTGTCGTGACGTGACTCTATTTGACCAGTTTGTTTCAAAACGTATATGACATCTCTTCTATTTCATAGCCACCTTTCTTTAAATTTGATCCAGTTAAACAAAAGCTTCTTTGCTATCTTCTCGTATCGTATTTAAGACAAAATGGTTCACACTGACCACCATGACGTGCTTCATCATGAAGCATATTTGCTTGACCCCTCGATAATCGGCTAGGCCGTTTTATTCCTTTTGCTTTCATCGGCCATCGTTCCACCGCATACTATCATCCCTTCACATTTCGGTGTGTTGCCTCCACTGATTATGGTTATTTGAAATAGACACGAAATTATATTGTGGTTAAAAGCTGGTTGCACCCACTCCATTACCTTGATATTCTACTTGCTTTTTGTTTATGTTCCTATCCTTTCAAATACCATCCCTTTCTTTGGGGGAGAGTTTATAAAGATTGCTTGTCCCCAAAAAGGCCTAGCTAAAGATTTTTTTGATCAAGGGTAGCCCTTAAACAATTAGTATACACATAATGCAGCCCTTTTTTGCATGCAATTTAAACATAATTTTTGTACGAGCTGAAAAAATATGGTAGGTTATAGGATGTGCCTTTGGAATACTCTCTGATGATTTTTTGTTTTCTCGACCGTTGAGGGATGTAACAAGTCCCTTTTGCCCCTGATTTTGATATTACCTTAGGGAGCTCCTCGCCTAAAACGTAAAAAAGGAGTTAACCAGAGAGTTGCAGCTACTTTGTTCAACAAATTGCATTCAATATAGCCCGAACTGGTTTCCCTTATTGCTATCATCGTCAGCATCATGACTACTTTTGTCAGCCAGATCCTAGGAGGGACTTGCCTTTTTTCTTTCGAAAAAGAGACCATTATTTGTCTTGAGTATATGCTGCTGCTAGTTGTGATTTAAAAAGTTTCGAGTTTTGCCCAGCCATTTCCTAAATCAAATGTTTCAAATAGTTGGTAGTGCTGAACCGCTCAGTCAATGGGTCTCCTACCAACTGCTCCTGAGCAGTTGGACGTCATTTTATATCCCGTTGTTTAATATCGTGTAAAGATAAATCCTAGAAAAAAACGAGAGAAATATTGAAATGATTAGTGTGCAGACGTTGCCTGACTTCTGTAAATTACATGTCAAAGGCGCTGTTTTAGGTTTGTCTTCGTAGTTTTTGCAATTTTGAATGAAGAAGAAGAAAGAATACCCGAGAGAGTTGACTCAGCTGAATAATGATATGAACTATCGTTGTCATAGAAACTACTCCACAAGGCTAGCAATTTTTCTTCGACCCACACCAAAAGATTAGACTGCTGTTCATACGCACTGATTGCGTTTTTTCTATTCAACATACGTTGTTTCAATTGTTGGCAGAATGAAAGGGGATTCTAAACAGAGGCTAGCCATGGTTCTGGAAAGAGAGACTGTAAGCAGTGTGTCGTAGGTTGGTCGCGTCAGGGAATAACGCCATCGGCGCCATGTAGGAAAACTTAAATGATGGGGAGAGAAACATGACGGTAAAGGCAATTTGAGTTCTGAGGCTTTCAAAATATTTTTCAAGCATCTTCTGTGAAAGAAAAAAACTGCTAGAGAACCCTGGTATTCTGCGAAGTCTACTAGTTACGTTTCTGTGTAACGGTTGATCTATGGGGGCAGTGTATTGCGTGTTAGCAATGTTGCAGATTTGATGCTCTCGTCTATTTCAGGTCACGACATTCTTCTTTTGAATTCTGCATTATTTCCACCCATTTCTTTAAACTCTACAGGAAAGTAACGTGCTGCCCAGCCTACAATCCCGGACAAAAATAGCTGAGACTTTTCAATAATTGTTTTCTCTTTCCTTTTAAAAATTGACTATCTAATTCCCCCCCCTCCTCCCCCCTTAATTGTTGAATGCATGTTTTAAAAGCACAAATGATGGCCTAACAAATCCAACATTGATTCGGGGAACAAGAGGGGATTCGAAGTTACAAGGGCTACGTAGAGTAAAAAATTGCGAAGTTGCATTGTGTCTCAACATTTTTTCAGGGATTATAGGTTGTCTTGTTTTAGCCATGCTCCAGCGACGCTCCAAGCCAGCTAACCAACCTGTTAGCCAAACCATATTAAATGGTATCTTTTCCACACACGCAAGCCACAGATCTTGTTATAGGCCTTCCTCAAATTAATCTCGCTTCATGCCCTAAACCCGTCTCTGTATCTTATTTGTTCTAATCATCTCCTTTCTTTACGTATGATTTTATTACTTCAATCTTTATCTATCAGTTGCTGTACTTCGCAACTCTTCGGAGATCAAAAGATAACCCGTGTACAAAGCTACAGTGTACCATTGTGTCAACAATGGCAGCCTTTTTTGGCCAGACTTTTATGGACTCAAAAACCCTTTGCACAACTTGTCACCAGCTTTTAAAAAGACTGTGCTTGAGGTACTGACTCGTTAGTAACTGGCACATTTATCTTCTTTCTTTTCTCGCGTCTTTCTCTTCTCGCGCCTTTCCCTTCTCCCGTCTTACTCTCCTCGCGTCTGACTCTTCTCGCGTCTCAAGCCCCGGCAAACCGACTGGACATTTTCACTGAACATACACTGGAAAAAATGTTCAGCGTAAATGTTGCGTATTAGTAAATTTTGCCATCTTGTCAAATCTTGTTCAGCGATATTGAGTGTTGTTCAGTCGATTTTGAAGGCAGTCAAAAATGTTCAATGGACAAAATTAGATTTCTTTTGTTCATAGATAGAGAAATGTTCAGTCGTTTTGTCACCCTACTGAACATTGTCCAGTTCGCGCACGCGCGATTGATGTAATGGATTGGATTTGGCATCATTTTATTCCCATGTTAAAATCTTCAACAAGCTTTCCCAGTAAACACCGCGAAAGAAATGAAATTAACATTAACATTCAATTAGACGAAAAGCAGAAAAAAGCATTTCATTGGAAAGAAGATTCTTCTGAAGAGGAAAGCGATGGCAGAGAGCACGAGTACGGTGATTGTGATGAACCTAGCAGCACGAGTACGGTGATTGTGATGAACCTAGCAGTCCTAGCCATACTTCGATAATCACTCTAATTCATACGCTATACGTTGATGTGGTTAGGGCTATGAACATTGTATTTTCAAAAGCAAAGAGACGTCCTGTTGCCAGTTTTCCCGCGCGCATTCTTCAGCAAGGAAAAAGTTCACTGGGCAATGTTCAGTCGTTTTGCCACCACCAAATATTTCTGGATGTCCACACACTGAACAAAGTGCGCAATGTCCAGTGCATGACCAGTGCAAGTGTTCAGTCGTTTTTCCGGGGCTAATCTTCTCGCGTCTTACTCTTCTCGCGTCTCACTCTTCTTGCGTCTTACTCTTCTCGCGTCTCACTCTTCTTGCGTCTCACTCTTCTCACATCTTACTCTTCTCGCGTCTTACTCTTCTCGCGTCTTTCCCTTCTCGCGTCTTTCTCATCTTGTGTCTTTCACTACACTATCATCAAGTTTTTATTTCCAAAAATATAACCTCCTTGAATTAGTCTACCAATGAGATACAAGAATTATGTAAATTATATATTTCATCCAATCAAATTCTTAGTGCTATACGTGTGATATTACTTAGCCTGCACACAAAGCAGTTAGTGATTTGTTCTATGGGTAAAGTTATTATGGATACACGCAAAAGAGAGGATTAGTATAACTATGTATAACTATGCTCCAATGATTAGTAAATACATATGTTGCTATGTATCAATGCAGACAGTTAATTATAAGAATATAATACTAAAGCATGAATACCAAAACAAATAGACAGCTAAACAATAGTAAATCCACTGTGGAATTCCACAATAAGGCCCTACCCTTATCAGACCTTTATCCAAGCGCAAGTCTTACTAATGTCTGTTTTGAACAGTGCATTCCTGAGACATTCGTTGTACGTGCTTAAACATGTTGAAGGATCTTCTTTTTGCTCAAAGTACAGAGCATTTTTTAACAATGTTGGGATTTCTAAAATAAATGAAATACAGTTTGAAGTTATAAGCCTTTACTGAAAAGCAATTTGCTTGATTAAAATCGACTGAATAGCAGATACCTTTTTAAAGTCATAATCTCTCTAATCTTACATATTAATCATTCGTAATTACGATCTAGGCCTAAACTAACATAGAAGTGAATAGAAATTAAATTGATCTTATTTTTAATTTGAAGAATTTTTTACTTATAGGAAATCACTCGCTTTTATCGAGAATTTCTTGTACTGTTCCAGAGCTGTCTTCGTTGCAAAATGGACGACCATTATGTGAGTTTTGACTAAATCAAATCTAGTTTATCCTTTAAATGGGCTTTCGTTTGTAAAATAACTAAACTGCCTCAAAACGTAAAGAGTAAAACAACAGTGCCATGCATCATTTCACACCTTAAAAGTACTTTAACACATAAAAGCCTTCAATGGTAGCCCATAGGTACTCCTCAATGGCGCCCTATGCAAAATAGGTAAATGTTATTTTTTATTTAGATCTTTTACTTTCTCGCCTCTTTCGTTAGATGTTCTCTCTACACCCCCCCACCCTCCCACACCGCCGCCTACATTCCGCTTCCAAATGTTATATCCCTATGATGTTTACACACTGCCAGCCATCACGAATTTTTCATTCTGCTGAGAATAGCCCTGTCGTAAAAGCACAGATAAAAGTGACTAGTATTGTGTGCTAGTATCACATTCTGTGGTAAAAGTGCACAGTACCACGTGATAAGTAGATTACTCAATTTGGCGATGGTTGATGAAGTTCCTTTGCCTCCATTTCCCTTATTGGACGGACACAATGCCTTAAAAGGATGCTTCCACACCAAAGATCCGCTTGTTTGTAAGGTCATCTTTAAAGCGCAGTCTTTTTCGTCCGGAAAATTGAAAGTCGCCAGTTGAATCAAAATACGTTCTCCTTAAGCCGATTTGCATTGTAGCCATTGCAGCGTAGGCTAAATTCCCTTCTTCTTATGAAAACAAACAAAGTTTGGTTTTATACACATCACTTTTGTATAAGAGTGATCTTGAATATGTATTTAGTTTAGCATTATGTCTTCTCTTCAACCTAGTGTCAACAAGTGTTGATGTGCGATACTGTTGAAATGTTTTTCAGCAGATCAAATCTGTACTAGGCCTGTGATTCGACCAAGATTTTCCCTTTTTGTCTCTTTCCAAATTTGCAAAAATTATAAGATTCAAGATGGCTGCTTTTCTACCTTAAACAATTACGTGCTCGAAGTCTTTTCCCCTTTTAAAGAACAACGGAAACGCCTGTAACTTCTTCGGCTGCGTGTTCTTGACCAAATATCTGTGATATTTAGCGATTCAGCGGCAGAAGTGCGCTATAGACTATCTTTTATTGTGCTCTACTTTATCTCGCTGTTCTCGATTTTCAGCTCGCTTTACATTTCAAAACTTGCATTTTTCCCATTGAAGCCTTTCACCTATCGTACATCGTACTTTGAATTTCAATTATCAATTTTTCTCATATAAAACTGAAACAAAGCTTTGGAAATTGTTTATGGAAAGTAGTGTAGTTCAGAAATGGTCGTTTCAATACTTGAAGACTTGGTTTCAGCCAGGAAAACTTCCCTGTGTTAACATTGCATCCAATCCCTTTCTCACACCCTCTGTTGTAAGCAAAAAATAATCGTTTGTTCAGAGAGCTTGATTTTGGCTTTTTAATTTAAGAGCTTTTACCTCAAAAAGTTGGGTTGCTAATTCCTCTCTACCTCAAATATTTGAGGTAGTTGTTATAAGAATTATGCTCCAACGGTATCTGTCAGTCTTTTTGTTCTACCTTATAACCAAGCACCAAACTGATAGTGAAAGATTGAGATTGCATGTTGAAGTTGCATAAATCCTATTTGCCTAGAAATCTTAAATATTTCGTCGCTATCATCTTAGAAACCTCTGTAATGTGTTGCCTATTATCGTTTTCGACCATGCAATTTGCATGGAATCCTTTGCACGCAAACAAACTGAGCCCATAGTAACATTTTGTTCATCTCTATAGGCTACGATTCACCAAGACAACCATCACCTGGATGCGCCTCCTTATCACCTACGCGTTTCCTTGGAGACAAAGATGGCGGAATGTCCAGTGCAGACAATACACCTACTAGCGAGAAAGTATGTAAACACATATCTTTTCTTATTGCATTAGCGAATTGGCAATTTTAGCATACTTGTGAAACGTTAAAAGCGAATATTTTAAATATTTCGTTGATTAACCATGTTGCAGTTTAGCGACAACCACAGATTATTTCAAAAACCCAAAGATGCTTTATTCTAGAATTTTGCAAAGAGAAATTGTTCATGTTTCTGTTCTTTGACCAAGATACTGATGATGCGCTGAAAATTTATACTTTTAAATAATAGATACTAATAATTTATTGTAACCAGGGACCCTGCTATAAAGCCTGCCCTCTAATTGGTCAAATTTTCCTTATAATTTAATTAATGTCTTAAGATGCAACAAGCAATTTATCTTTAACATCACGGTTTAGTATTATTTTGTTTATGCCTTTTTTATTTTGGCAGGATATTACGTTATACCACCTCTAATGTCAGTCTGCATTGCTTTTAACACACTCAGCTTGTTAATCGTTAGTTCAATGGAAATGATTGCAACAGAATTCTGCACTGACTTGTTACCGTGTAGAATGAAATATTTTAGCGGCAGTAACGCTACTATCAACATGAAATTTAATTTATTAAGTAAAGCATACATCGTTGCGAGGAGCCTGCGTGATTCTGAAAAAGCTTTTTAAACATTTTTAGCCTCTTGAACGACAACCGTTTTACCTGTCTGAAGAAGAGAGACGAACACTAATAACTGAAGGTCTCCCCGTGCCTGTCGGATACCCTTTGTCGAAAGTGAGTGCAAAAGATAATTTTAATCGGAACTTTAGATCGCTATAGAGATTCCTCGAAATGAATTTTTCGTTGATGGTGTCCTTCATAAATTAGAATTTTGTTGGATGTATAGGGTACTGGTGATGAATTATCCCTAGATGGAAAAGCGCAATAATTTCATGGGATAATCATCGGAAATGGCTAGAAAACATTCACGCGTCTATTCACTAGAGTTTCTGCGCCTCGTTTGGAACTCTATTTTCCCTTTTCCACTTGCAGCATTTTATTGGTTATGCCGATCTGTTTAATTAAGCTGTATTTTCCTGGTTCATTCTTATCAATAAAATGAACGTTACTGCAGTAATACCGTTTGTATAACCTAGCTCAGGAAGAATCCTTAAAGAATCCATCAATGCAATATTCATTCTGCTACATTAGACCTTTAATAAAAACGTTTTTGCTTATTTTCATATTAGAAAAATTAATTATTGTAATTAAAAATATTTTGATGATTTTGTTGAATGCTTCTACAGGTCGAAGAGCGAGCGCTGAAGAAGGTTAGAAGAAAGATAAAAAATAAGGTAAATTAGATGTTTCCTCGAAAGCTTGTAAAACTAAAAATGAATCTATTGCGTGTTTGAGAGTGTCTTTTGATTCAAATTAAGAAAACCTTCTTCTGATTCATTTTTCAGAATATAAGCACAAACATTTTACATTAATTCACTTTTTTCGTCAGTAAAACTCAAATCCGTTCCATGCTTTTTAAGACATGTTTTGTCTATTGTAATTCATGGGTATTGGCACATTGCTTTGTTTTAAAACCAAGCCCTGGATACCCCATTCCTCTCTCAGAATATGATGCATTTTTTAGATGTATTGTATTAAATGACAGTAAACAAATTTGACTAAAATTTTTAAATTTCCCTGCTTTACACGTATTGTGAATAAATATTTTGTGTCACAGATATCGGCACAAGAAAGCAGACGAAAAAAGAAAGAGTACATGGAAGCTTTAGAAAAAAAGTTAGTTTGTTTTTGCAATTTGATTTCGTTTTCACCTCAGCAGCCTCACCTGTGGTGCATTTTGGAGTAATGATACTTCGATCCCTACTATAGCTTAGAATCCGATGGGCACTACCGACAAACAAACAGACAGAACGCTTGGCTTGAAGCTCTTACAAGTTCTTTAAAGCCTTATTGATTTGTCTATGTTATCATTGTAGCTACATAATGTAAGTTGATTCTCCCGTGAAATCACCAAAATTGAGCCAAATGACGATTGGAACTGACAGCCTGTTGAAGTTCACTCTTCTTTGGTTTCTTGCTGGATAGGTGATCCTCTATATTTTGATACCTCCAAACTAAAAACCTTATCCCTGTATTTTGTTTGGAGATTTTTGATGTTTTAACATTTTTCATTTTTTCAACAGAATAGACGTACTGAACGGCGATAATACAGACTTAAAGAAAAAACTAGATGCTCTCGAAAATTCAAATAAGTGAGTCCCTCTACCCTGTTGAAGAAATCTTGATTATCATTATTTTATCCAGCATGGTAGAACGTATAATCACTCTCGATGCGCCTGATGTTATTCAGTGTGTTCGAGCTGTTTTGTATTTGTGCACTAAGAAGCAAAATGATATCTTTTTTTAAGAAATCCTTTTTCCTTTTGATACCCCACTGCTAATTCCTTCTAAGTATACTGCCTGCCCGCAGTGGGCGCCTTTACTGATCTATCTAGCTGAATACGCGCCGACAATATAGATGCTTTTATAGCTGTGATTGAATGCTTTTGTTGCACAGGAGATGCAAGAAATTCTTTTTCGTTAAAAATTTTCATACTTCCTTTCCTTTCCTTGTACTTCCAATAATTTTACTTAGATATTTTGGTAAACATTTACCTTTAACTTATGTGTTATAACATTATAGTCCTTTTCAAATTCGTCCTGATATCTTTTGGTTATTTCTAAAATATATTAAATTTTATTTACCATTTATTTTTATTTATGTCTCGATTTTCATGTACAAGCTCACGATTTTAAGCACCATTTATTCTTCTAACAATTTTATGAATAGCACCCAAAGCCAAGCATTTAACAAGCTTAGAATCTTGCTGAATTAAACTCCACGTGCTTAAAGATCTGAAGCTATTTTCTATTTTCGCTAGATCTCTTTTAACGCAACTACATAAACTCCAGTCTGTGGTAGCGGCACGAGCTACACGACAATTAACAACTCGATCTTCCCAAACAGAAATTCCTTCGGTAAGTTCCAGCAGTTTGCTTTTTACCTACCACTTATCCCCCAACACACGCCCCACAACCCACCTTAAGATACCTTAACCTACACTAGAACACACTTGAAATTCCTGTTGAGAGACCTATTCATCTGCAAATGTCATCTTATATAATGAAGAAGCGTCGAATTTGCATAGGCTACTTCATTCATAAAAAATGCTGCTCACAGAGTCGGCTTAATAGAGAACTTGCCGAAACTTGGAACATGTTATTAATTGGAAACGTACGCTTTCAAGCATCGACGAGGCTCTTAGGAATGTTTTTTATACCAAGAGGAGTACTCTGACCACGAGATATGATATCCTGAACGACTTCTGAATTAAGACTACTGAATTTCCTTTGAACTTCAAAATTTTTACGGAAACTTGGGAGGCGCATCACCAGCCCTGTCATCGCGTGTCTTATGAAGCTGCCATCCTTAAGAATTTTTATTTTCCTTTAGTCGTTTGATATGAAAAATGTGCCCAATTCTCCCGTTTTTTTTCAATCATCTCGAAATCGCGCTTCCTTCTCACTTTTTCTTACTTTATTACACATATCAACTTTTGAATCGAGAGATGTTGGATAATGGGTTTTTTGATTCTAAAGATAAGAACCCGATTATTTTTAAAAACCGGTCTTGGTATATCTTTCTCGATAATTGAATGTCCCAAGAAAAATGTCTTTAGTGCTATCTCTGATCTCTGTGTTGAATATGCAGCAAGACAGCTAAAATGGGTCTTAATTATCTCACAACATGAACAGCGAGTAATTTTGGTCTTTGCGCGTGCATGCTGTGTCGTTATATGCTATCCTCATTCTTAATTAATGCAATCCAGCGAAAAACTTGCTCTTAGCAGATGTCAGCACTAAGACTCCAAAGACGAAGTCTTTTCAGTTCGGTAGTGTTCTCATTCCATAGACAATAATCGCTACGATATGCTCCATGTTTTTCTGCCCAAAATTCAACGTTTTCTTAATGACCAAGACCAGCCAGCGTCAGCGGGCAATTTCGCATGCGTCAGCCGATACGTGTCAGATGAAGATTGCTGTTACTGTGTCAAAGGTGTCAACTTGATTGGGCTTCCACATATCTCTGTCGGTCGTTATAAAAAGAATAGGTTTATGATGCGGAGACCTTTCGAGGACTTCTATTCGATAAAACATTCTGATTTTATGCAGAAATTTTCAAGTTCTGCATTTATCCTGGTATCTTTGTAGAAACTGCTGAAAACTTGTCTTTTTACAAGTTACCAATTTTACAAAAGATTCTATACTGTAATAGTTTAAAGGGTGTTTATTATTTGTGATCCGTTTTAGATAGAGAGGTTTGTTGAGATTTGCTTGTGGAGTCATACTTTGAAATCAAACCATCCTTTTCTCCGCTATTTTTTAGAATTATTTGCTCAGCGACCCTCTGGTAGACAGCTTTCTTAATTTTTATCAAGTAGCAGTTAATTGCTAAAATGCTTTAAATTTATGCGTTTCAGAAGTTGATCTTGTGATGGGACGCTTCAGGCTGAAAATTATAACTGACTTTTTATTATGCGCGTGCAAAGAAAGACAGTACGCTACATTTTGATGTCCATGAAACCCTGTTATTCTTAATCGACTCTTAATCCTGGCTTCCATTACTTTGCAGAAATGATATGGACACATACACAAATTCAATTGTCACATCTCCAGAATTTAAATGAATCAATATGAACTCAGTTATGGCAAATCAAAGTCGAAGCTTGATAGACTATTATAAATTTCTTTGGGGTTTTGTTGTTTTTTGTTTCAATATGCAGACGTTCTAATAACGTCTTAAAATCACTTTTTGGCTAGCAAAATTGTCGTTAACTTATGTTGTACGATTTTCCCATTGACAAGATAATCCTTCTCTCAACATATTGAATTTGCAATAGTCTGGAACAGTCGTTTGTTGATAACTGCTACTCGTTATACTGTGTTTCTAAAAGCTATTTTAACCTCAACGTTGTAAGGAACAGTCCGTTGTTGCTAACTTTATTTATTTGTCTGTCATTAAAATGTACCTTCATTAAAAATGTCTGATGCGAATTCCTCAAAAAATCAATCGTTTATTGTTATTCTATTGTTACCTTGTCGATTACGATCGAGTTCCCATCAAAAATGATTTCAACTGTCCGCCATTGCCTGAAACTATAAAGCAATACGCCTTGATCAGTTTTCACGTGTGCTTGAATTTTTGTTACTTTGTGCCTTTTAACTATCGCCTCTTCCTTGTCTTTTCTCTTTAAACTGTCGGTCTTTCCCCCTTTATCTAGCTTTTTCTTCAACAAAAACATATCATAATCCTAATGCATTCTATGAAACACACAACCAATTCATTCCACTGCAAATGCTAAGAATAGAAATTCACGATAATGAATAATGTAAGCACATTTTTGCTGCTTATTTTTGTCTTGAATGTTAATATCAACTTTCTAGTGCAATACGTGCATAGGGATATATTCTTTTATAGGAAATTGATACCAAAATCAGCCCCAATAGTAAGCTCTGTACCGTATACTCATATATGGTTGATAACAGGTCTTTTTCAAGATGTTTTGAATAAAAGACAAAGAAACGTGATTCGTACACAGATGCCTTTAGTTCACGTCTATGCAGATAAAGACTTTAGTTCACGACTATTACTCATTTTCAATATTTTTTCCTCTGCTTTGCAAATCTTTTTTTAAAGACACAAAATACCCTTTCCTAAAAGTTACATTCCATTTCATTGCGTTGGAATGTATTGCTGAATTTGGTTGTCTTAAACGGTGTTGTTAATATGGTGTTGAAAATACTATCTAAAAAATGAATCAAAGGTTATAACTTCCAATATCAGTCTCGTAATTTTTATTTAACTGAAGCCAGCATATGCATTTCCGGTTTTTATCCCACGGTAGCGGGGAGCAGGGGGTCTCGGCTCCATTCTTATTGGCGCGAAGTCTCTCTAGCGTAATGCCACGTGAGCGAAGGGGAGTATATTCCTCGCAGAATTAGGCCAATTAGGTTGAGGTTGCTTGAAAGATATGACCAGCTTGAAATTAACGAAACAATAAAGACGACGTGGCAAAGTAAGTTTGTAGCATTTATTATATGTTCTATTTTTCCTGCAACTGTTGTTAATTCTACTTTCTAGTATGTGCCAGAGTTCGCCAACCAAATTTAGGCCACAGAGATGAAAATATAACGAATTCTGTTTTTTCATATTTCAAGTTTTGGCTAAATCTTAAAGGTTTGCCTTGATTTACATCATTTGCAATTGTGCATACTTTTTACATTCATACACTCACAACAAAATCTATTTTGACGGCTCGGGTGGACACGAAACTCTTTCATGCTACCTGAAAATGATAATAGTCTTCTTAAATTTAACCAAAACTGTCCCTGCTATCAATCTCAATCCTTTCTATTTTCTTGCTATTTCTTACCTAGTACTATCCACCATTTGGACGATTTATCGCTAGAATAATTAGTTATGCAAGTTAAATTGCTTGGCAAAGGGTTAAATTGTTTAAAAGGGACTCAACAACCCTGGCAGCTCCCTAACGCAGAACAGGTTCGCAGAAAAACAGCTGACTTATAGGGCAAAATCTTTGCAAGGATTATCTAACTTCTTAAATCGACGCCAGAAAGGAAGGATAAATTAATTTTTTTGCTAACAGAAATCAGAATTGATTTTTCAGCACTAATTCCTATTCTAGCCGCTAAATCCATAATTTTGAAGAATGTGTGAAAGCCCCTATGTCACCAGGAACTAGTGTCCTTCTTTTTACTCTATTCTATCTCCTGCAGTTAATCAAAGTGTAGAAACCAAAGAGCTTGAACAAGAGGAATTACCCAGTCCCAATTACAATAATCGTGATAATACGGAGCGTCAATGAACCCATCTTTCAGTGGGAGTGGTTTTTCTTTACACAATCTGTGGGTTGATCACCTGGTGAAGTTTGAGTGCAGATCTTGTTAGGCAAATTTACATAGACCGATATCAAAACCATCTAAACGTTTTATCGTGTTTATTAAGGAAAATGGGATGAGAAAAAGTGGAGTTTATACTTTGTGTTGCGTAAACCACAGTCTGAACAAATTTTGTTGGCTTAATCGAACTTGTTTGAACGATAAAGCCCTTTTCTTAAAATAAACCAATTTGAATAATAGCCTCCTTTTTTACTTAAAATTAGGCCTCTAGGATTCATAAATTTGGGTTGAGCGAGCCTTATGAAAGACTGTTTTGGTTATATTGGTCGTATCTCTATCTAAATCGCAAAAGAAGTTCACATTCTTCGGCTCAAGTCGATGATCAACTGATGTCAATTTCATAAAATTTTCATGTTTTGTTGTTACTGTGCTGTTAATAATTTCATAAAATGTAAAAGAAATACTTCGAATGCAAATAAATCGAGAATGTGAACATTGGAATTGTTTCATACTTTGCCAATTCAAAGAGGCCTCCATGTTTAATCGCTTTTTTATATTTTGATATTTAAGTCTCTTTTTTCCTGAGAGATTGCAAAATACAACAAACGGTGTCTAGTGTAAGGTTTCTTTCCACCGCTTTTCAATTTTCAACCTTGATGGATTTCATTTTTTGAAAGACTTGCTTAAGATTAGAAGCGTAACCCAACCAGCATTTAAAACTTTGTCAAATGTAAGCATAAAATAAAAGATTACCAACAATGAAATATTTCTTTATGTTTCGCAAACTTTGTTATTTATTACCCTTCAAATCAACAGTATATAAGCTACTTTCAACAAAAACTTTGGTACGACTAAATAATGCAAAATAACATTCTCACAACGCCTTTTTAAAATACAAAATCAACCTCGTGAAATGCGACGCAAAGCTAATTACAGCTAGCTGTTCAAACGGCTAGTTACATCGTTGTGTAACAGTGTACCAAACCTAAATGAAGAACGAATCAGTTCAGTTTATGTTCTTTTCCTCCGGGACCTAGTTCAGGGTATCAGTTTTAAGTATGGTTGTAACTGGGACAAAACAAAGTCAGTTGGTCCTTCATTTTGAAGTTCGGTTTCTTTTGATTGACAAGATGATTTGGCAACCACACTGACTTTGCCTGAATAAACAACTTTTGTATCAACTGGTATGAAGGAAGTCCTTGTGACGTCACACTTAAAAATGTCTCACTCATCTCCGATATTTTGGAAAAGAGACGTGTCCGTGTCAACGAGATGGTTTTTCTTAGTTTTAGTCGCCAATTTTAGCTCTTTGAAGGCTTGTGCCTCTGATGTCGTCACTAAATCTCGCATCTCAATCCTGACAATTTTATATGGATGATTTAACGAGGCGTGCGATGATTCTATTTCTGTGGATCCTCTTGAGTCGCTGCCTGCCCTGCGGAATGCCAAACAAGCCGTCTCAATGCCTGTAAAGATTCTACATCGCAAAATTATGTAAAACTCTTTTCTGAATTCACTTGACATTGCAGCCACTACAATAGGGTTTACCATCGATGTAGAATAGGCGGCCAGTGACACAAACGTCCAGATCAAATGCTTCTTCTGTGTATCCTTGCTGCCACCGAACTCATTCCACTGCCAAAATATGTTGTTTGGCAATTTCAAAATGGCGTAAAGAGCAACCATGACTATAAACATCATTGTAATATTTCGATTTTGTCGTAAACGGGACTTACGTTTTTCTTTGTTCAAACCGAGCGAATTGTTCCGTAGCTTTTTGGACTGAAGCGAAAGGTTGATGCAAATGCGAATTACAAATGCAATTATAATCAGCATCGGGATAAGAAATTCAAACACTGACAGAATAACTGTGTACAGTTTCCTGCCGACTTCGCTGTCCCATTCTTCAGAGCAGCTTTGGATCCCCTTTTCGGATGAAAATTGTAGACGAACGCTGTATGGTATAACTAATGCCACTGGAACTATCCATGTCGATATTGCGAGTATCCGCACTGATTTGCGCTTCATTTGTCTTCGTAAGCTTTTCGTGAAGAGTGAATTGCGTTCTAGCATCATAAACATGAAGGTCCAGCTAGACACAATTGGCATGCTAGTCTGAAAAGGCGAAATGACGTAACAGAGTCCTTTGCCGTAAATCCATTTGCCGTTAATGAAGTACACTACGTCGAGCGGAATGCACATGGCTGCTATCAAGACATCGCAAATTGCAAGGTTTAGAAGTAGAATTGAGCTTTTTCTTTTTCTAAATTTTGGCTTCAACAGCACAGCGATGGTCAAAGCATTGCCAACCGCGCCCACAAATGCCATCAGTATGTAAAGAATGATCTGCATTCGTGTCAGAGCTGAAACACTCGTGTTCTTACTCTGCTGATCTTGCAGTGGTGTTGTTGATGTTGCAAATGGCGTAATATTCTGAGTGCTAATTGAAGATAACAGGGTACGTAGAGTAGTGTTGACGCCCATCTCCAAGGCACCAGTCGCCATGGCACTTGTCGCCATAGCATCTAACTTCAGAACTGTTTATCTCTTGCAAACCACTCATACGCTTCCTAAGGAACAGAGTTAAGTTAATGAAAAACTGCTTTGGTGTGGTCCTTATCAGTGTTGAAAACAGTCATACTGTTGTCACAACTATGGCTATGGCTAATGGTGTTAAAAAAACAGACTGGCGGTCATTAGGTGAATGGCTAATGATTCTATAATTCTTTCTAGGGGCTACTTTAAGAAAAAAAACAAATCGATGGTAATATCTTTCATGATGGCAAAATCGATGATTAAGGGTCTTGGTTAAGAATAGTTAAGGCTAGTTGTTTTCAATTAATGGATTAAACCTTGTTTTGAGAATACAATTCAGGGAGATAAGATTGCCTTTGCAGTATGCGACTGCAAGAAAAAGTGTAAAGAGCACGCTCAACGGCTTTTTTCTCGCATGACAAAACCGTAGATAATTTAGCTGCATCTCATGACCTTCAAATTGGAAATTCTAAATGTCAAGTCTTTGATGCCCTTGGGGATAAAATCCCTTCAGCCCTACTGCAAATGACTTAATTTCAATATTTCCCCCTTAGTTTTAGAAAATGCTTTGCATTTGTTTTGGTTTTGGGTCTTTAGCTAGCTAGCGCTTAAAGTTTCCGAATCTATAAGCATGCGAAGCTGGTCTTTTCAAAGCCTAATGAAGCGATTTAAAAAGTAAATTTGCATCGAATTATCAGAATTCTACAGAATATTTTGTCTCTTCTAAGAGCTAACAGCTGCTTGTTGACAATCAAGCTTTTATTTTTTAAGACTTTCTCGTACCAACGTGCAGCCTGCAAACAGATGCACTAAGATAGCAAGGTTGCAAGGGATTGTATTGGTTAATTTGTAGACCAAAGAGAATACTGCAAGAATTATAATTATGTTGATTTTTATGCAAAACCGGCTCGGTAGATGATAGCATTAGATCAGACTATGGCATCACAAAAAATTGCATCGCATTTTAAAAGCTTCAGACCGCAAGCCTTCTTAGTTTTTGCTTTTCTAGTTTTTGCTGTAGCCCCACGTCTTTCTCAAAGTCCTTACATGTTTTTTTGCATTGCCAGTGTAGTTTAGTATTAAAATGCGTTTGTTTATGTTATTGATCTAGTGCTTGTTTGGAAAGCAACTCGTTTCAGAATTATTTATTCAAATAGCGGCATATCATTCGTTGGCCAGCAGACACATCACTCCTGCTAAATCGTCTGTTGTGTTTTTGCGTCAGCTCCCTATAAAACGGCTCTATCCACCAATTTTATTGATAGATATTGTTTAGGTTGGTTTGATATCTGCGGAGACTTCATCAGATTTGCTTTGAATTTCTCTAAATACTCTTCCATCACACAGTTAGCCTCCAGAGCCAGATGGGATATTCCCAAAATCATTGACTGTACCTAGGACTGACACGTGCCTAAACCCGAGGTCAACTAGGCAAGCTCCGGTCTTGTCTGGGAGAATCCTGAGCATTTCGTTCTAACTCACTGATATATTCAGAGCTAATTGCCTGCGATTTTCTGTGGTAAGCAGGAACGCTCAACTGATTTAAAAAGACTGCAAAAACGTACGTAGTAAAGATTTCAAAATCAGGAATTGATCAACCATCAAAGTTTAAACATTTATTTCATTCTTTTCAACGGCTCTAGATGTATTTTACTTAATTTTTGTCGCCACTGATCATACTTGCTTTTCAGTATAGGCTTCATTCTTCTCAAAGGAACATGTTACTCAAAATTCGATTGTCATAAACACTACAACATGAATGTGCTGGTGTAACATGAACCCTGAATAACAAAACTCGAATTGCCTTTCCTTCTTTTTATTTTTTTTCGTTCTTCGTTGATCTCTTTTTGCTAAATATTCATCCTCGTTTTCATGAAGTATTCGGTAAATCGTTCTTTCTTTTTGACATCAAATGTTTCGTCCACCAAAAAGGACATTTTAGAAAGGCCTCGTTAAAAGCTCCAAGGAAAAAGAAATAAGTCTATTCCTGTTCGATTGACTTAAAAGTACATGTAAGAGCAAAGATTTTTAGCGAACAGCTTCCCTGCATCCCATTGAATGGGATTTTCTTGCACATTAGAATTATCACGTCTTTTGACAGGGCTTTACATAATTTTTTCTGCTCTGAATCGAAATTAATGCGAACAAATATCCTTTGCTAAAAACCTATTTTCTTGATACAATTTAAAAATTTCCAAAACTGCGCTTCTAATCTTGTTGTTGTACAAGTAAGGCTAAGTCGATCAATTCAGTTTAGAATTTTTGTAAATTTTAGCCAGGCTTATATGTTCAGCTGCTCCTTGCCCTATTTTTGTAAATGGTTGTAGCGACAAAAGTTTAATTTCAAATCAATCGATACTGCACCTTAAGTTGATCAATCAGTTTTCAAAATCTCCTCTGAATGATTAATGATACAAAACAGTTCGTTTCTTAAAAAAGGACTTTGGTAAAGCCTGTCACTTATTCAAGGAATATAAATTTGAGAAAGAAATTAACTGCACTGTGAAAAATAACATTTTGCATTTGTTTCCTAGGGTATGAATCATCACCAAAAAAGCTTCGAAAACAGTTACCGCCACATGGGGCCACTAGATAAAATAATCTTTACTTCATTTTAAGTAATATAGTACAGATAAAAGAAAGTATTTTAAAATGAACAACAAGAAATCAAATGATTGTTTAAAAAAGGCATCGCTGTATTAAAATTTTATTTATATAAAAGATGAAATGCTTTTCATTCGTAATTTTCAAAAAAAATATAATATTAACATGCATCTTACAACGGTGGTTTTCTTCAGCAGCAAAGCACCGAGCTCAGGAGTCTTGCTTGAATCTCCGATCTGACCCCACTAGCTGAACATCCCCTGCATTTTATACGCACTCTAAAGACAGTTTTCCCAAGTTTATATGCTAAAATTTTTTCATCAACACAAAGTAAACCAATTGAAGTATTTTCCTTTGAGTCAAGATAAGCATGAAGTTAGAACATTAGCTTAAAAACCACCAGAAGTTCCGGTTTCAATGTAAAAATGTCATCAGCCTGAAAAGCAGTTTTGGAATAATTGGCTTTGAAACTTGTAACCTGAAAGTTTTGAGATTTTCAAAAAGACAGATTTTTTCATTATCGGTTTATCATTGATATAGCCAAATAAATTGACAAGAGAAATAAAAGATTGATACCTAGCGTAAACAAACAAAAATATCACACTCGACGACGAAATTTGTCAAATGCATTGACAGCTGACCCAGCCTTAAGCATTAAAGCTGCTTCACGAGTATTTCTTATATGGAATCTTGCATCGACGAAATCTCTTGACAATAACGTGATATGTCATCTCTCCGTGTCATATATTCATAATCTTTGAGAGACAGCTAGAAAGTCGATGGATTTGACAGCTGATGTTGATACTCCTGACTGTGTTACTGATAAGCTTTCTTATGGTAGACAGGATGATGTTGACGTTTTCATTGGATGCCTGTACGGTAGATCTACTGACCTGTTGCATTTGCTCTTTACCATTCTTCTCTTACAAATAACCCACTATATCACGATTTTATATCAGTAGTTAAGTTGACAATGAGCCCTGACAACACTTCAGGTCAGGCAGCCTTTGTTTTATCTCTATTTTCTATTAGATTCTATCTTAAAATATGCTTCCATTCCTACATTTTGATTACTTTTATTCGTTTGTTAATGATGCTACTATCACACGTTCTAGTGTCGATTAACTCGGCAGATTATTGACAATTTCTGTTTGCTTACCAAAGGAGTGTTGTAGCCCTGACAGCTGAGGCAAACTCTTGCAGCTCATCATTACTAGAAACTAAGAACGAATGCTTGAATATGCTTCACAAATCTCACTCATGTAAATCAATGCTAGCTGTGTTAGGAATGAGGACTTAAGAGAGAACATCTTGAGTCCAATATTATATCGTTTGGCTTCTTACAGATCAATTTTATTGTCAAGTCAACCTCCACGCTTCTGTTTCTATCCATTTACCACAACGTGAGCGCAAGACTACGATAACGTAATAGGCCAATGGCAGCATGTTAACATTTCAGGACCAGCAGAGCGTATATTTTACCAATTGAACGTGTGAGGCTGTGGCTAGGCCACGAATGGATGTCGAGAACATAGGCCACGAATAGATGATATGATATAATTTGATATAATATTATAGGATATGTATGATATATGATATATGATATATGATATATGATATATGATATGATATGATATGATATGATATGATATGATATGATATGATATGATATGATATGATATGATATGATATGATATGATATGATATGATATGATATGATATGATATGATTTGTTTTAAAAATACAAATGATAAGATTGTTACATAATACCTATGAACCTTATTATAACATAAAACCTTATAACTTTTGGGATAAAGAAAATAGTTGGTATGAAATAGTGTCAAAATAAGGAATTAACTTGGGCTAAAAATCTATTTGTATTAGTTGTACGCTGAGCTAAGGTAGGCAGATAATTAAAGTCCGCAGATCCCATGTATTGAAATTTCCTCTTCATGCTGTTAGCTACTCAAGCTAGTGAGATAGGCCTGTAATCAGCAATGTCATCTTTGGATCCATTTTGAAGATAGGAGAAATGACTGCAGTTTTCCACTCTTTTAGAACTTTTCCTGTTGCTAAGGAAAGGTTTAACAGCTGTGCGATTTATGGTGCAACTATTTTTATAACTGGTTTTAAAGACCTCATATACATACTTTCTATGCCACTTGCTTTATTTGTTGGCATACATGATACTATCTTGATGACGTCCTTTGTAGAGACTGTATTCAATGAAAACTTGTTTGTGTGATTAGGAAAATGAGTGACGAGACGAGTGACGAGAACATAGGCCACAAATAGATGACGAGAACATACTGCCACGCTCTGCTTAGCTAGTTATTTACAAAAGTAAACTAGTTATACGCGGTAGCTTACCACTTTTACAAGATGGTAAACTACGAACAAAGATTAATCCAAGCAGAAAGTTTATAAAACAAGGGGAAACACCACCAATACAAAATATAACGATCTAACACAACCATTTTCCATCAAGCGTTAGGAGTTACTTTTTTAAGATAGAAACCGTATGTATTAAAAAGAGATTTTTCCGAGATTTTAGTACTAAGTTTATTAACAAGCAGAAAGAAAACAAATAATCAAAATTAGAAAGTTTAGCGTTTCAAGAAGCAATTAGGCCGCAAAATTGAATCAATGTTTTAAAGTGTTTGTTATCAGCCAGCGTTGGTAACCGTCTGCAGAAAAAAGCTTCTGTTATACAAAAATAGAGGATGAAATTCTGTAGCTAAAGAGCATTTTTTGTGATTGTTTAATTGCGATGATTTTCAGCAAATATCTCTAATTTTTTGTGTTATCATGCTATAGCCTAAATAGGTATTCAATTATATGCAATACGTTGTTTGCATGGAGACACCTATGACAATCATAGATTATAGTGGCAGAAATTCTTTGAAATGCCATATGCTTTTGCAAAACAGTTGCAACGCGTGAGTTGTTTGTTATGTTGACTAAGTGTATTTCAGTGTAAAGCTTTTGGATGGGCTATTCTAACATTTCTTTTTTCGTTTTGAATCAGCTTTCCTAATCTGAATTTAGATAAATAAAATGAACTGAATTCTAAAAGCAACATTTCCTAAATACGGCTTTTGCAATCCGGGTATATCTATTTCAAATATACGTGCAGATGCTACATATCGAATTACGAAAAATGATTCACTGTTCTTTGTGCATCCATTTCTCAAAGCATATGGCTTAACGGCCATTCGACAACTACTCACAGTGTGAACTTACACAAAACTGCTTTTATGATTAGCAGATAGCCTCAGTACCAAGTATAAGTAAAAATGGATTGAAAACACTCTGATTTTGAGAACACTTTTGTATACAATAGTAGGAAATGTTATCATCGTTGAATACATGAGTTTAAGTCGAAAGCAAGAGTCTATATTATAATATTTGAAGGAGTGAATATGTTGATATTGTTACCTGTAAATTTGAGAGTTTTGCAAGAGATATTCCTGTCGAAAAAGCTACCAAATGTGGTTGAGCAACCCCATAAAGAAACCCAAGCAGGGGCTCTGGCCCTCAAGCCAGCGTGTAGCCTATACTGTACAACCTCATTGAATTTTATTAAAGTATTTATATATGTAAACAGCGCTTCTTTAATTATATAAAGGCAATAGGGCAAATCATTGTCAGGGTCCTAAAGACTGCCACATTTTCTTAAATATTCCCAGTAGTTGAACAGAAAATGAAAATTAGCAAAGCTGATTAAGAACTATTTGTGTGTGTATGCCATCGTACTGTGCAAATTAATTTACAGTATTGGTGATAAAATAGTAAAGCACTGTGTATTAATGAGATTATAGTTCATCATATTCTAAAACTACATTCGTTTGGTTGCTAACGGGAACCTACTCAAAACGTCGAGAAACATAATCCGCATAATCACCAAACTTGGGTTAAAAACTATTAAGCGTTTGCTGCGAGTCTACAAGATGTTTTTGAATGTAGATATTTTTGAATGTGGATGTTTTTTTATGTGGATGTTTTTGAATGTGGAGCCCCTTCTCCTACTTGATTCATTAATTGCATACCAGACAAAACAGTACATTTTAGCAATAATCTGGAAATTCTTTTGTGTTATTCATTGATCAATGCTAAATCACTGAGGTTGTTCGATAAAGAAATGCAGATAAATTGTCAAGGGGAAAGAGCGAACATGGTAGGCTTTCGAAAAAATCTTGTAAGAGATAAATTGCGAAAAGAATAGTGATTGAAACTGGCTTTTTTCATCTAAATTGAAGCAGGTACAGTTCTTTTTGTAAAGACACGAGACATAAGTAATTTAAAGGCAGTTTTAAAGGCAGTATGACTGTCAACGTTTTTAAAAGCTTAGTAGTGGAATTGGCGGCTGGGAAGGCTAGAAGAATTGTGCCATTAAAAGCCGAGCAGGCTCGACCTGGTTACGATTATGACGATGGCTTGTTAACAAGCAGGTTATATTTAGGTGTTTGCTTCAAGCTATTGGAAGAAAATACTAGGAAATTTTGTTCACTAAACCTTTTTTTGAAATGCTTACAAATAGAGAAGATTAGAATTGTCCATCAAATGTTTGTTATTTTCATTCTATCTAAGACATCAAGATTTAGCAAATGAAAGAATCTTCTTTAACTAAATGCAATACCGTATGCTGCATTGTAAGTGCCGGTTTTATTCCTTTGCAATGAACTATATTAAGGACTGAATAGAACAGAAATCCTTGTGACAGCATAAATGTGCGGCATCACACACCAATTGTAACGTCAGCTGTCACGTGACCGGTTGCTGGTCTTTAAAAATTTATTTATGATTCTCTAACCACACTTAATAAACAACCTGGTATTGGCCGATACCGATCTTCATTTGTGAGGTGCTTTCACTTGTACTGTTTTAACTGTGCTGACCGCAAAATTCTGCCTGTGAATTTGTCTATGTCTTAAAATTATCCTGTCGATCAATCTACTACAAGTCGGCAAAGCACCTTATGTAATCTAAACACTGAATGACTCTATCTTGCATACCAGTTTCTACAATTCAACTTTTGAATTGGGCTACAAGTGACATAACCCACCTGATGTCAGGTTTAGGCAAAAGTGCACAGTGGGACAAACCCAATGATGCCGATACTAGTTGCACGATTGCAGCTAAATACCATGGCACAACCGCAATCAGAATATCGCTTTAAAAATTGTCTACACGGCCTATTGAATGATAAAAAGTCGCTGCAGAATTATGCTTTATTCCTGTATATTCAGTTAACTCTCCTCTACCTTCAAAATATCAGAATTCTTGACTTAATTTTAGAAAATAAAATCGTTGCTATTCTTATTTTTATGTTAATTTGCTTTTTTCCATATATTTCACTTGTTCACTCAACTAAGCTAATTATCAAAGCTAAGAATACAAACTTGCAAGTTCTTTGCCACGGCAACGTCAAAAAATTCCAGAACCACTTTTAATCCAGCGCTCCTCAAAGTGAATTGATTTAGAAACTTGTTTGTAAATCTCTTTTTCTGCTTCAGTTCTGTCAAAAACTTCTAATTCATTCATTTGTTATCTTTGCCCGGCTCCTTCCTGCTTTCTGAATTTGTCGAGTTTTATGAGAACGTTTTCGCTAGATTTTATCCAGAAGAGCACATTGAAAGACTGATTTCGTCTTTTAAGCATGAGCAAATATCAGCTGGCTTTGCGTGGGTCGAACGGCCGATGTGATCTAAAAGTGACTGTGGTTGTCGTTGTGAGGCAGCAGCTGACCGTTCATCTGTTGCTTAGCAACAATGTGATATCATCATAAAGCGTGATATTTTCTCTGACTTTCGCTGAATATGATTGGGCGCGCACAACAAGTCCTTAAATTGAGAGAGCCTTCCACTGGTTAAACCTTATTATCAGACAGACTTATTTTTTGAGATACTAAGACTAATTTTCATATAAAGAATGAAAAGGCTTTGAAAAAGCAAACATTTTACAAAATGACTTTTCGTCTGACGCTCTTCAGAGTATAAAACGTCAGGATAAGGGTTGAGAAAGCAATATATACCAAGTTTTGGGTCGAAATAGAATGAAAAGGGTTGTAATGCCTTAAAAGAGGTGAAGCCTCATTCTTGGATAGTTTTGGTTGGCCTGAGCGGATTGTCTGCCTGAGCAGTGCAAAAGTATTCTACCCGGTCCTTTTTTAAATCTTTTTGTTCGTAGCTGAAGATCTATTTCTATAATTGCGTTCTCTGGACGTTTGAGCAATACAACCTTCGTTAGGTTACAAATACCTTTAGTACGTCACTGCATTTCCAGGGAAAAAAGGCTTGACCTAACGAAAAACCTACATATGATCGAGATTTTGGGAGATCAAAGTAAAAACTCTTGATTTAATACGCCAACGCTTTTCAGTCCTTTCCACCTTAATTGTACTACAGCGAAAAACGCACTAGAATAAAGTCGACGTAAGGTGACGCTAGTGCTAGCGACAGGTAAACAGGGTGACCACGAGCATTCGCTAATGACTACGAGTATTCCCTGATGACTACGAATATCCGCTGCTTGCAATTTTTTCTCGAACTTTGTCAGTTTTTATGACGCTAATTTTTTGTTGTTTAATGTTTCGTTCTATGGATAAACAACGAAAACTCAAATAATTTCAATCAATGAAATAGAGAGAATTAATTTGAAATTAGACGCCAATATAGCTTGCGCAAAATATAAATTGAATTCGCACAATTCTGACCACGCACTTGTTCCGGGCAGATGTTTTGTCTGCAAATTAAAAATATTTCTGACGTTAATATGGTTAGGCTGTATCGGACTGTAAAGAAAGTTTATCAGCACTGGAGTGATCCATCTGTTTTGCTAGATTAGTGACAAAACCATTCCCTATTTCAACTATTTATATCGAAGAAGCGTTGATACATGTTTTCCATAGGTTAACGTAATATTAAAAACAAGTTGCTTTCATCTAAGTTCTTTTCATGGCATAATTCTGTCTGAATGTTTTCTAATCTTTGCATAGAAGTTTGATATCCAAAAAATTAACGATTTGAAAGCCGACTATGTAGAGAATAATAAAGATTTAGACAGATTATAAATCTGCAAGAGCCAAATCTTAATAACATCTTGAAGTCTTATTTCTAAATGTTTGATTGATATTGTTTGATATTGAATCTTTTTTGATTTCTTGATGGATGAACCAAGAAAATTACTTGTACCAATACGTATGGATTCTTTACAAAGCTTTCTGAATTTAGAAGTAAATCTAGAAAAGTTTATCAATCGGAACCTTGATGCCGTTTGTTAATTGATTATGAGTTTGAGTATTTTGGGTTTCGACAGCTGCGCCAGTGCCAAAATGGATGATAAAGAACAGTAACGCCCCAGCAATATGAAAAATGATATGAGGTATTTACGAAATTTCATTCCAATAGATCTTTATTTTCTTATCTTCAATAAGTTTTACAATGTTTTAGGATTCATGTTGCAGTATAATGAAATATTGGTTATTCTGATGCATATTAAGGCACCGTGCAAATGTGCTAATGTTATTTGTAAAAACTATTTCAATTGATTGTATGGTCACTTTGGTGTGACGCACGATGCATTGATGTGATTGGTTCAATTATTTTCAAGCTTTAATGGGATTGGCTCGCTTAGTCACTTCTTTCATATGATTGGTTCACACTTACCCAGGTCATTCAAATGTATCTGTTTACCTGCTCTTATCTCTCTGTACCATTCAGTCATCTACCGACGCATTCATGTTTTCATTAAATTATTGAAAAACCTCTTATGATGTCGTTTCAAATCATTCCTCCTTTTAACGACTCCTATCATCGTTAACAAGAACTCTGCTTCAAAATCTCTACAAACTAAATTAAAGATCAAAGTATGAATAATCAGATATTATTCAAACTTTGAATATTCAAATAAATCAGGTAACGAGATTTTTATCTCACCATTATAACTAGAGGTACCAAGAATGAATCTCGTAGATGTAATGTCCAAATTACTTAAGCTTACAAATTTATCTGTTTTTCTTGCCGACTTGTGGGCATAATTTAAAACTGGAAATGCTTAAAATTGCCTCAAAAGTTGTATCATCAGCTGCTCTCCTCTTGGCCAGAGAATAATATTGCAGATAGACAAAATACAATGATGTTTGATTGACTTGCACACATCATTTCCCACTCCCCTTTCCCCTTTTAAGAAGGATTTGTCTCAACCAGTCTCTCAACGTTTACGATTGCAATCCGCCTCTCCAAATTCCAAATAAAGACCATTACCTTAACTTCTGGGTGGAACTACCTCTGCTATTGCGCTTTAATTTTTGGAACCAGTGGTCCTCGGGTTACATGCGCCCATTTTTCTTACTATTCTTCTCAGCTTTTTCTGCACAGCTTCATGAAAACAACACAGGCGAATCCCATTTTGTTTTGGAGATGCCAAACCATGAATTTTAAACAGGTAATCTACGCCTTTATGATATAAGAACATTATTCAACTTTGTGTTTGAAGATGCTTCAGTTGCTAGAATGGCTGCAACTATAAGTCTGAGAGTTATGTATATCCCATCCTTACATATGGCAGTGAGTGTTGGACAATTTCAAAGCAGATGGAAGGAAGACTAGAAGGCGTAGAAATATGGTTCCTAAGGCGAATGTTTAGAATATCTTGAACAGATCATGTAACAATTTAGGAGGTATTAAGAAAAGCAGAGAGAGAAAGAAACTTAATAAAAACAATGAGGAAGAGACAGCTCGAGTTCCTTGGGCACATAATGCGAAAGGAAGGTCCAACTTGACAATAAACAAGGAAGAATCGAAGTAAAATGGAGCAGGGGCAGGCAACGGATGACCTATTTAAGAAGTGTAAGCAAATGGATGTCATATCAACTGCCAGAAAGAGAGAGCAAAGGTATTGGAGCAAGCATTGTTGAAAATATCAAGGGATAGAAAGTTATGGAGAACCATCTACGTCCTCACAGGACATGGTACTTAGAGAGAGTCTGTGCTTGATTGATTTTCCACTGTGAATTAGATTTATACAAAGAAAGATGAATGTCTGGAGGGCTTTTTTGAATATGTAACGGAATAGGATTCTTCTCAACAGAATCGGTAGTAATATGACTAGAGAAAATCTAGTATTCAAAGGCATTCTCAAATAACCATTGAGTAGAATTCCTGTCAACATATACACATAAAGTGTATCCAAATAAAGCATATAAAGAACATTTTGCTGTCAGAACTTTCCAGATGCACTTAAAATTTCAGACGGTATCATGTCGTTTTGAAAGAATTAGGAGCTTATATAGTCCTAAGCCCTGTTTAAACGTAAGCAGGACTTCACTCGACAGAGCTTGACATTTGTCGAGCAACGAAACATTTTGTGCCAATATCTGTTAAAGAGAGATATGTGAGTGATCATCGCTCAGCACAGATATCCAGGCCCATCCTGACAGAGACAGTTTTAACTAAAATTCGTCATTTTTGACGTATTCTTCTCAAGACAGCTGCAGAGAAATCGTTAAGATCTCTGCTGAAGAATATATTCGATGAATTCGACTGCAATTGGCAAAACGAAAAGCTACAATTGTTTTGTTTGATATAGTTATTGGAAGACGTGGAAAATTTGAAGAGGAACAAGATAAGGCTTGACAGGTTGTGAGACTTTGACAATCTCCTAAAACTGAAGATGGTTGAAATAATCTTATCGAGCTCATGCAGCTTTTTTGAAAGAGGCTTTCGATCAACTCCCAATTAGGCAAAAGAATGAAAAATATGGCGTCGACTCGCTGAAAATATTTGCAATTTGTCAATTATGCAAAATGTCACTGAATCTCGCTAAACAATGTGTGAATCTACTCAACAGTCACGCATTACAATTGTTGAATGTTGATGATGAGTTAAACTTTGTTATCGTGACTAGGTCTGTGCGTAGAATTTGTTAACAATAGCAATAAGAAAATGCAATCGAAATATCGCATGTGCTCTCCTTTGAAATTCGAGGAAACAGGTTATAACGAATATTTAAATGGTTGTTGCTTTAAAATTGATCCGAAGAATCTGACAATAGAATCTTCATTCGCCCCAACCATGATCTATCTACAAGGAAGCCCAACTGAAGCATCAAACCATCTTGAAAATCATAGAGATTTAGTTTGTATGCAGCATATAAAGCCTTGTGTTTTCTTCACATGGTGGCAGAAGACTGAGATTTATGATCTCTTAATGTCTTTCGAACTTCTGTACAAGCAATATGTTCAGAGAAGATTCGCTCAAGATGTGCATTGATTTTTTTAAAATTCATGACAAATCTCGCTTAGTCATTCCCGGCTTGTCCACTCTCAATCAGTTGTGTACCCATGCCCATCCGAGAGATAAAGAAAGACCCCTTTCCTCTGACTTCTATGGGAACTCCCTATACCCTTTTTACGGAGATACAATGATAATGAACTAAATGATAATGAATTTTGTACAAAAGAAGAAAGTGAACAGGAGTTCCTGCTCTGCTACATTATAATTTTGTTACACTATTTTGGCTAAAACTGTACTTATTGGAGAATACTGAAGTTTGAATGATTCTTGTTTTTATAGGTTTATAGGTTTGTCTAGAATGGCGATAAGTGAAAAAGGAACACATTGTATAACAAAACGACCAACATTACTATTATAAGTTGCAAATGACCTTTATACACAAAAAACCTTATCTT
This sequence comes from Rhopilema esculentum, assembly GCF_013076305.1. The sequence goes on from NW_027018659.1 coordinate 438,617, forward strand.
GCAAATGTTGTATTGAATCAAATTGAGGTGATACTTTTGCTAAAAATCTTTCAGATACATGGCCTAGGTTGGTTGTAAAAAGCACCTTATTTCAGTGATTTTTTTGCAGATTCAAAAAGTACCCCTTTTCCAAGTTTACCTGTCCTAGGTTTGAGGAAAAGATCACCCCTTTCAGAAAAATCTTTCAAATGAGCTGGGGTACACCTGACAGTGTTGGCGGGATTTACCAACTGACATTACTCCCGAAAATACTTACTTTCTATTGAAAAAAAACTGAAAACAAAGTCGTTGCAAGCTTCAAGGATTCGTTAGTGAAAATAAGCTGAACATTAACAGAATAAAAAAGAGCTTTAAGAGAGACCTTCTTGGCGTTATAGTTGTGCACTCGAACAAGCACGATGCAGGTGTAGATCTCGAGACAACTTTATCGTATCCACTTGCAACTACGTCAATTTCTCCCAGCATAGCAGATGGTGCCATCAGAAGGACTGTTAAAGATAAATTGCATGAAACTGCCATAAGTGACCCTCATTAGCTCCGATCAACTAGCACCTGCGGAGAAATTGAACAGGTACGACTTGGACCTTGCTGCAGCTAAATGCAAACATATACCAAGAGACAAATGGACACCGAAATACCTGTACTGCTACCATTCCAGACCAGTGTGGTTGTCTTTGACAAATACAAGGATAACAGCATATAAAGGATTGTGAAAAAATTGAGAACGGTGAAGTTAGCTATAAACCTTAACGAGTCCCGACATCAAGGTGCTATATGACTTCAACAGCTTTCATATCCTTTTCAGCTTGCAATTATAAAGGATCGTAGTCAACTCTTTAGCAGGCCAATGATCATTTCAAACAAATTTCAGTGTACAAAAGCTACAGAGGATTATGTTGAAGTTCTCAAAAACATTCAAACAATATTCTTATTCCACGAATTGGGTGGAACGAAGATTCTCATAGATTCTCATTGTACTTGAAAACAAAGGAAGATAATAGACATGGTATCATGAGTTCTAGAAAAAGAAAGCATTTCTTGGCCTGCATGCTTTTTCTTGCTATAACTATGTTTCTAGTTACACTTGGTCTTGTATTTCATAGAAATCAAAGCACATCTTGAGTGAATCTTCTCTGAAACGCATTGCTTGTACAGAAGTTCGAAAGACATTAAGAGATCATAAATCTCAGTCTTCTGCCACCATGTGAAGAAAACACAAGGCTTTATATTCTGCATGCAAACTAAATCTCTATGATTTTCAAGATGGTTTGGTGCTTCAGTTGGGCTTCCTAGTAGATAGATAATGGTTGGGGTGAATAAGGATTCTATTGTCAGAGTGAAAAAGAGCTTATGCTCAGAGTTTCGTGTGCAGTGACTAAGAAGACGATCTACATAGTTCATTCGGACGACAATTAAAGAATTAGTCTCAACAAAAAATGCTTTTAGATTTCTATTTAAGAATAAAAAATTTAAGATTACGTAATTTTCTTGTGTAAACGAGGATTTTTTGCGCCCCTTAACAGACCATAATTCAATTTTAAGCATTTATGCGCAAGAAATGTGCTTAATTAACTTTAAGACTTTAACTTTTTCCCATTTAAACTGTTTTTTCATTGATTACTGTCATATACGCAAAAACGAGACTTCAAACATAAAAAAAGAGGCTGATGGCCCCCAAAAATCCCCGTATAACATCAATTTTCAAAATCAGCACCCTTGAATTGACCAAAAGCACTTGGTCCCATAAATTTCGCCCTCGAGTGACCATTCCCCTATTCTCCGCCTGGTCTATTATGAGTAAAGATTCCATAACACGTAATATATGGGTTACAGCAGAGCTGCTAAACAGAGATTGTCTTTCAAGATGTTTTATATCTGAGCGCCAGTTTCTATTGAATTATACATTGGAAGAACATTCATTTCAATTGGATGTGCCAAAAATCTAACGAAACAAGGCATACATTTCGCATTTTACAACATCGTCAGCATCGTTAGTAGCTAAGGATGAACCTCAGCTAATTAAATTGGATAGGTTTTCCAACCCGTTCCTATTCAAATTACGTGGTGCGCCAGATTCATCATCAAAATTTACCTGCAATTGTTTCTTCAGCAACTTTGCCAAATGCGGTCGTGCATTTGTCAATTGCGTTGAGCAGCCTAATTGTCTTATGCTTACCATATGCTAAACTTCGTAAACAGATTTATTTGACTAATTATTTTTACAACCCTGCCGTCTTAATCTATCATCAAGCTTGATCAAGAGAGTGCGTTGCGATCATAATCTCAATATTATGCAGATAGCCTAATTAGAATTGAGATGTGCACAGCCCCTGCATGCATTTTCGAGCCACTCATGCAGTTTCATTTCTTCAAGACAGCTGGAAAGCCAAAAAAGTGAAGCATCATTTTGATAGTTTCATTGAATGTTTATCAATAATAATTGCTTTCCTGTCAAGCCTTTTAATTCAATTAATGAAATGAAAAAGCCCATTTATCTTCCCTTTCTTTTATCGTTTTATTTTTTTGATCTTCGTCCTTTTCTTTGTGCCTGTTTCTTTCAGCAATAGAGGCAACGAACGGGACAAAAAGCATTTCAACTCTAAAGCTGATTTTGCTATTCTTCTACTTTACACGAAGATTCCCATTTTCATGTTTGCTCTTCATTCGTAGAGATTACCCAGTCCTTTGATGTACGCATAAATTGTTCCTCCTACTTTTTTCTCCTATTCATTTTTCACGCCTTCTCTCGTACGATCCCTGTCTAGTCATATCTTCCAAAGTTGATATCCCTACCAGTTTCTCTCGATCAATTAAACAAATGCACAGGGTTCACCGAATGTATGTTGGGTGCTAATATTTAACAAAGAAATTGAACAAGCGCAGGCTGATCGAGTGTTTACTAATGGCAGAAAGAAAATGCTAAAAATTGCTTTATTTTTGTAGTCTAATGTCTTAGACATTTAACATTAAAGTAAGTCTGCGGGTATTCCCAGAATCATTTTGCAGCAACACTCTTTAGACTGGGTTAAAGTGCTATTTGAAATGTTGCTATTTATTCTAATGGGTTACGGCAAACCGGATTTGTTTACGTTACTGCTGTCTATGCTGCTGTCTATTACACAATTCATATCGGCGTTATTCTCTAACTTATAATGTGCGTATTGGATATTTACAAAAACATAATCGTTCAAGCTCTATTTTGTAAATCTTGTACCTTAATACATTGTGTGGCATCATTATCTTCGTATCTTCATACATGTATGATCAAATTTTAATTGCAAATTTCGGTCGGAAATTTCAGATATACAAGGTTTAAGCCTCTTTTACAAGTATTTAAAGTGTAAACTTTGTTTGCAAATATTTAAGGTCTAAGCGTGAATGAAATCCGCAGTAACATGTCCCGCCCAATGTGAGGAACAAAACCCATTCTGTCAAACGCTACGTTAGGCTAATTAGATGACATTCAAAGTTTACTTTCAAAAGTTTCTGGTCGATATTCCTGGCAACGATCTCAGGCTCGACAATAAGCATTCAGTAGTAATCTGAATATGTTCGAGTTTTGGTTAGACATGTGCAATACTTTTCATATGTAATAAGTGGCGTCGCTTGACCTTCCAGACTAGGCGGCCGGAGGGTCATCAATAGCAAAATTTACCGACGAGGACATAGATTGAGAAGAATTTCGGTACTATTTATCCTACTTATAGCTGATTTTACCGACAAACTAAGGGTTTTGTAGACAAACTGATCGACCAATTAATGAAGAATTTGGGGGGTTTACACTCCCTACACCCCCCCCCCGCAAGCTACGCCCCTATGTGTAATAAGCGTATTCATTAAGAGGTGTCAAGTAGGGCAGTACATAGGCAGATCAGCAGTTTTCATTTCGAATGTTTTCCTATTAGTATAAGCTATACCGATCGTTTAACATACAGGGCTTTGTGCTCTCGCGCATTTCATTCGCGCTTAGACCTTTTATATTCGCCAACACATTTTACACTTTAAATACTTGTAAATGAGGCTTAGGGCCTAATTATATGGAGAAATTCATCCCAATTTTTTTTACGATTTTCGTTTGTACGGGAAACAAGCCAGCTCGGTTAAGTGATTAGCACCTCAATAGGATAGATATCAGCTGCTCGTACATTATTGGCTATTCATTCTCGGCCAACTTGGCTTTGTTTTTACTGGAGCACTCCCATTTTTATTTGTGTTTTGTCTTCCCGTCTCAGCAATTGCTTTAATCCGGTTTTGCTGAGTGCCGAGTTATATTTAAACTGAAGGTTCCAAAAAGAACATGCTTTCATATTTTGGTATTCCAGTTAAGTGAGCATTTGTTTCATTAGGACCAGTGGGCACTGGGGCTAGAAAATTGTATGCATTAAGGGGGTCCATAAATTTCAGAAAATGAGTTTGTAGTACTGAAATACCTAAAAAATTGATCTATTAATTCTATGTAACCTTTAATTTGGAGAGAGTCTCGATGTAACGGTAAGTAAAGAGGGCCCCTAACAAACCAGTTACCATTTACTAAATTAAGAAGACCGATAGGCATTTTTGTCATGTGTTAGCATGCAGTAGAGTTTATTTTTGAGCAGTTTTTATTTTCGTCATGTTAATCAACGGTCTGTTCTTTTAAAACATTTTCTATTCAAATTGATCCATGCAAAATTTCATTGGTCATTTGTCAATCAAAACTACATAAAATATGTATGAATTATCTTTATTAAAAGCACTTCGTTAACCAAATGCATTCACGATAAACCAATGTTTAATCCTCTTGTTTCTGTTTTTTATTTCAAATTGCTACCTGAATAGGCAAATGGTTAAAATTTTGTGACCTAAATAAAGTGGTAAGCATATTCAAATTCAAAACAAACATCTTGATCTTGTGGCCAAATTGTCGGCATCAAATGTATTAAGTCCTTTGAACAAAAGAAACACTTGATTCCGTCACAATGTGCCATTTTGTTTCTTATACAGTTCTATCAATAGCAGTAAATATGACTTAATACTGAATTTAATTTATTTCTTAGCTCACAAAATATATTGAAAATACAAATTGTCTGAGTTAACAAATTAACAAATAATAAAAAATAAAAATTACAACGAGTTGACGTTTAGAAGTATTTAGAGATGACGGCGTAGATGTTCCAGAACCTCAATAGTTACTCATTGCCTTTGGTTTGCCAATCCCGCTAGGCAGTGATGACGATGCACTGTACATTCGAGTGGCTAATGTCAATTTGTTCCTGTATTTTTGAAGTGACTTGAGGTTTTTGCTTTCGAAGTCTTAGAAATATGCTTGATACGCCGATTTCAGTATGATGAAATTAGGATTTTTATGGCTCAGGTTAAGTGTATGTGATTGTAACATAATTATTGCAAGAATTTGCGTCTGATTGAGAGATCTGGAACAATTCAGTTTGTGTTTCAAGAACAAGTGCAAAAATACAAACTACATTAAGTCCCTCTTTAGCAATGTTAGACAAAAAGTAATGTTTCTTGCCTGTAAAAGACAGCTTACATAGCACTCGTATTTACAAAAGTTTCGAAGGGGGAATGTGAATATCTTTTGCTACCGCTGCAAGGTCTAAGTTTGGGTACATATTCTCTTCAATTACTCTAGAAAAGATCTACGCAGTGCCCAGTGTAGATGAATCTAATTTTTTTAATAAAGTATTTGAAATATCTAATCATGATATCTATTCTCATACCTGATTTCATGTAATCTTTCACTTCAAGTAAAACGCCAAGCTCATTTGAAATCTGTAAGAATGCTTCCTCTTGCTCCAGAACTTAATACCGTATCGACTTTGTGTTTTGAACTGATCTGTTAACTGCAATATTGTTGGATAGCTCTTATATTGGTACCGAAGCTCTGACAAACACGTTAGCTGATCATGCTTGTGAGAAGTCTTGAGTCTGGAGTCTGTTTGATCGTGTTTCTCACATTACTTAAACAGTCGGATGCGCAGCTGCACATGCGCAGGACAATCGTCTTTTCCCATGCTAGCAGGTTCCGATGGCATTAAATGAAAGCATTGCATCAACCTCTCCTTATCTGCAAATATTACATAAAACAGAAAGTGTTGCCAAGCAGCCATCAGTGGATGCGTCAATCTTATTGTTGCTCCAGAGTCCTACTTCGATGGCTATCTTTTATATTTGTGGCCAAGTGTCCGGCTCCTGCATAAATAGCATTCTCTCTCGGTTATGTAACTTTGGATCTCAGTAAGTTCTAACTGCATGGCTCTAAGGTGCTTGTTTGTCTGTAGAGATCGAGGAAACATTATGGGGCTTCTATTTGTGATGCTTGGTAGATTAATCGGACCATGGTTAGTGGTGGCGGGAGATGTGTAGTGTCCATTTAATGTTTAGTCAGCAAACATAGAAAAGAGAAGATTGCAATGATTAGACATCTCTTTAAAAGATAAAATGCTGCAAATAGCAACTTTGTAGAAATGAGAGCGCACTTTAAAGCGTAAAATGAAAAGAAAACAGTTGACATTTTGAAGTTGCATTTTGAAGATAAAACAAGTAGGTTTTTGCATTCGTGGATTTTGTCCGTGTCAGTTTGCAGAGTTTTTTCTGCGATGCTTGTGATAATGCCTGTATGGTATGGTTGTTATGCAAGGTTATATCGTTAAGTGTTACGATTTTAATCCGTCTGGAAGCATGCCAAAGATGGCGCCATTGTTTCCATAGAGATCTCTCCCTGCATGTTTGAAAAGACGTTGAAATTCTTATCTATGCATACACAAACTTTAATGAAACGGTAAACTTGGTTACTGTCTTATGCAGATCATGTCGACGTAATCTTCTGTCTAATTATTCCTGTTAGATATTCACTTTTTTGATTGCACTTATTCACAAGACGTTACTTTAGATTCAACTTGGAGAAGGAGGCTGACAACAAGCTACCTTTTCTTGTATCGTAACTTACTACACAATACAAGTTCACTAACTAACCGATTCAGCTTTGTTCTTTGTATCCTAAGGTTGATTTGCTTCATAGTTGACGGGATTTCGAAATTAACACTACCTTGTTAGGCATTAACAAAGACAGAAAAAGACAGAATTTTCAGTACTATCATTATTTCAAGTTCAATACATTGGTCTTTTTCAACTGTAGCGCAAAATATGCTTGGACCTTTTAAAGTTTTTGATGCTGTCCGTATTCGTACCGTTGCCAAGGAATGCCACAGAAGAAAAATCAATTTTTCTATTCGTAAAATTATTTCACAAAAATTTGAAAAAGAATGATTGATTTTGATAGGGAGTTTGAAAGATGCCTGGTTGTGAAAGATGATGGACAAGCCATGCCCACAACAGTTAGACGAACAAATTACGGAATTAAAAGAGGTACCCAGCTTGATCTGAATATTTGTGATTTTGCTGAAAAGGTATGTTAAAATGATATTCATTTCAGAAAGGAAGCTTGAGAGCGCACAAAAAGTGATGGTCCAGATCGTGTTTAGATCTTGATTCTTAGGCCCCAGACCGGGCACAGTATCTTGCGCAGAATTAAAGAACGTGTTACCACTTCTGCAGAAACTCACTGCAGCTCACTCACGAAAACCTACAATATCTAGATTGATTGTACGATCCTACAATATCAGTGTACGTTTGATACAGATAACAGCCATTTGTGATACTAAAACCATGTTCTATGTTTCTAGCATAAGTGACGGCAAGCCTTACTGAATTACGCACATTTGTTTACAAAATTAAGCTCTGGATAAGTACTCAATTTCTTAATTTTGTTGTTTTTGTAACTAAAAGTTTCTTAAAGATAAAAGGCTCCTTTTTTAGAAGCCAAGAACGTAATATACCGTAAAATGAGACAGAACACTTAAAGCAAAACACTTAGCAAGAATTTCTTTCTTTTTACCTTTAACCTTATCGGTTGAACCAGACAATTTAATCGTCTAAAAGAATCATCTATATTCCATCTTTAATACAACAATTTTCGAACAGTTTCTTAAGTTGAACAGTGAAATGAGCTGAACGTGATCAGTACAATGTTATAATTATTCGTCATCTAAGGGCTCAGTATTCTCACAGAAGGCTCCTAATCAAATCAAAACTCTTCGCAGATATATTTATCAAAAATCGTGCAAAAAAATATCCCTCGCCATATGCGTGACCGGTTGCAAGTACTACTAGGCGGAAACTTATCGCATAAAATTTTCAGGAAGAATCAAGAATTTTCTTGCATGCGTATTATTTCCTAATGCATAACTTAAGCAGATTTAAAAGATCCCGCATATACCAGGCCAAAGGAAAGGACCCTTAAATAGCAAACAAGCTGTTTTTGTAATATTTTTCATGATACAATCCGAGATCTTCCTTAATCCATCTTAACCGGCTTATACTTCCCATAAACCGACTGCAAATTTCCCATTCAACTTTGTATGCAAAATACTTTCGAAGCAAAGTCAAACATTGTGAAATACTTTTCATTAGTAAAATACTAAAATACGTTGTAAGTTATTTCGGCACACCTCGGCTTGACTTTTAAAGCAATAAAGCATGCCATTCTTCTAGATTCGCCTGCCATTGTGATAGCACCAGGCTAATTACAAGAGACGGATTTAAGCGGCAATGATTCAGGGGGGGGGTTGGATGCTGATTGGGCTTTGATGCCACACCCTTCAGGTGACTGGAAAATAATGGAAACGTCTATTTTTGAAATTTAGTTTTTAACTTTCAATTAAAGATGATAAGGAGATTAATAAAGCAACTTTTTTGCATCATTTTGTGAATACCGACTAGCCAAAAATGCTTTTTAATGTATGAAAGCAAAATTTACCGAAGAACACAAAAAAGGGGGTGTCGCATCCGTTACACCCCTGGGTAAATCCCTCTCTGGTAATTACTATCATTGATATTTACCTTATCATATGACTTACTTAGCTCGGTATGGGTATTATCTCTCGACATTTTCGATGGTTTTAGCAGTGATAGTAGATCTGGACTGCAACTTTGTTTTTGTTTTAGTTGTTTTCCATCGACATTCTGTTTGGTGTCGGAAAATTTTCCCTTTTTTTCCTGTTTCATATTGGAGTTTCACAGCCCAAGAGATGTTGGAGTATCACTTAATTCAACATAACGTTGCCACATGAGGTGGCTCTAGACCGAAGAAGATAAGATGTAAGAATGGGAGATGTTTGTCCACCGGAATGTTTTCTAGATGATGGTTCCCATCACCGATGATGTTTTGTGGGTACACACAGTTACTTTTTTTTTTAAAAAGCCACCTTGCTCTGTTGAACAGAAGAAGAGCGTCCAAAACTTAATCAGCACAAATCAAATGCACTCACTTCTTTCTGAATCTAGACAGATAAAATTATTAAGGTTCTATCTGAAAACATAGCTTGTGTTGGTCTGAATGGGGCCAAGGTTATGAAATAACCAATCATGCAATTTCAAATTCACAAAAAATATCACATAAACTCTTTAACATGACGTCATCCTAAATTCTATCAAAGAAAAAAGTTCCAGCATAAGATGTTCCGAAGTTTTATCAAAAAAATTTCTTCCAAAACACAAAGAAAGAAGGAAATGACATATATGTGTCCCATAAAGACCCCACACCCTCTCTCTTCTTATGATTCACAATCTCTCAACAAACTTGTTGTTTCTGTTTCGCTTCCTGCTTACTTTGTAACCAATTCCATTATTAAAACCATTAAGAAGACCATTATGGAAAGCTCAACGCGAAATTTAATGATAGGCAAGTTAAAACAATCCCTAACCAAACTAACCAAACGATAGAGGGAAAAGATATAGGAAAAAGGTAGAGCAAAAAGAAACATCAAATTCATATTTTTCTTTTCTGCAAGATATTTCACGAACAATTTATAAATTAAAGATTAAATATCCGAAAATACAATCCTCGACATATGATACAATTCTTAAACAGAGAAACGCTTTGACAAACTTTTGTCCATAAAAGACTTCGACCTTTAATTAGATCTTCAATTAATTTTTGGCTAGTTATGATAACTTCCATTTTACATTTATTTACAAAAGATTAACCATTATTTAACTTTCCATGTTTTCTGCATTACTAGTCGCGCAGGGCCCAAAGAGAAGAGACCAAAAAGAATCGACTAATGGTGATCTTACATTTTGAAGTGAATTCTTTTGAAAGTTTTCACTGAAAGTTTGTTCCAAATTTGAAGAGAAGAGACAGAATGGAAAGACATAACTATGGATCATACGCCTGTTTAGCATCGTGTAGGCTCGCTCGTTGGGTATCCTGTTTCTAGCAGTAGCGGGAATCAATAAGTTTATGCTTCAAAAGCACGCACTTCTCTAACTGTTTGTCATTCACCTACGTTAAATAGATCTATTCGGCAAGCAACCCCTTAAAATTATTTCCTATATATGTACACTAAATATCATTTCAGCTTCTCGAATTGAAAATTGTTCTCATGCTACCTCACATTAGTTCGTCGTCGTTTCTGGTGATGTTGATGCAATAATGGCGTTCCGCTTCCTACGGTGAAAATAAAAACTCAGCCTAAACAGAAAAGCTACGGCAAAGCGATGCAACGGTCATGCGAAAACACGGTCGGACAGTCACAGAAAAAAGCGCCTTTACCACATCCATTAGGAATTCGGATAAAGCAACATCCAGTTATACACTGTTATTTGAAGAAGTGATCTATGACTTTTCCGGCAGATCTCAAAATCGTAAGCTGACAAATCAAGATCTCTGACAGAAAGGTTTCAAATATCTACCCTCTAAATTTTTCTCGTATCAATAAAGATCCAACAACACTTATCAGGGAGAACTGAATGATGAGAGAGGAAAGGAAGATGGCAAAAGAGTAATGAACGTAGCAAAATAAAGAATCGACAATTTGAAGTAAATATCAAAAGAAGTAAAATAATTTCGGTCAAAAATGAAGGAAAACCATGCTTAATCTCACCCCAAGTGGCAAAATTATTAAACTCCTCGACGTCTTCTTCAAACGAAACAGTTTTTGTCGATTGGTGATGTGTCCCAAGGGCTAGACTGACACCCTGTATCATTCCAATAGAATTTTCGTTAGGCTCTGACGCCGAAGTTGGGAAATGGTTCCCGGTAGATAGGTTCGACGTTTTCTCTTGAGTTTGGAGTCGCTTTGCAGTTTCACTCGCTGGTGTGTCCGACTGGAATGAAAAAGCTTATAAAATAAATTCATATCTGATGATTATATGTCAACATATCTGATGCCCATAATTGGGGTTGGGGGTTGGGGGAAGGGGGTTGGGGGAAAGGGGTTGGTTGGAGTAGAAGATTACGAAATACGTCTGCTCCCTAATAGTGAGCGGTAGATCATCATTGACGATAGAGTATATAACAAGACAGATCGAATGAGTGATCTTTAGCACGAGCAAGCAACATTTGCTGGACGAAAAGTGTTGAATTAATCGCACCCTGTATGAAATACACATTGCTTTCTCGGGGTTCGAAAACAAAGCTAGCGTTAATTATTTATAGCGGCATACTGTTTAAAGAACGATTTTGACTCTACAAGTCTGATTTCTAATTAGCTTACGCGAAATGTGTTGACCTACGCGAAATGTGTGTGTTGTATTCGGTCTTGAGTCTGGGAACACAGCAACCTTTTCACGATGAGAAGTACGCCTAGAAAAGGTAAGGCAGATTGTGCAGATTTCAAATAGACAAGAAGAAGTTATAAAAACAAATCAACTAAGAAACTGACAACAATAAAAGTAAATTGTTTCAAGTGATGTTGGTCTTTTGACATTCTTAAGAACCTTATTGTTTAAGGAAAACTAAGGAAAATATGTTGCTTAAGCCCTGGTCAAAAAATTCAACATTTCACCCAATGTTATTGGGCGCAATGTTGGATCGTTTGACCACCTTGTTGGGTCACCCAACATCGTAAATTTCGATGTAGGACGAAATTTGACTGAGGTCAACAATGTTGGCTGCCGACATCCAACAATTCTACTGTTTTGAAGTGTTAGGTGAAATGTTGGATCGTTTGACCACTTCAGCCAACACTGTTAGCTCTGCGCACGCGCAGCTGGTTAAAGAGCGCCACAATTCCATCATAGCATCGTTGTTGTTTACTTGAGCTGGTTTCGTTCGTTTCAACAATCGCATTTGCTTCACTTTAATTATGGACAATATAACGAAATGTTGGGCGAAATGTTGGGTGATGTTGGATCGTTTGACCAGGGCTTTAGGAATGGATAATGAGGTTCTTCCGTATAGGTTTGAACATCACATCATATCACATCACATCGAAACAAACAACGCTTGCGTGACAACCGGCTTTTTGTCAAATCACTGAATGTAATAAGCTGTGAAATGCATAATCAGAAGGCGTTTGAATATGAAATATTCTGTGAAAAAGTCAGGAATACACAGGGCTTGTTTGCCTATTTTGATGAGTAACATAAATACCACTAGCAGTTGGTAAATGAACCAGCTTTCATAATAAAATTATCCTGCAGGAATATCATAGCGTCGTGATACTCATATTCCAGAGTTAAAAACAGTTTTCCATGTAAAGTAAACTTTCCCTGATAAAATTTTTTTCTTCATTTTTCTCCAAATTCAATTTTTCTCTATTCTTTCTATTCCCAAAGATGTCAACTTAAGCAAATTAATAGCGAAATAGAATTTCATCAAGCTATTTGTCAAAAAAATCAGCAATAGTAGCTTAACATTGCATCCCTAATAGCTAGCTTACTAAGGACCAGAACTTGATAATGAATCGATTGCAGAGCTCAAGTCCATGATTTTTGTTGTTGCTAGACCGCCTGTTAAAAATTCTGGATCTAAACTGTTTTAATTCAGGGTGGAAAACAGATAGCTAAAGCCCTCACATGGAACAACCTGATATATCATATCTTTCCTTTAAGATCACACCTGACATCACTGTAGCTCTTAAAATCTTACCATATATGGGGCAGATCAAGAGAACGAAAGAGAGAGGAAATGGGCGAGAGAGACCAAGAGCGAGTTGACGGTAGCTCTGTTCATAAACTTATCAAAGGGTTTAACAAAGTGGTTAAGAAAGTGGTTAACAAATCGGTAGTGTGCTAAAATCGTGGCTTGGTGTGTAGTATTAAGCAAACTTGATAAACAAACAGAACAGACGGATTTAACTGGAAAAAGACCACCGCTACTTTCATCAAACAGTAAACACGGAGCAGCTCACCTTGTCTCATTGGTTGCTGCACTCGATGCCCTCTTATTAAAAACATGTTGACGTTGCTTCTAGAAAAAAATTGTGAATTCTGTTGTAAATCACCTGGTACAACATGGATATTTTTCTAATCAGAACAGGCAGTGTAATAGTTGACAGTGCTAAACAACTGCGATCATATGCTTTACACAATTTCGAAACAAATGGCTCAGATATAAAACAGTATTTCTACTGAATTTGTATTCTTGGTAAAACTTTCAAAATGAAAATATTGACAGAAAGAAAGACATTTTGATTCAAATAGCTTGGAATCCATTCCCTTTTTCAATGTATCCTTAGTTGCGAAAAATTCACTTGACTGTGACGCGTAAAAAATACGTCATATGACGGGCCATATCTGTATTTTTTAAATCAAACAGTTCGCTGCAAGAAAAGTGACTTTTAAGTAAACTTTACGAATCAGTCAGAGAGAAAAAGCATCAGGAAATGTCAGTGTATATCTCACCGGACTTCTTGTTTGGTCTTTCGCTAAACTTGACAATGTTTCCGCCGAATCCGGTCTCTCTATTGGCGGCAAAGCTCCATTTTTCGCACCCCTGTAGTAAAAACGTTCGTATGAGGTGATGCATAGGAAAAAGGTAAATTTAGAAAGACAGCAATAGGAATAGAAAAGCTTCAAATATTCCATATTCATTCGTCTCTTTCAAATAACATAAATACTGGTATATTGTAGATGCTAAAGGAAGATTAAAGGCAACAAAGAATTATGGGCTTTCAGAATTTGAAAGAAAGTTAAGTGCACACTTGTTTGTAGAAATCAGCACGGGTAAAAGTATCCCTTCTAATGAAAATATAAAACCCACCATAACTGCGGAGAAAAAGCTGGCAAGTTGTTGATTGGTGCCCTGTGATCTCCAGCAGTATGAAGCCTCGTACCGATGACCATTTCTCCGATGACGTCATTGTCCTGCTAATAAGCAAGGAACTGATAAGCCACTTCAGAAAATGAAATAACAGTTATTTAAGAAACTGAGAAACAGCAAAGCGATAGTGCACGCATTATAGCAATATTAGCACCTCGCACAACCCTACAATATGATCATCAAACTTACTTAAAGAAATTATTGCCTTAAAGTATCTACCTTACATAATTGACTTAAAGTAAAATGAACTTTAAGAATTTTACTTGAAATCATTTAAACAAATTAATTCCACCCATCAAGAGATATTTTCCTAAGCAGAACAGGCAGCGTAATAGTTGACAGTGCTAAACAACTGCGATTATATGCTTTATAAAATTTCGAAACAAATGGCTCAGATATAAAACAGTATTTCTACTGAATTTATACCCTGGATAAAACTTTCAAAATGAAGATTTTGACAGAAACAGAGGGATTTTGAGTCAAATAGCTCGGAATCTATTCCCATTTTCAACAGGCGGTTAAGGCAAGGTCTTACCAGAGTTCCTGGCGTTTTAATGCGATCCATTGGTTGCAGCGGTTGAAGCCTTCCTGATCTATAAAACATATATGATGTAATAAGTATTTTGGCATGGATAATGAAGAAACCACAATACAGCCAATAGGCTAGTGTTTGCAACTTATAACTGCACCCAACTCATTCCGACATCAACCACTAACTGTAAAGAAAATTCTTGTAAATTGCAGCCCTCGATGATGTGACACAACAGAAAACAATGAAGAAAGCTGTAGCTTTTGCAACGGTTATGCTAAAGTTGATAATTCCTGAGTGACTGCTCTATAGCGTAAACAGCGTAAAGAATCCGTTCTATAGAAGGTTGTTTGTGTACAAAACAGGGATATTCCATGTGACACTAAAGGAGGAAACTTTGCGCAGTCAACAACTCCCTTGCTTTGTGAAAGAGAAACATTCACAAATTGTTAAACATGATGAACAAAAGCGTTAAGATGCCTTCAAAGTCAAATAAAGAGAAAATTATAAAATTTCAGGATGTGGCTTACCTCTTATAGGCTTTTGCAGTCGCCATCTTTCCGTACAGTTGGTGGTCCGATTGGTGCATACCAATGTTGTTATGGAAACCTTTTGTGATCGGGAAATTACTCGAGACTGGCCTGAACTGAAAAAAAAATAAACATGGACGTTTAAAGTTTTGGCACAAAACCCTTTTATTGACGAAAGTTGGATGATAACGCCATCGATGTATTTTATTCTTGATGATGGTATTGATATAATCAATAATAAAACAACCAAATCATGTAGGATTAAGCTGAATGCATGCACACGTTTAAAAAAGCTAAATTAATTTCAAATTACTTACGTTTTTGCAGTATCAAGAAGCTTAGATTCAACAGAGTTTGACAAGTAAAGACCCAAATTTATTGTACCTGTTCGTGGCTGGACATAGGGGCGGAGTAGTCTTCATCTCTAGGCCTGGTGCAAGAAAAATAAACTTTATAGGATGTTGCACAAAATTTCATCTTTATTCGTCAATATTTCTACACATCAAATTTTCAGCGAAAAAAGATATTAAGTAATATATTAAAATAAATAATATACAAATTAAAACTGTACAATCGACTACGCTTCAATAAATTACTTTGCAGCGTACGAGTAAAGGTTAAAACATTGATTGGAGACAATTTTAAATGCCACACCGTTTCATTTCATTCTAAACTCATTAGAGGGAAACAAATTTGAATCAATGTCTGTAATATTTGCATGCATTATGAAAAATAAACTTACAGTATATACTTAATTTTTCATGATTTGGATATCGATAATACAAAATGACTAGCATCTAGACAACATTAATATCTTTAACATATCATGAAGTTTATTTTGTATGCTTTAGTGGATGGTTCCTCAAGAATTACCAATGTATAATGTACAACGAAAATGGCACCATCGTCGTACTTACTTGGCAAAGAAAATACGCTATAATTGGGTGATCAAATATAATGGAGAGATATTAAGGAAACTCACGCCATGGTAGAAGCCGTTGAATCTCGGTGTCGTAACGACAACGACCTAATCAGCATCAATTCATTTAGGCCCATCGCATCAGAGATGTGTGGAGGAGCACCATAAAATGACTTGAATCCAAACTAAAAATGACATGTCAAAGAATTTCTAGATGGCATTGAAAAGCGTCACTTGGCACCAGAGAAACATAAATTCGAGCGTAGAACGCGAACAATTAAGAAAATTTGGTCCAATACATAGCATGAACGATCGTATTAGAGGACGGATGATCGAGATTGTATCGATATGCAAATCGAAATTAATTTGAGGCAAAAAGAGTGGTTTGACAAGATGTCTCCTTTGAAAAAATGTACCGCTTTTGAAGTCCAAAGAGCGCTGTTTACTTTTGGTATAGGTGTGAAATAAGCTTTTCCGTGCTATCTTCAAACTTTTTTAGTATCAAAGGCAGAAACAGTAAAAGCATAAAACTTTCTGAAAGATCAGAAGGGCGATAAATCTACTGTCAAACTAGACTTCTTTCTATCGGTGGTTACTGATAAGTTGTTATTAGAAAATATCGGTAAAAATAAATTAGTATATAAATAAAAATAAATTGTTATTGATGCACACCTGAGAGGAGAAATTACCCGTCCGGAAGGAAGAATCTCTGGAAAATGTCCGGACCGATGAATTTTCGCTTTGTCGAACTTGAGCCGGCAGTAGGGACTTTGCGTATTCTAAAGAGTTCAAAAATTTAATATTTACTAGAGATAAGGACTACCAGCTAATAATATACATAAATTGAAGTATAAAGTTACAGAAAATTGTCATTTGGGTAAGGGGTCGAAATGAATAGATGTAGTTGCTTTAGAAAACAAAAGGTTCTCTATGTTAATCATTTGGAGAATGAAGATGAAGCCAAAGTAGCTGACGAATCTAAAGGTAACACTTACCCCCTGACGACCTCTCAGTAAACAGAAGCAGCAACGCTCGAAGGCTTTGCACAGCCTGCAAAGTTACGAGATGTCAGTAAGCACAAAAATTGATATAAAAAAATGGTTGATTATCCAAAACGAAATATAGCTTAGTTATGAAAGTAAAAGTTGCATCAAAATTTAGTACCTCAATCCAAAGGCGATCGAATGCTTCACTGATGAGACTGTCAGTGGCAGAGGCATGTGGGGTGACCGGGGGGTAACCACACTGCTTGTTCCTCTTGCTTTTCCTTTCGTCCTTAGCTGTATCCCATGGCTCGCTGCAATTGATTGAAATTTTTCATATTAACATCGCAAAACTCAAAATGAATTGATGCAAAATGAACTCGAGAGTAAATTGCATACAAAACAAACACATCCTTAGAAAGAAGCGATAATTATGAATATAATAAATGATCATCTTGCAAATGGCAAATATTCCCAATCTTTCAGGAAACAAAGCAAGTATGCAGCGTAAAGTAAACTGAATATTTTCCTTCCCATAGAAGAATGACAATAAAAGATAAATATGCGTTATAAATTCAAAGTTACAGTAACACAAATATCATATATATTCAAAAATAAATGTCATAATTGAATTTTCAACATCCACTCGATCGCGTTCGACGCCATCTTTCTTAAAATTTGACTCGAAGAAAAACTTACACAAATTCGGTATCATAGGCAAAATATTCTTCTAGGTCGCCATCTGCCGCGTAAATTTCTTCTTCCAAATGTGAATATGGATTAGAATGATTATCTGCAGGAAATCCATAAATCAATAAGGATTGTTACAAAAATAATTAGTAACTGGGCAACCACGAAGATAAGCACATGGATTGTCTAGCATGACACTCACAATGAAAATTATCAGTGGAAACATCAAAACAAGTTGCAATTTCACGGGCAAATGAAACTGTTGAAATGGATCTGTGAAGAAAAACCTTTTCAATGAATTATCGTTGAGAATGAAATCAATGAACATTGTGGTCTTTATGACGATGTATTGTAATTGCCATCCAAAGTAAGAATCTTAAATGAGCAACTCATGAGTGAAATTAAAGAAACAGCAGTCTTTTTCTTAAAACTATCAAAAGAATAAAAGGACAATGGACTGAAATACTTCATCATTTTTCATTATCAACAGAATCTTCGAAGAATGCTTAAACCTGCGCATATTTCGATATTTAAAAACGAGGACTAACCATTCCCCTCATAAGTGATAACTGCTCAATAACTAAGGAAATTTTATACTTCATTCGTGTGCACAAAAGAACTCGAGTGTGAAAATGTTTACGATAAATTGATGTACCTTCTGAATTTATACTCGAATGCATCGAAGGCGGTATTGCAGGTTCGATTCTCTGCCCGCTTAAAGAAAGTCTGTGGAAGAAATGAGAACGTAGCAAAGTGTGTAGCTTAAGACTAAATTCTGAAGGATGCACAATGACAGGCGATTCGGTATATTTCAAATACTTATTTACATTTGAACAGCATTAAATCTTCGGTTCCATACCCCATTTTGACTAGGTAATTTATGATAATCATGACTTCGCAAAACTGTATACGTAACCCTAAAACATTTTCTGTACTTTGTTATCAATTATTTTCTAATTCAAGGCGAAAAACACTAGATGCTTAATACACATTCAAAGAATTTGATTGCAGTTATTTCTAATTTCTAATTGAGCTTGTTGTGTATATATCAAACACCTTACTGTGTGACAGGGAAACTGGATGCTCGTATTTACCCGTTGAAAGTAGCAGCGAGTGTCTCAGCCGTGACGTCATCAAGAGAAATGGCAGTTATCGCGGTATCTGGTCGCATATAAGGGCCAACTCTGTCCTTTTCGCTTGTGACAATGAACTGTGTTCCAGTGTCGTCTGGTGACAGCAGTTGGCTGCCGACTACCCTGTAGTTAACAGCAAAGCTATTTACAAGCATGCTGAAGTCAACACATTCAATCATAAAACTGGTCGAATATGAGAACCAAGGACGGCGAACATACGTAAAGATGCATCATTCAGATTGAAATAAATCTATTTATTTTACAGAAATGGTCCCACTTACCTCATATGATGAAAATTCGTCGACCATTCTTTGCACTCTAATGTCAAAGGGTCATTTTCTGAGGAGCAAAATGGCGGCAAAACGTAAGTAAAGAGACTAAAAAATAACAATTTCGTAGGCTCTTTGACACAAATCAAAAATAATTCGAAAAGCTTCTAAAAGAAATGCTAAAAGGCTTGATATAAATAGCGAAAAATTCATGGGAATAATAGCTATGAGACTAAACGCATATGTAAAAAGCAACCAAAAAGCAAATAAAGAATGTTTGGGGTCTTAAAAAAGATATTCAGAACAAGGGGACACTTGGATGTCTAAACTTTACGAAACTTATCAATCAACCATATTACAATGAAAACAGAGTTGCATTTATATGTCAAATTAACATTCGCGCCACTTCTTTGGCTTGTTGGCATATGTACATTCTAAAACAACCGCGGTTGAGTAAGGAGGATTATACCGTTGGCTACTAAATGCGGATGTGATAGTACCCTTGGGTTTCGTAATCTCATTGTCCTTCTGCAGTAGCAAAGAGTTGTGGCTGTTTGCGAAATGATCAGTTAATATACAGAACTGGCGCTAGCTTCAAAGAATGTACATCAAATAGCAATCGATCGAAGCTTCTTTGGGACCAATCCAACGAGCAAGATACTACAATGAAGCAATGGGCTTCATTGCTTGTATCATTGTATCATTGCTATTCAAATCAGTTTTAACCATGGATTAAACCATAACGGCTTCATCTCTGTGGGATATGGAACTTTAATTCTTTACTGCCGTAAACACTTTTACAAAGCTCTCGTAGCCCTTTACGGGACTTGAGACACTCAACGGTTCGTTTTGCTAGCTTTGATCGGCCTAGACAGGCAACCCCAAAAATAAAATGGGCTAGAACAACACTTCTGGAAGACAACCATCGATAAGACCTTCCCACGCAAGTGTTACTATTAATTCGCTTCAATTTCACTCTGTTTAATCCGATAAAACATTGCCTTAAAATTCTTTAGATGTTTCTATTTGGAGAAGGTAAAAATGTGTCGTTTTCTACAAACTACGACAAAGTCTATATTTATCTTTCAATCTGAACAGGAATACGAGCTACAACACGTCTTATGCCAAACAATTTGAAATGAAATTTGATATGAAATAACGATAACAAAGTATCTACAAAGAAGGCATCAAGTAACAAAACACAAGTCATTACCGAACAAGGAACTGATTTTTGAAAGAGGTGATCACTCTAATTGGACAGTCTCTGTCAAGATTGCTAGTTAGATATCAGTTAAGGAAGTCAACGGCATTGCAGAGAGGAGGCAAAAAGCAAAACCACAAGGCCATGTCACTTGTGGAGAAAGTGATACTAATTCCGGTAAACCAAAGGCAAACCTCGTGTTAATGGACACAATGCAGTCGTGGGACATGTTTATTCTGGGGTTAAACAATGTTAAGCAGAACCCGATTAAATTAGGCTGTCAAAGCAGTCTTCCTTAAAATTGGCGATCAAACATAATAAGTAAGTAAATTCAAACACAACCTGCGTGGAAAGGTCTTTGAGGGAAAATAGAAATTGTTTGTAACATTCAAACGTTCAAAACGAGATTCAAACCAACTAAAAGCGTGTGTGTTAATTATATCAAAGTTGAATTCTATATATCATCGAGCGTTCGGTATTTTCTTGAAATTCCACTTTTGATTAGAAACAAGCATTCTCTCAGTTTTAATATGAGACCCCCTCAACTTACACAAGATAAATGGATTACTAAAAACAAATTCTCCAATTCACATCGTTTTTATTAAGTAACTTTTAATTGTGTTAGGAACTGTGACAAACGAACCAGATAATAGTTGTTGAGGCTTATTGCAAGCTACAAAATGCGAACATTTTTGTAAAATAACATGAAATTATTTCCTTTAAAATCGAAAACAGCTCGAAAACTAAACGTCAATATTATGATGCTATAAGGCTACTTATGGTGGTGGAAATAGCGCTTAGGGTTTCACGTACCCATGGAACCCAAAAGACCAATGTTAATCTCATCGCTAAGAACAAATAGGAAATATAATAGTACACCCAGGGATGACTAAATATGGGTGCATTCTTACCCCATGATTAGCTATAAAGTCTTACTGTATCACTGTCAAATAACTAACCTTTGGATTCGTTTTCTTCAAAAAGCAGTTCGTCAATCTCGTCGAACATTTGCCGGACAGTTGCAGACGCTTGTCTGTCAAACTCCTATGATTCAAAAATAGATTTTTATGTTCACAATTAAAAAAGAGAGAGAGCAAAATTAATGTTAGCGGAGCCGTTGAGCAAAGTTTCGCTAAAAACACTTAGCAAGAAGGAAAAACATTGAAAATAGGCACACAGCTTTACGAAGAAACCTAGGAAATAAAGGTCCACGTTGCTACAGCCCACGCAGGATACGAATTTGGCACCCTAGTGAAATCCACCTCGCAACAGCTCAAGTTCAAAAAGGATTGAAATCGTTTACTGAGTATTGGAAGATAATTCAAAGTTAGAAAAATCACTGCCTTCAGATTAGATTTATTGTAGATATGAATAGGAACAGCATCTGATAAACGCACGTTTAAGTCACGTTCCCATCTTTAAGGTCAGTTGACTTCCGAAATACATAGGATTTACTGGTTTAAAATTAATGGTTTTGCGAAATATATTTCCAAACAAAGAACAGTCTGGAAAAGGAAACGCAGGCCAATAAGAAAAATCAGGATTAAGAAACCAGACTGCTAAATCGATTCTGTGTTAATATTTTTGATAAATCAGATGACATCAGACAAATAAGAAATTAACTTGATTCGGACATTTTGCGAATCTCCAGGCAGCTTTCAGTTTGCACACATGTTACCAAGATAACAGCATTGCTTGATGAAGTATAGCGAACTCCTTTTGGCACAGGCAAAAATTCTAATTGAGCCTTATCCTATCCACTTCAAAAAGTCTTGATCTAGATTGATGGGTGCTAGTTAAAATGGTTGCTTGTTAAAATGGCTGCTCTGAAATCTAGAATTCCTTAAAATTCCATTTGCCATAAGGATATTCTATATTTTCAAATTGTCATTCTTTTCCTGCTTTTTATACATTCATCCATTTAGTATGAAATATAATAACACTTGAAACGACAAATTTATTACGTTTAAGAAACAACTTTTCTGAAAATAGATAAGAATTTCGATCTCAGTTGTGTCGTAATAATAAGGATATCTTTTTCATGCCAGCATGGGTCGAAGATAATTTGTTGTCTAAGTCACAGGCACCAATAAATTAAAAAAGGGATTCTGATTGTTCATATCATAAACAACTTTTTCAACGTACATCATCATTTCCCCAGCTGTACACGCTGCTTCTGCCAGTTAAATTGCCCGTGCATACAGACCACGTGTTGCTGTCTGACAGCTCCGATTGGTCTCTGCTAGAATCGAGGCTTTCCCGTAAGCATTCACTCTCTTTATCAAGGGGTAATGGGGACTCAAGTCCTCTGTATTCGAAATCTGAAGCATCCAAGCTGTCTTGCTTTGTAGAAGGCAATTTGCCATAGTATGCCAGGCGAACCTGTTCTTCAGGACGTTCGGGTAGCGGCTGTAAACTGTCTATACTGCTCTTGGAGATACCACGACTGTAACGAGAATAAGAAGAAATAATAAGACCGTGGGTTTTCAAATTCATCGTGTCAGATGTAAAGAACTGCAGATATTGGAGAATGATTGTTTAAATTTTGTGATTAGTGGCTAAAAATTATACACGGTAGAGTCACTCAAAACATTAGATGCTTAGACAAATGCAGCAAAACAGGTGTTATCAGTTGCAAATAAGATCGGCCTAGGCAAGAACACATCGGCCTAGGGATAAATACATCGGTCTGGCAATGTTAAAGGCTCCTGGTTACCAAAAGGAAGATGAATTATAAAACAGAAAAATGCAATTTGCTTGGTTTTGGACTGTCACGAAGATTACTAAAGGAAAAAAAGGTTACATCATTGTTAATTAGAATAGCAATTTGCTTGGTTTTAGGGCTAGTGTCGGACTGTCACGAAGATTACTAAAGGAAAAAAGGTTACATCATTGTTAATTAGAATACCACAAAAAGTTCTATTATATCGAGTTATTAAGAAACGGGACAAACAATTTCGACTGTTGATTTCGGGGACATCACAAGCAACAAGCGACCACCGTAATAGATCTCCGTAGAAAAAATGAAAGCTCGCTAAGAAACAGAGCGTTGAGGAATGTCATCAAAAGACAAAATTGAAGAAGAATCACGACGGTGTCCAAAACATGGTTAGCCTAAAATAATCAAGGCACTCGACATGTAAAGAAAAAATAAAAGAGTTAAAGTCCTTTGCTTACGAAAGACTTTGGGCAGATAGGAGGTCAATAAAAATAGTACTAGAAAGCAAAGGGCTCAGACACGCTGACCACAGATCCTTTGTATTCTTTGACACGGCAATAAAAAAGGACCCTTGGCAGTTCCTTCTCACGCTTGTAAATGTTTGAAAGTCTTAAAAGGTTCTAGCACATCTAATGAAAAAGAGCCTTCTTCAATTTACATCTCATTAATATAGAGACATTTTGCTTTGATTTATCAGTTGTGACATAACAGGCTATAATTCTGCAATGGTGATACTTTATAGTAATAATAAGAATAATCAAAAAGAAAAGAACAGTTTTACATCGTATAAATTACGTAGAAACTCCCGTCTACCTATATATAAGCCTTAGCGGTATGGAACTAATCGATGGCTGGCAGAGAAAACTAGTTAGGAGCTAAAAGAATATTCTGTTTTTTCTCAACCCAAGTTGGCCGGACCTGTATATCTGTTTAGCAGCAGAACCAAGGGCGTGGTGGTCCACCGGGACTCAGGGAATTTCCCGGTAGGCCCCTTAAAACTTTTCGTGTGAGCCCTTTGGATTTTTCTTCCTTTTAAGCTTTTATCATTTGTAACATCAGATTTGTAAGAAAAAACAAGTGAAGCTAGGCCCAACGCTGCCTCCGCCACACTCATTTCCAATAATCATAAGTGACGGCAACAACAAGCAATAAGCCTCAAAATGGTGTGCCCCTAACAACTTGACTTCCCCGGCCCATAAAAATTCCCACCACGCCCCGTGTACTGAAAAGCTACTTTCTAGATGGGAAAACAGCCACAAGGAGTTCTTCTATTTACCATCTATGTCAATTTAACAGAAAAAGGTACTTGATAGTCGAAGAAATCCATCCCATCTTTAAAGAAGGATTTCGGACAGTTTCTTGAAGTTGACAGTGATCAGAGCTATGGTTTTTAATTTTTGGTCATTTTAGGGCACGGTCGTAGCCGTCTCATTTACCCAATAAGGGCTAAGCTTTAGAAATTGTGGGACATTTGTTGAAACAGTTGGATAACGTAACCATAGTTAACTTCATCTAACCACGATGATTTAACTAACACAGCCATTTTCATGAGTTTCAACACACATCACCAGAAAATTCAATAACATATGCAATAGCGATTGCCATAGAAATTGGATTACATGAGATATGCACACAAATTCCACCTGCTCAACCTATTAACTATTTAATATACATGCGACTGGAGCAGCCCTGAAACAATAGCAGAACTTACTCATTCCCTTAAGGTGCAGGGAACCTGTGATTGTATTGAAATGTTTTGACAGAGATAAAGCAGTCAATTGCAGGCCTGCCATCTCTTGTGGAAAACCCACAAAAAATTCTATGAGAATTCATTCATTGCAAATACGTTGCACAACGAAAATTAAATACTCCTTACTGGATGGATAAGAGGCACCGACCTACCAACACTGGAAAGATGCGTGATTACAAAGTCATTTTCAAGCATTTGCTACCAGACAACCATAGTGCTTTCGGGCGATTTAAATGTCTGTTTATAGATTATTTCACAACAGAGTCTTATTTAACAAGCAAATTGGACATGGGAAAATACGGCATTACCATAGAGTTAATAACACAACAACGCTGACCAAACCTTTGAAAAATGATAAGCCAAACAGGATAGTTTGAAAAATATTGAGCCAGGTGCAGGCCGTGTGTTTTGTCAAGGCACAATAAAACCATTTCTATTAAATTATCAAAAGTTCTAATCCAAGAAGCGGGAACTTAATTTTCGCAAGTTTATAGAATTTGTAAATGAGAACGATTTCGCCTCTTTAGGCTACTGACAAACCAGTAAATATTGTTCAGGGTACACAGATAGTGTGCACTTGCTAAAAGATTAGTCAAACTAGCATAGCAATGATGAAATAGTTATAACAACTAAAGTCTTGACAGTTTTTTCTTGATCATCAGAAGAATAGCCATTAATAGAAATGTTGCAAATTCTAGCCTTCCTGTCTGGGTCTTGAAACATAGAGGTAGCTTTACAACATAAAGGCGAATTGGAAGTACGGCTCTCAACAATTTTAATTGAATATGCAATCAGATGGCCAATGTGGATCGTGGTAACGAAGAAAGCTTAATACGTTAGCGAGATGGAATTATATATGTATTTGAGTGCGTATCAGCGGAGCTTCAGGACAAAGAAAAGGCACAAAAACAGCCTGATATTTGAAATCCATACGATTAAGAGTTGTTGTGTGGAATAAACAAGCCTCGTGCTTTTCAACAAGATTTTTAATGCAGGTACACCTGAAGCTAAAACATAGTTTTATAGTGTTTACTCATCTTGTCAAGACGACCATGCTGCAACGTATACAAAAGACAAAAAGAGTTTCTAAAGTTACAAAGCCACGGGTGGGATGTGCAAATAAAGAGAACGATGCTTGGAAATCTGCAATTATATAATCCAGGCTGTCGGGGTAAGGAGCAGAAGGCTAGATCAGGAAAGAGGAACAAGGTCACTGCCATAACAAATCGCTAGATTATCCCGATGAGGGCGAGACTCAAAAATGCTGACCTAAGCACTGAATTTGTTGTTTAGCATATTTGTAATTGATAAATTGAAAGGAAGCTAAGATTCATTTCTAAAGAGGAGGAGATGGGGTGTGAGATACATCTTGTGAAATGCGACTATGTGACAAATGTAATAAGTTGTAAATCTCCTGCTCTAGTCTGCCAATACTGATAAGCCACATGTCGATTGAGGCGCGATGCTGTTACCGGGAGTGCTATGAACTGACGCTTTATCGAGCAGTCGTAGGCGTGTCTCTTGTTTTAAAAGGTAAAACTGATATTGCTTTATCGGAACTCAATCAGCAATGCAAAAATCCAGCACAATCTTCTTCGGACCTTTTCCTACCAGATGTATGGTAGCTTTTATTAAACCAAGGCCAGTTTTTTGTTCAATTTAAGAAAACAAAATTTAAAATTTCCTCTGCACCAAACTTGCTTATTAGAAGGAATGAGGGCATTAGGAATCAATATATTACACGTTACACTTGACTCGCAGATACACGGGCAGGCAGCATCGTAACAGGCAGAATAATGGCAGGCACAATCATGGCAGCCTTAGATTGTAAACGTCCATGCAGGTTCATTGATAAAAACATATTGTTTAGGTTTATCCACCTGTTTAGCACTTGGAAATAAAACCAATGCTCGGTTTGAGATAAGAAGCAATGGGAAGAGAGTTTATGTCCTTGTTGTCTATTGCAAAGAAAATTATGCAGCTAGATTATCGAAAAAAGATCTTTGTTGAGTTATCAGCTGCTATAAATGGGAAGTAAGAACGGGTTGAAATAAATAGAAAAACGAACGGTTTGAAGTTCAATGCCTGCAATATGAGAACTCTCAAAATTCCACAGATAAATAAAAGAATTTGAAATGATCCGAGAAAATCTTTTCTCGCTTCAACACGATACAGGACCTCAATTGAAAAGGAAGCGAATAAACAGAACATTGTTGTATATAACACACAATACTACAGAACATTACCAACGGCAGTAATACCAACACGATATCGCGAACTATTGATACTATGGAAAAGGAAAATTCGAAAGTGAAAATTATTGATGCGGTGTGAATTCGCATAAACTTTCACTCGAAAAAATCAGCGAATGCATCATTGTTTTTTTAAACTCACAATTTATCAACAAGCTGTGATGAAAACGTTTTTATTGACGGAATTCTCAAACACAAGCGCATACAAAATACAAGCTCAATTATAAATAGGAATTTTGACGAGTAAAACAGTCGAGAAAATAGAATGATTTACCCTTGAAGCAGCAGTACGGGGTACCTTTGCATACGACTAGTTGGGTTTGGCTTGAAGGGGTTCTGGCGAGTAGCATGATAACCCATCTTATAGCGTTCAGCAACAGCGTTTTGCAGCATGGCACCTCCGCACAACGAACGCGCTAAATCGCCATTCCATTCGGGCTCTAGTATGCATGACTGTTTCCAAAGCCACCAGGAACTTGACTGTGATCGAAATCGCAGTAACAATAACAACTATGCACGCGTTGGTTTCCTTACAACTGGTTAGACTTCAGCAAAACCAGGTATATCATTCGCTCGTAACAATGTAAATATAAACATGGGTAGAACTATGTGATTGAAAGTCGGTTTCAAGCTAAAACACGGACTAGCTTTTATTCCAGGATTAAAGGAACAGATCCTATTAAGCAAAATAAAGGGTGAAGCTGATAAATATTCGGACGAAACAGTAGACAAGTGAGTGAAAGGAATCGTTATAATTTGGCTTATTAAGAAGCAAAACGTCATTCGAATGGCACGATTAATACTCAAAGACAATAACTGGTTTCTTTTACCAGTGATTTCCCCGTATCAGATCTCTACGGACAGCAAGCTGGTTCATTTGTTTTAAAACTTCTCTCTATGCAGCATTCCTGAACGGCTCAACGATGCATTTCATGGCCCGCCGTTGACAAACAATATGAAAGGAACCTTGCGATGCGATACTGATCATACAGATGTGAAAAAGACATAGACGAAACTGCATTGCGTTTTGCAACCGTACAGTTAACTATACTGGCAAAAGTTCAAGCTTTAACGAGCAGGAAATGAGACAATTTCAGCGAGTAGCAGCCATCTTGAGAGATTCGTTAATAAATAAGCATGGTATGCTAAAATTTGACGCCATGACGAGCAGGGGCGAAGTTTTCTTGCATTTCATACACAAGGGTTTTAGGTAAAAAATTCTCAAATAAACAGCAAAGGTTAATTCTAGCGCCTGAAGATCCCACTTCTTTTGTTCCGCTCTTTATGCTGGGACCAGTTACAGATAAGAAGAGGACCGAAGTCAAATCTTCTTCTGATATGGTGTTAAATAATTAAATACGGTGCGTCGTCATTCAAAATTAGCCAATAATTGAATCGAAAAAATTACCCGATGTAGTTTACTGACTAGGAGTAAAGTGTTTCCCTTAATAACACATCAAAGAAAAAAGCAAAGTCAGGATTCCAGAACTATGCACACCCTAAGAAATTATCAAATACAATTATAAATCTTCTCATAGCTTCTTACGCTGTGGGAAACAAACCAATTTACACAAAGAGGGCCGACTGAAAGCGGTTGTGACCTGCGTCGCTTGAAAAAGCAACGAAATTAACACTTTCATACTGATGCACGTTAATAAATGTAAGCTCTACCAAACATCAAAGATAAACAGAAACAAATTGAATGCTAAGTGCAGTACTAAAAAGGCGAAAGAAAGAATAGTAAGGTCTGCCTACGATAAAACACGCGCATTAATGAGAGCGAGACTAACAAAGCATATGCTACCTTCTTAAAAAAGGCTTGATCTTAAAAATATAGGCCAATAGACAGCGTAGCGATCTCAGAAAAACGAATTTATCATGCTTATTCTAATAATCGGCATTCAAAATTCATATTTTCTTTCTCTAGACCGTTCATAACTCCCCTTAACAAAGACTCCCCTACACAAAGACTCCCCTACACAACAACAACTGCGACTTGATTGAGTTGGTTGCTTTACAACCTTCCTTCCAACATTACATTGGAAACCGTTACAAAGGGGCGAAAATCTGTACACACTAAAGAAGTAAACGGAACTTTTCCCAAGGAAATCTCTTCAACAAACTTTCCTATACTGTGGAGGATAAGCACGATTGAGACTTCCTGCATAATGCTATGTTGATATACAAGACAGCAGTTCTGTAGCACAGTACAAAAAGAATCTTGTAGCAGGATCCCTTTACTTTTTATCCTAGAAACACAAAATACATCAAATCTGGCGGTGTTTTACACCGAAAAGATCTTGCGCTCCTTTGACAGAAATCCTTTTGAGAAAAGTCCTTGAAGACCCGTTTATCTTGAACATCTCTAAAGACTTCCCACGTAAACGGCTCCCGGTCACAACGAGAGACCTGAAATTAAAGTGACAAAGGCATGCGTAACTGTAACTGTCTTTTTACGCTAGGAGAAGTTAACAGTGTTTTTTTATTTTCATGCAGTATGATGTTTTAACAAACAGATTTCATGTTCTTTGTCATAGCATGCCACAATCACTGAAAAAACGTCAGAAACAAGTCCAGTTAACCAAGCTACTTTTAAACTATTGAAAATTTGCAAGAAAAAAGGCTGAAGTTATTGAGTGAAAGAAACCACTGCGAGTATTCTAGGTTTTTTATGTCATGACAAACTAAGGGAGAAAGCATTAAACGGTTAGTGACATTAGTGACAGTAAATTGTTTTAAACGTGATACTCAATTCTGGAAAAACGATATAGTTTTGAAACGTGAATTAAATTACTAGCAGCGAAAAACAAACTGCATAACCCGGCTAAGTTTATATTTGATAAAAAGTCATGGCAGCTGAATCTAAGGCAAATATAGTTCTCAAGGTTGTGCTAAGAAAAGGTCTTAAGAATTCCTTCAAATTAATTAAACGTCTCGGTGATAAATTGCATGAAATTTCTAACTTGACAATATGATTTCTCACTTAGCCTAAGAGATTTCAAGCAACCTGGTCGTGGTAAATGGAGTTTGTTGCTACTGGGTCATGGTAAATGAAGTTAATACTTGTGTGTATTCTAAATACCACGCCATAGCAACAAAACCAAAATCCTCACCTACTGCAATGAAAAAGAATGTCGTCTTATCAAATCAATATCTATACAAATGAAATAACAAATCAGATAAATATTTGGAGGATTCCGCCAACTCTGCGGAATAATGCTGTCAAACGCTTTGCTATAACGTAATCAGTGGCGTAATTATCTTAAGCAGTGCAACTGAAAGCGTATGGAACAGTTCGCTATTGGACGGACAGCAGAAGCTTCCATCTTACTGCCTACAATGGAAATTCTTGAAACAACTTGATCAAAATGATCTCAGCAAAACCAGTGCTACACATTATGTGCTGCGAAAAATTCGGGGCCAGAGACACGCCTAGGAATGATGTGTCTTTGATCGACCAAGCATGGTGTTTTCAACTACAAGACTGACATAAAAAGCTAGATCAAACCAATGAAAAGGAGTGATCTGAACTTTCGGGATGATATCACATCCAACAATGTCGCGTTTTTTTTTCTTTATGAGAGTCCCTGCGGGTTTTGTTCTCTGATTGATGATAAGAAATAAGCTGCAGGTTCTGTTAAAATCTTTATAACAATTTATCTAGGTTCAAAACATTAACAATTAAAGCGACCCTTTGCTGTTAATCAATGCTTTGAGAGTGACCTCGTGCATTCGTTGTTGTCAATTGTATAGGAGAACAATACATTTGACAACAAAAAAGATCCAATAACCACTGCATTCAATAGTGACAAATGACCCTCTTGAATCTCTGCAGTTTTCTGTTGCTTATTATCAACCAACGGCACTGCCTGTTCACTACTATTTAAGGCAGCTGATGACATAATTCTCCTTAATTGATTAAAAATTGTTTTTAATCACTAAAGGATGTAATCATGAACTGAAACATTTGATTTCTCTCACGCTTTGGTAGATAGAGCAGTGTGGCTCTAAGTTGCAACTCCGAGTTCCATGCTTAATGCTATTATCATTCAACTATTTTATTTAACATGAGTTCTATCTGCTGGCAAGAAAGCAAAATTCAATGTATTAATGTTTTATCAAGGTCTTTTACCTTAATAAATTTTCCATAAAGTTTCCATACAAGTTAATCCAATTTGGTTTGGAGATAAAAAGCTCAATCTAACCTTTTTCAGAAGGGATGTAATTTGGCATGACATCTTGTTACAAAAATAAAAAGATTTATTGACACTTTCTTCTTCAATAACTTCAAAGAACACAGTTATGAGATTTATACTATCACAGCCTGTGATAATAGTGGAATTTAAGCCAATGAAATGCAAGCTTATGGTCGTGTTTCATTTTGCCTTTATTCTTCTGGTTTCTTTACTTAGAGGCTACCCAACAACATATCCTAGGACATAATACCATACATTATTTAGCCATGGTAACCCATTTAGAACCGCTGATTTACAAGCACAAATGCATTTTAAAGTAGCACTTTTCCTTTAAAATTTTAAATAAAAACTCTAATTTGATAAAATAATCAAACCAAATGATAACAAAAGGTTTTCAGATAAAGTTATGAGGCATTCTTAAAGAAAACAATTCAAAACACCAGGACAAAAAGGATTAAAAAGGTTATAAGCTAATCAGATTGTTTGTTTAAAGTTTGAAAAGGCAATGATAATGCGAAATGATAAAAGAAGCCTGAAAAGAAAATAGCATCGGATCAGGCACAACTGTAAAGCTTGCATCTCCTGATATGCAAAGCTGTAAGGAAAAACTGCTGCCACAAAAAGTTGTTCCTTAAATGATAAAATTGCTTTTGTCAAAGAGCTTTAAAAACTACCGGTAAAAGAGTATTTTCTAAAACTTTGTTGCTTCCATTTATGAAATATGACTGTAAACCAGAGAAAAACAGTGAAATGTGTAGCCCATTTTGGTCCTAATTAAATATGATTACCTTGGTTGGTTGTAGTTCACAAAAAACGTGATAATGTATTGCAAAACAGCCTTTTTTCCACTTGCAGAGTATGTACATTGCCTATCTGCACATTAAAAATCCCAACTTAAAAATGTCTTGATAGTCACTCAATAATTGGTGCATTTCTATTCACACTTGGACAGGTATATGGGTGTAATGTCAGAAACTATTTAGTCTGCTTTAAGCCACCAAGAAAGTGCTACAATAACTGGGAAGTCTAATTTTTTATTGCATCTTTCCATATTCCTCAGGGGCATGGAGTTTTCCCAGCTGTGCATCCTATGGTTGTCAGCTGAGATTTGCTGAGTAAAATAGAAAAACTGCTGGACTTTTACTATCAAGAGTGTTCTAAAGATAAAAGGAAAGTAGGCAAATTTGCCAATGGCATGACATTAGTTCCAGTCCAATGGAAGGAGATTTGCTGGCAGATGAAATACTGACAACTGAAGTACAAAAATACCCTGGTACATTGATAAGGCTGACCCACCTTATAAAAGCAAGTGCTGTATCTCAATATTTTCTCTCAATCTCAAAACAAATGCCATGTTTTGGCTTTTTAATTATCACCAAATTATTTTAACTATATTTCTCATATTCAAAAAAAAATTCTGCTCAGAGAGTAGTTTGAAAAATATTCCTACAAAATTACTGAAAACACTGTTGCTTTCGTCCATGCTAGGTGTTCAGACAAAACCTACTTGGGAGTTTAAAATACAACAAAATTTTTTTGAGTTCTAGGGTAAAGAAAAGGATCCAAATGCACTATAAAGAAACCAAAATTTTGGCAGCTGTAATTTTCGTCACTATAGGAAATGTTAAATACATAATAAGCATTATAGCTTAAGAGCAAAAAAATTAAGCTTTCAGCCAAGGCCTTATGTAATGAAAATGTTACTTTTTAAACATAATTTGTATTTGTAGTCTAGTTAGATAATTACTCGCCCTTTTTCAAGCATTTTTACCAAATGTGATTCAAACGTTTTCATAGGATAGCAGGAAAGATAAGGAAACAGGCTAATGATGCATGATGGCGAAATTTGAAAACTCAGTTAAAAAGGTTCTTTAATCAGATTTACTTAATTTGATGATGTCAGAAAAAGGCTCATGAACCTGCTAGGCCCTAACAAGGGAAAGATAGAATGGAGAAGTGAGGAAAAATCAAGTTTGTTTATTTTTGTTTTGAATAAAGACAGGTTGTAAGAGTTTGAGAAGTAGGAGTGGTAGAGCATTCCAAAGTTTATAAGATCTAGGGAGGAAGGAAGAGTGGTGGGATTAAGTTTATGCATTAGGCAAGAAGACTTGGAAAGGGTGAGCGCTAGAAGAGTATCTGGTATTATGTACATGTCTCAAAGGGGCCAGGAATCATATCTCTGATTTCCTGAGAGCAATGCATAAGATATGAGAATCAAAGTAATTGCTTCCTAAACACAGTTTCTTCTTGCATACAGGAAAATTAAGAAAACTCAAGGAGTCCTTATGCTCCATTTCACGGTGCTTTTAGATGTTAGATGCAACAAATTAAGTTTTTGTGGAAACAGGCACATCCTTGCTCTAGGCCATCAATCAGGCCTGGCCGTTTGTATTTTTATAGGTGAGCTGTGAATCGCTCCCCTCATTTGCTGAGGCGAGCTAAATCAGTAACACATAGAATGTACTTTAAAGAAAATTGACAGATGACTTAATAAGCCCCTTAAGTATCTGTTGGTTGCCTTGATGTAATAGCCGCAGTCAGGAGTATGCTGTTTTACTTCTTTCAATTTGTATTTGCTTTAACCGTGACTTAGGCACCCCCTTTAATTGAAGTATTTAAAAGAACAGACTCTTTCAGTTTCATGTAAAGCTGGCACAACACAAAAACAACAATTATCTTGCAAAACAATCTTTTTGTTGTACAGAATTTGAAAATGGCTTTGAAAAAAAAAATTTAAAACAAGCTGAAGTTATACGTCTAGCACTCTTCAGAGAATAAAACGTCAGAACAAAGGTGGAAAACTTTACGCTAAAATACCCAGTTTTAGATCGAAATAGGCCAATCAGAAAGCCCGAGCACATGACTGTTGAGGTTGTCCAATCAGTGCCGCTTTCCTATTGAAAATGTTACCAACGGAGTCCTAAGTTGAAAACGAACTCACTTATGTCTAAACAAAAGCGGTTGGTCATGTTTATATAGTAGATAGATTCACAAACTGCTAGATGGAACGATGATCAGGCTTTGCCAATTATGCCAAACATGTTGCCGTTATAGTTTTTACCCAATTATGGGTTTTTCAGTAAATGCCGCTGGATAGTTGAATTCCATGTTTTGGTTGTCGTTTTTGATCTGCAAGACAGAGTACCTTGTTCTCTTTGAGGGATAGTTTTGTTTCTATTGCTGGAAGGGACCTGCTGTCTTAATATATCCCCAATCTACAATTCCTGCCAATTTCTTCGACTTTCCTTCCAAAAATATTCCTGTTTTATTAAGATTGAAAGGTTCTAACCGCTACAAACGTACTTTCCCGTTAACTATCCTTTTCAGAATAGATTGAAGTTTATGCCTATCATAAAAAACCGCCCAACAAGCAAAAAGTTAATTGCAATAAATGCAATGACGGGATAAATCGCTGCTACAAAAATAAACCAATTAACCCTCGTGCGTTTTCATAATTCTCTGAATAGGAAATTTTAGGGGAGCGATTCTTCCTTCATGTTCTGTTTAGGAGAGCAATTCATAGCTCGCCTCAGGTTGCGAGGGGAGCGTGGAGGCGAGCGCGAGCTATCGCTCGCCTCAAACGGCCAGGCCTGCATCAATGTATGGAAAATAGACAACTTAATTCTGGATTTGGTAAAAAAATATGTTATTGTGAAAACTAATTAAAAAATGCTTGATAAAGGCTGGTTCATTGAAAAAAAGGCATAGGAATCATGAGGTGTGGTCACATCGAGAGGAAGGAACAGGACACTGCTTGATAAGCATAGCTTTTCAGTGTCCTAAGAACTACCTTCAGATGCTAGGTAGCAACAAATACAAATACAAATAAACATTCCTAAATAGGAATGTTTATTCTGAATGAATATAAATAAAAAAGTTCAGTTTTATGGTTCTGAAAAGAGAATGGCCATGGTCTAATTGCAAAAAGTAGAATGCCCAAATCAAAATGATAATTGGCAATTGGTTAACATCCACTCATCAATTCAGAGTGTGCCAAAGGTACAACTTCAAAGTTAGTAGATAGGCAAGGTCATTTTCTCATTGAGTTTTTTCTTTAATCGGTAAATTAAAATCAAAGGATCCCAAATTGTGTAAACAGATTCAAGAGTTCATTTTATATAATTGACTCGTCAACTGGTTGAGACTTAAGTGGTGCCGCCATTGGCCAAAAACAAAGAAATAATCTTACTCTGTTCACATCTGGATATAAATTTTCTGCTTATCTTTTGACATTATCCAATGCTTAGACACTGAGGAAACGTAAGCATGATATGTTTCCATTCTTTTATGCCACCTTCAAATTTTGCATTAAAACTTATTTGAATGATAAACTCATGAGAGTGAGTGCATTGGAAATTGTAAGACACAAAAGATACATGGAAATAAACTTAGTACTTACATTTCTAATGGCCTTATTCTTCTTGTCATTTTGAAGCTATATGATGAGTAACATTTTTCTCCATAATAATAATCCAATGAGCTGCAAGAATGACCTAAAACAAAAGTTTACTGACATTAAAATATATGTTTTTATCATTTCATTTATACTAGCTACCAAAGGAAAAAATCAATCTTGGCAGAAATTTTAAAAAAATTATTCAAAGATCCAAATGGAAATTTGAAAATATGAAAATGTGTGCACTGGATGTCATGAGCCAACAGTAAATGCAACTTTTAGAATAAATACATCAATAATGGAATGGTTTGGGGTCACTGTGGTCCTCACATTTTGCTTCTGATCTAAGTGTCCTTTTTTACTCTATTAATGGTTACAAGGAACACTTTCTACAACATTATACATTTTTCACTTAAAGAAGGACTTATAATTTAAAACATTCATAGAAAACAATATCAATAGATTTTGATGGGTCTTGCAACAATCTCGATAGATCTTGCAACAGTCTTGATAGATCTTGCAACAACCAAAACATCTTGAAAAATGAACTTTTTGTCGTGATTTTGATTTTGCTGTTCGTTTGCTAATTTGAACTCTCAACTGTCATCATACCTTTTCTAAACAGTTTTTATCATGTAAAAGTTGTCAGTAGGCCTATATTTAATTCTACGAAGTTAGTTTCTTTGATTAGATTAAGGAATTTAATCAACTTTGCACTCATTGCTATCCAAAATGAAATAAGCCAGTCTGTTCACATCTTGGAAGATCAGTGAGCTCGATGGTAAATTAATAAAAATTTGCCAGGTAATGTATAGACAGCATAACAAAAAAACCGTCTGTTAGTTGGCCATTTAAAAAATAATCTTAGGAGGCCTACAGTTTCAGTATCAATTCTAGTTTTAAATCTGAATATTTTACAGCTCTTTTAAAGTAGTCTGTTTGCCATGTTCGTGTATGTAAACAAATAACAAAGTCGTTTCTATAAAAGTAGCAACCTATGTCCTAACCTAAAACTCACCATTCGGGTAACTTCCTTACAAGTTATCGTTGATCTATATCGATGAGCTCTATTTGCAGCTGCTGCTGCAGTTTCGACTTGCCTCACACATAACTTCTGTCCATGTTTTATAATAGGGTTCTTGTCTTCCCACTCAGAATTAGTGCGGTCAGCCTTTGCAAAAGTCTTCACCATGCAAACACAGCAGAGATTTGCCTAGTGATGGGGACTGGGACTGGTTACTCCATTTTTATTAAATTGAATTTTGGCGGCAAATTCAAAATTTTAATTATCCGACTCAAGGGGGTATGTCAATCCATAGAGGTGAAATCCCACAAAAAGACTAACAGTGGAAATTTCCCTGGAGTCGAAGTTTTGGTTTTAGCCCTGACAAGTCTGTAAGTGAGCCATTGTAATGATCTAATGTGATGATACAATTTTGCAGCTCTTCTGAATCCAATAAAGATCTTTATTAAGGAAAGAGAAACAGCTTTTTGAACAAAGAATCAAAGACATTGATAAAAAACAATGAACCAGTCAAATGCACCATTCTTTCCCAAACGTTGCTTTCGATCCACATTATCATTTGGACATTATCCAACGTTTATGATCTGAGGAGCGTTGGGCGAAAAGTATTCAAGTGTGATATGCTCTGCTCTTCACGCTATTATCAAATTCTGTTGTGCCAAGGCAAATTTTGATATTGTTAATATGATTTTTTAAAGAATGCTCGCTGTATAGCCTTAAGAAAGAGATGAGGATTTTGAATGATTTTGAAGATGAAAAAGATATTGAACATGACGGGTATAGTTCTGAGCAAAACTATGAGACTCATTTATCTCTAGATTTTGATAAGACTCTTAGTTTACAACGATCTTAAAGGTTCATCCGATAGCAGCCATGCAGTACATCCTCATTTTTTATTACATTTATACTTCTAAAATACTGAATTGATCATATGTAAGTTTCTTTTAATGTTATTTTCTTTTAAATGTAAGTTTCACGCGCTGCTTAGTGAGAAAAGAAGCTAAACAGAACTGATCTCTTCAAACCAGTATTCATGCGTTTTCTCTTAGCTTTGTTTTAAGTTTCCGATACAGTCTCTCTGTACATGCGCAGTGCTTATTTCCTATTGTCAACTCCTAGAAACATGATTCCAAGGACATGTATCTCAGGGCATGCTCAGGGTGAGCAAAGAGAATATGCGCTTCTTCAGTCTTCTTGTGCAAGCAATTCTATGAGAATAGCTCTTGTTGAGGCTCGATGTTCTAAAAGTTTTCAAATCTGTGCCTAAATTTGTTCATGAGTTATTTTTAAACGAAACCGCGGGGCAATTTTCTTCGTGAAAGGAAAGGTAGAAATGAAATTAAGACGCATTCAAAGATTGACTTTTCCTCGTATTTTTGCGTACGTTTATTTGTTAGAAAGATAAAACTCATATGGATACTTACGGTAGAGTTTGTCTCTGGCTTTTATTGTCAATTTTTCTTAAATTTTTGAAATTTTAGCCGCAATATATTTTTAGAAACTATGAATTTTAAAAGAGGACAATGTGTAAAACATTTGGGCTTTAGTTCCTGAATCAGAGCAGCATTTTCAAAAATCATTGTTTCAGACAATCAACCCACACAATAACTTACCTTGCTCACTTGTGACATCAGCTGAACTTTTTTCTGCAATACTTTGAGCTTGCTCGCTGAGATCTTCGTAGTCCCGTACTGATCTCTTCCTGTTCATAGACCAAACATTTTTTGATTGTGCTAGCACACTGTGAATATCTGTCTCGTCATATCCACCGCTAATTTGTGCAGTCTTGATGCTGGCAACGAGTTTCTTTTTGGACATGATCTCCCGGAAAACAACTGGGGTGACTGCAAGACTTCCATTTGAAACACTGCATATCGTTGGCCGTAGGATCCTTCTTGAGCTTGTCGCCATGCTTTCTCCAGACCTTTGCTGTAAGTGATTTATGGTCTTATTGACCATTATTCTCTCTGCGCATGGTTATGAGCTTCATCTACTGTACATGTACTAATGATTTTCCATTCTTCGCTGTTTGGAGCTGCATTTTCATCAACAATTAAAGTCTTGCGAGAGTTGCTTCTGGAATCTGTATACAAACATGAAGACAATTAGTTAAATGCAGTGGTTCAAATTCGATTTCAGCTCAAAAAGACATCACCGAAGGAAAGCTTAAACGGGCTACCACCTGCAGCAAATGATCGCAGAGATAGCTTGCACTGATACGATCAAAACTAGGTTAGAATAGATTGTTTTGTCTACTCTTTTATGCTTTAATGAGTTTTCAACTCTCTCTGCCTTGTATTTCTTAAGGGTCTCAAAGCAACCCTAAGTCGAAGATTCATATCGAATGAATTCAAAAAAACCAGCCAACTGACGCTTTCCCTTTGACAGTTACTGAACTGATTTTGTTAAATTATCTGTTGACTAAGCTAAACTTTAACACTTCGATGACTGATTCATAGAGGCAGGTAGACAATCTTCTGGGCATTTTCATAAATTTACCTGTTCTAATGGAGCAGGACGCTGTTGTACTGTTGTTAGCAGATGACTTTAACTTAATTTGAATAAACGATGAACAAAGCTAGGAGGATGGCAGATATTCTTTGTGCAGAAGGTGGAAAAAGTGAGCTGAGGGCTTTTGTCATCCTTGGACTCCTTTGTCTATAAAGTTGCAAAAAGACTTCTACCCATAAGCTTTGAAAGTGAAGAAAGGCCTCAAAAGGGAAGCAGGGGAAGAATAACAAGCCATCGAGTTTGCGACTCTAAACAGTGAGTGAAGCCGGTTTTCCATTAGGCGATCCTATTCACGCAATGCGAAGCGATGATTGTTTACACATGCGTGTCAAACAGGTATCGAGCTACGATATCCATCTTAACTCTTCATCCTATCCTGATGAAAGTTATGCTCGAAACGTCAAACTTATATTTCTTTCCAAGGTGCAAAATCATGCTGAACACTACATTGATTACCATATTGATCGCGATGAACAGCCGCAGCGATGGATTTCGCTCGTGAACGTATGCGAATTTGCTCAACAATTCAAAAAACTGGCTGTAGCGGCAAAAATCAGAATGCTTTTGGAAATGCTCAAGATTTAGGCTCAAATGAAGATTAATGTGCTGTTAGAAAATACTTTAAAATTGCTGCAAAAACTCTTAAACGATGTATATAGCTAAGCATTTGAAAATCGTAGACAAATACACATTGTATCACAACCTTGTTGTCCAAATAATTATTTCAGCAAAGATTTTTGTCTGACTCATACTAAAAATAGGCTCTCCTACCTCACCCTGTAGCGGTATCGTTCACGCGCACACCATTTATCTTAATGCACAGTCTACATACTTGTTAGACCTAGAAATAACTCACGTCATCGATGGACAAGAAGAAAACAGTAGTCTGGCTGTACATAATAAATGTAGCTATTTTCTTACATTTTTTGAGTGCTATCGTTATTACCTAGTACCAATAAGAATGTTACTCGAAGAAGTTTCTTCTACATCTAAAATGGCTTTTTAAACAAAGACCTGCATTTGATTGAATTCATAAAATGTAACAAACAGCTTCAACCAAAAGATTGCAATGAAGATTCATCAAATGAAGTTTCTGCAAACCGAGACACAGAAATTGCTTGTTGTTATTGTAATTAGTGGGACCAAGTATGCGTGACGTAAGTAGTCACATCCTTTACCTGAAATATCTGATAATGCCAGCTTGCCAACTGCAACCACTCATTGAAGCTGCATTCTTGATACCTTGAAGTCTAAACACAAACTGAAGGCATGCTTGTATTTGGTCCAAATTTCAAAACGAATTTGCTAACGATGACTGCGTGGGTGAATCCTGTTTTGCACTGATATCTAATGCTGCTCAAATTTATGCTAATACCTTTTACGGCATGCAACTGACTTAGCTGCACGAATACCGGATAAGGATCCCACTAACAGAGAGCTCTGAAGTCCCTTTGACCTAGCATCTCTCCGCAGTCCTTCCCTGCGATTACCTCCTTATCTGCAATATTTTATGGTGCACAGTTGGTAAGATTATCTGTGCCACCGCATCCCGAGAAGATGGCTTTTGCAATAATTGCCTAGTCCCCGTCACAATAAAGCTCTTAAACTATTGCATCAGACCAGAAGAGGTGCATTAATTTCGCTTCATACTGCTCTTCTCGATTAACGATATTTATTTGACAATCATGCTGGATTTGAAACTTGTGAACTAATAAGCTTCTTATAGTTTTTTATTACAACTGATTTATGCAACTAAAACGACTTGAAATTTGGCAACCTGTCACATTCAAATTTGATAAGGAAAATTTTACATGTCAAACAGCTAAAAATGGAGAAGCAAAGAATTGTTATGACAGGGATTCAACCGGTTACCATGGTGATGATGTAAATAAGTCTTTGTGATGAAGTCGTCGATTTTGTTTACCACGTGCACCTTGGAAAGGTTTCCAACTGGTGTCGTCAAAGAAATATCAAACAGGATGCTGAAACCG
Source organism: Rhopilema esculentum (assembly GCF_013076305.1). The sequence goes on from NW_027018659.1 coordinate 479,814, forward strand.
AGAATCCTCCCAAACAGATTGAGTCATATTCAAGATAAACATGATAGTTGGGATGATGTAACCGATCTGCACAGTCAACATAAAGAGAGAAGAGAATGAACCCTGTGGGATCACTTTTAGAAGTTGCATCTTCTTTTTTATGAAGAATTTGCATTTTCTTTATTACGATACTTTTATTTATCTGTCAAGAAATAAATCGTGTTTTCAGTTCCTATGTTTATAAAATGAGCTCGTTCAGAGTACTATTCAAATAATGAACAAGCAAAAAAAGTATCGAGAAATCTACACATAACAATCTTCTTGATAACTACTAAAACATATATTTAGGAAAGTATTTCCATAATTCTAAATGTGCTATGCATGTCACAGTTTTAAAACACTAAATTCAGAGAACCGCTTCGAAAAATCCATAGAATAGAATCTTAGAAGCATGCTATTGAAAATGTTTTTAGTTGGATTGTAGTTGGAAGAAATTGCAAATACAGTGAAACGTTGCTCTAGCATTATGTTGGAGTCCTACTTCGCCCTTTTTTCTCTAGAGGCACTCACAAAAACTAGACGCATTCACTGTGGAAAAGATATGTCTACGAAAGATCTTTATTCTAGCTTCAATACTTAAGTCACAAAAATTTTAACGCAAACACTTAAAAAATAGAAATGTTATGGGCAGTTCAACGACAGTAGAGATGGCCGACGTCATAATGATGTTAGGTTGATAATAAAAACCGAACAAGTTACCTCACATGGCCAAATTCTGCATACAGCTGTTGTATAACCAGTTCATGCAAATGCAGTGATGTCGTTTGAAAAGTATGTAAGCTGCTCAAAATTGCATCCATTTACATTTTCGCAGTACAATAGACCTCTATCCCTAACGATTCCAGGTTCATTGTCTTTGATGAAATGTTTGCTAATGGATTCTGCAGTCAACTATGAAAGTATATTTCATCATTGACCTAGCCAGGCATTGCCCTCATTCTTGTTTAGTAATACTTGCCTTCAGCAAAAGCTTACACTATCAATGACAGGATAATTCTTTATTCAGAAGATTCAAATGAAAGACAATGTAAATAATAGTATAGAGAAATAAAGCGAGTCACTTTCCATGACATTACCTTGCAGAATAGCTGAGCTCTTACCTAATTCAAAGATCTCGTTTGAAATATCCTGATCTTGTTTCGCCTCTCCTCTCCTGTCAATATGACCATTCCGTTTTCGATATTGTCAAATTCAAAAAACTCATTTAAAATTCATGCTCTGCGGCCACTTGCCTTGAAATGGTGACCTCAATTGGCTCCTTTCGTGGAATTTTATTTTTTGTTGCCAAAACAGCTTCTTGCAGATTGTGCTAACGAAAATGCAAATATCAACGGGCATAATTTTCTACGGTCCTAAAGATTCTTGATATTATTTCTGAAAGCATGCCTTGACAGCGAAATTTGCTTGTGTCGTGAGGCGGAAAACCTGAATTACCGGTCCGGACTGCCAATGGTCTAGAAGAAAGGAACGAGTTTTAAATTTTGGGCAAAAGTAGAAACGAAGCAATAGGTTATTTCTATTTTATAGGTCTTCAGAGTTTTGTCCTATTTCAATCAGATTTTCCAAACATTTAAGATTATGTTAATAGCCAAATTTAAATAATACGTCTTGCCAAATATTCACCGTTTAAATGTAGTTCTTAATTTCTTAACTGACATTAATGCATTTATTTGAAAATAGGGCCCTTCAAATATTCACGTAAATTTAACGACATTATACACATCATATTTATATTTAACTTGGTTTGATTTGTCTTCCTTTTTCAGTTCTTTGTTGCTTTATGAAATTTTAAAATCTTTTAACATCAAAAGAGAAGTCAAATCTATATGATTCTTGTTAGGTTTTAGTTAGTTTATTTTTGGTATATTTAAAGAACAAAAGCATGGAACACAGAATGAAAGCAAGAAATAAAACATTATTCAAAGCAAGATTTTTTAAGTGCATTGCTGTAAGTTGTGTTCGTAGCAAGAGTTTTTCCGTTATCTGATTAGAAAACAGAGCTTAAACCATTGCAGGTGAAAAATGATCCTCTTTCTGACGAGTTATCTTTTCAATACTGACATTATGCTTCATGTGTTATTAGCTCCATAGCAATTAGCATTCACTGGAAACCGAGGCACCATCACTTCAGTAAGCTGCTTTTAATAATCCTCATCCAAACACATCCTCTGTCAATTTTTATAAAATTTCATTTCATGGTTGAAACATACCGAACAGACAAAATTACGACTGATTAGACAACGTTTTAGTTTAAAAACAAACGATTATATATATTTGAATTCTTTAGTTTCACCCATATTTGTGAACAACAAAAGGTTCTATGAAATATACTTGAATATTCTTAGCTGCTCCATTATTATCCCTTTTGATGAAGACTTATGAAGTGATCTTGCAGCGGCTGAAGGGCCTTTCTTTCTTTATAAACACAAACCAGATGGATAACAAAGAAACTTGTACTCCAACCTTTGATGACAACAGCAGAGGAGTACGCACAGGTGTGTCAGTCAATTCAGTTTAATCAATTTTGAATATGAGCACCAGGAATCACCTACCTTTTGATAAGGTAAACTTCTACAGAAATCCTTTGTGAAAGAAAACACAATCGAGTAAATGTCAAGAAGAATAGCTTTCATTAAGATATGTGAAGAAAATGTCGCCGTAAATTCAACATAATGTATGGAGCGAATAATTATTTTTCAAAATATCACATTACCAATTCATGATGTTTATGGAATAGGATTTGCATATTTGATGAAATTTATCAAGTGTTTGCCACCAAACGTTTTTATATTCCGGCTTCTATAACGTTTGAATTCAGGTAACATAGGTAGAATCTCCATGAGCCTCATTACACGCTGCTTTTGCACAATCATCCTGCTGTCACAAAATTAATTTCCTTCTTCGCTTTTTTGTTCAATTTTCTTAGGTTATTCTTTCTCCTTCCTGGCAAAGGACTGAAATTAAAAGTCTCTGTAAGATTCTATTTCTAATGAGGATTTGAGTCGGAAGGTCCTAGTCGGAACTTCTTATCTACTATTGCTAAAATGATGTTACTGAAAAAATAGCGAGTGACGTCACACTTAAGAACTCTATTAGCGAGTGTGAAGAAATTTAGAGGAACAGAAGGCGATCGGTTCGATCACACACAATAATCATTATCAGGTTACAGCTAGATCACATTGGAAATCTCTGCTTGACAATTTCTTCAATGCCTCCTTGGTGTAAAATTTTGTCCATTAGCAAGGTATTGGGGCCATTCGTTGTTGCTGGCAGGAAAGTGTTGATGGCATAAAAATCTTATTCAAAAACGTTGTTAAACTTATAAATCGGTGGACTTCTGGAGATGTGAAAGAAGCTGTTCTACCCACCCAAAAGCACTTTGGTTGGTGTAATCTTGAATCAAGCAAATACTTATAAAAATCCACAGATAGACAACTAAAATTGCTTTCTTATTACATCCCTTCTCTTTTGCCAGAAAGTCATTGAGAAAAATTATCAGAATCTCTGAAAACAGGGTTTAGTATCTGTTCCAGATTTTATTAAGTATATATAGAGAAATTGGAGTTCAATATTCAGTTTAAGAGAGTCAGAATTCGGTGCAGGGTCTGCGCCACGGGGTGGACTGGGGTGAACATGTTAAACTAGTACCCAAACTTTTATAAGCTGTAAGGATTGTAAAGTGCCTCAATGTCTGACGAAAAGTTGGGAAACCTAGTTCAAATTACAATTGATCGAGATATGGCAGATAAAATAGACAAAGGAAGCCTCATTAATAAGTTTAAAACCATTGCTAGCTAAAAAATTACCCCTCTGAAAGTAACTTTTATGTTATTAACTTTTATGTGTGTAAACCTTTGCCTATGAAATTTAACTCTTCTATTGAGGGTTTCAACATATGTCAAACTTGGTTATCAATAACGAGCGCGACTTCTCGCACGGCGCTGCACCGGTTTCTCACCCTGACTCCTTTATCAGCTCCACCCCTTCATTGTCCACCCCACTATTTTGGGGCTGGTGACGCTTTAAAAGGTAAGAAATTTGTGTTAATTTCTAAAATTGGTCGTTATTTCTATAAACTAAACTTTCTTGCGAAAGGCTGATAAAAAGTCATAAACTTACTTCAGTACACAAGTACCATTCAAAAATGCAGACAATTGAATGTGATACTCTGAATGGCGGCCCTTGGATACCTCATGTTGTCGATAATGCTCTTGATATCGTGCTAATAAAGGAATGATGATATTTGTGCATCTCAGTATTGGGCAACTCTGATGGAAAGTCGTACAGCCAGCATGTCTCAATTTAAGATAGATTGCTGTTCACTTGCAATGAATAATTAATCATCATATCTCTTGGATTCCTCTCTACTCAATACTGTAACAATCAAAAGCTACAAAACAAAAGGCTAGAGCCGATCTCACATCTGATATATGGAATAGCTTTAGATTGAATCCTACCACATCACACTTGGCTGACGCTTCATTAGCCACATGGTATTGAAGTAATCTTATTGTTTATTATTTGACAATGTTCTTATGTTCATAATCTTATTCATCCATACATAAGTATTGGCGTAATTCTCTCATTGATAAATCATCTTATGGTATAGCAATCTCGATAACAGACAGTACGTTACTTTGAGAAAGAATCCTGGTACTGATAATACAACGATTTTAGGCAAACAAGAGAAGCACAAAACGGTAGCAAAATAATCGCAAGAGTAGACATGGGTTTGATTTTCTGCACTGACAGCAAAATTCAGCGAACAGGATATTTCTGCCGAGATAACAAGAAATTCTTTCAAGAAATTCCGGTTTCTATTCTATCATTTAGAAATAATAAAGGATCTTGAAAGGATTTTGATAATTTTGAAAGTATTCATTACTGCTTCTTTATTTTTAGTTCGATTTCCCAGCTTTGAATGTCACCAATTCAAAACTGTGCAAAGCTCTAAGTCAATTGGTATTAAACAAGGATTTATAAATTTTATGGATATGCATTCGTGTTAGAGAAACTATGAGTTGCATTCAGCATTTACTGCATCGGCTGATAAAAATAGATAATGTTAAAATGTATTTTGCTTACCAGTAATTTAATAGCTAAACTGAAGAACAGATTTTGTTAGCAACAATGAATGTAACAAAAAGTAAAAAAGCCTTATTTGGTTAAAAATAAAACTATTGTAACATATCAACTTATAAAAATTTTGAGAACACAAGGTCAATTATTACAACTTTGCAATTATGTTTTAAGGGACTTTCTGCATTTTGTATGAAACAGATTCAATTGTTTGCCAAAAATGCATAGGCATAAATTTTGCTTGCATCAGCAAATTTAAAAACAGTTCTGCAAAGGCAGCCATAAGAGGTCAGTTAATTCTGTAGACTAACAGGGAGTTGTATAACGGTTAATGTTGGTGCTAGAAGATAAAATGAATAAGAGAAAGAAGGGGGCTATGACAATTATGGCTTTAAGAAATATGATGATTCAATTTCATTGAGTAGGCTGGTAGAAGTGACACAAAGAAATAGATTAAGCTATCCCTACCGAAAAAGAATTTACTTGTATTTGAACCTCAAGTCATGTTATCGACTGTAGAAAAAGCTCCCCTTTGCCTGAAAGACGCTCTAACACTGAATTTCTACCCTCCTTTTTAGAGAGCCTCTGCTTCGAATGCATATAAAATTTGATGTATTTTGTAATTCTCAGCGACACTCCTGTTCAAGACATAAATACGAAATGGTGGGACTCAGCGCATCTGAAAGGGAAAAGGAGGTTTCGGGGTTGCAAGGGTAAGATGACTTTGCGGTTCTTTTCTAATTTGAAACTCAGCAACAAGACAAATTATTTGTGAAATTGTCTTCAAAACGGTTAGAATCTCAATCAATGGAATTTCAGGAACACAAGGCTGAAGTCCAGACCCATCCCAGACCTATTAGAAATGGCACATTCCTCATCAGCCATTCCGATTCGTTAATGATCAACGAATGTTCCCTTTGAATATTCCATAATCAGTTTTGGCGTTTAAAGGTGATGTGTCTTATGTAGCAAACAAGCAATATAACAAGGTTCAAGACCCACTAAATCACTATTCTTTTCTGTTGAAAATATCTCAGTACTGTTTTTCACCAGTAGATAGATTTATAGTTGGATATTCAAATTGCTTTAAGTTGTAAATAATTAGAAAATCGTCGAAAGCCACTTACCTGCTTGAGTTTGTATCTTCTTTAAACCAAACTTCTCTACCTTACAGTTGCATTTTAAGGACCTTAACCAGAATGTAATTACATTTGAAGGAGCCAAAAAAGTTTCCTGAAACCTCACATACGATAGCCAAGTCTAGCCGCACTTCGAGATATCCTTTATGTGGTCTGAGAAGCCGTATCTACAATTCCTCCAACATTTAGATTTCCAGATCAATGATAAGACAACCTAATTGCATTAATGTTGAATTGAAGCAAATCACAGCTTAATATGTATAGTTTTTGAATTTTTCCAGACATCAAATTCCACAGTTGATTTAACACTGTCTTATTAGTTGATGTAAGGCTGTGGTTAGAGTTTCTCTGGCGTCATATACGGGAAATATGCAGGGTTTTTACAATAACATTCTGTATTTCTTTCACGTTGTGTTTACAAATTTGAGATTCAGTCTCCATCACAAACCAGACTGAAGGATGGACACTCGGAGTAAACATAGCAAAAGATAATATATTAAAAATTATTGCACTTGTTGTACAAGTAAGAAACATTATGTCCTGCCATAAGTTTGAGAGAATAACTAATGAAATTAAGAAAAATAGAATGAAATTGTATTGCAGACATTTAAGCAAAAATGAGGGGATGTTGTCGGTAGAGAAGCGAGCTTTCGATAGTCTCTTTGAGTTGACAAATTCAGCATCATCACCCTTCAATTGTTGCCGGAGAGTACAAGTAACTTAATTTAAATCCAATTGCTGACATTAGATTATTCAGATTACAAGCGGGTCATGAATTTTTACTAAATCTAACTAGCTTAACTTAACCTAGTTTATGCAGAATGTCATCTCACAAACTTGTCATTTTAAAAGTTTATCAATTTTATAAATGGCTGCCAATTTTTCCTCGTACAAGTTCAAGCTATTTCAAAGCCACGTTGTTGCATTACACGGCACGAAAGGCAAGCTAGTATATTTATGGAATAATTATGCAACGTAGCCTGAATGATTTAATTCACCTTTAACAGTCAGAGCACAGATTCAGCTCCAAAGATTGTCTCGATCTTTTGCATTGTTCATTTTTGAGTAAATAAATCTTGTTTTGATAGTTTGCTGTCAATTGCCACTTACAGATCGCCAGAGACGTTGGAATCATTTCAAAGTTAAAGAATTTTGGTAAGAAGGTTCACTTTGTCTCAGAAAAGAGACACTTAATCTCTTCGAAATGATCTAGGAAAAATTGCATTTTTTAACCTTTTCGGGCATATGTCCCTGTTCTCCCCCTATACTCCTCCTGTTCACTCCCTGTTGCCGCCTTTTGGCCCCCTATTGCCCCCTGTTCTTTCCCTGTTCTCTCCTTTTTCTCCCGACTCTTACATGACGAGCAGCAACACAAGTTTTAGGCCATCCAATCCCACATTGCATCTTGGACGTCAGACCAGAGGCCTACCCCCAGAGGCCTACCTGCCCCAAAAAATACTTAGAAAAAACCTCTTATTATAGAGGTTCCTTATGCAAGACTTTTGAAAATTGCTACCTTTCTAGGGTAAAATGCCCCTTCCAACTAGTAAAGTGCCCCTTGCGACATCACTGCATTGCATTAAACATTCATCGGACAATCACATTAGAGCGTATGCTGTAAGAGATTCGAAACAAAGGAAAGAGATAAAAGGAAGCAGAACAAAATAACACAAAATCAGGGGCTTAGAATATGTTTCCACTTCTGGACAGTACCCTCAAGCTTTGAAAACTAAAAAACAAGTGGGAATTCGGGTAAGAAATTTAAGTGAGTGTGTTCTGACAAAAAGCTTGGTCTAAGCCAATGAAAACATAGAACAGCAGAATGATATGTCAGCATTTCATCAGCAGTTTAAACGATCGTGCATCGATCTACATTGACTATGCATGAACTAATGAGGTATTCACCCTCTTTTGACATGAACACACTGCCTTAAACCATTACACAATAGCTATAATTAACCAAATTGAAGAATAATGGCCAATATATGGAAATTATGAAGTGTTGATTCTACATATTGTTACGTCATTTTAAGCTGTGGAGACACCCTAATTAATATTCCACTTCATGTTTGTTATACAAAGTCTGCCCCTTTGGTCTTGTTCTATTTGACCAACCTAAGCAGCTTAACAGCCAAAATTAATTCTCAATAGAGCAGCCTTGGATAAGAAACCGCTAAGGCTATTAGCAGGAGCGATTTATTAAAAACAATACAGATTCTTTTTAAAAGTCGCAAGAGGAAAGCTTTTGAATACACGATTACGATAAACTATGTTTATGAAATATCTTCCAAAGAATACTGCCTTGCATTGGCACGCACAGGAAGGAAATTCAAATGGAGACAAGGTATGGTATGCGAGGCCACTTGAATGCACCAAGTTGCAAAGTTTATAAACTCTTTTAAAGCAAGGAAGCTTTTAGGCATCATATTGTCGCTTGACGGACGTTGCAGGAATAAGGAAGGACCGTTTGCAAGGTAAACCTTTTTTGACGATTGTCATATTTTCAGTTTGTTATCAATTCGTTTTGTTGTGCGAGATTAATCAAATTTAAGTAACAAATTTTGGTCACCGTGGTTATGGAAATGATTGTCGTATAGTTGTTTTAAGAAAACAATTTTCAAATAAAGGGTGCTTCTCTTCTCGGTAACCGGTTAAGTTCAGTGGATGGTTTGCAGACACTGTGTTTACACCTGTTTTAGTTGCTTTATATGTTCATCTAATGCATTTCGTTCTCCTTGCCTGTGTATTGGAAAGCATCTTCTGGCAAACCGAGCATCGAAGTGCGAATTGTAAGAAATAGCGAAAGGCAAATGTTATCTTATATTCAAATCTCAGACAGCAACATGTAACCACATTAATTTGGGCTTTTATGTGGTTCCCAAGAGAAAAGAATCAATCAAAATGTCTGAAATCATTTTATCCTTCTCCGATATCCCCTCGCCCCGCTGTTTACTTTCCTTTCAATAGAAAATTGGCCATAAGCACTACCTTTATCATCAATTAAGAGTTTGTTATTGGAATTTACAATCTGTAATTTTTGGTAGATAATCAGCCAATAAAAATGATGTACAAGTATAATTTTTCTTTCTGTTAAAAGGTGTGGTTGTGGTGTGCTTGTGACAATAAATTAATGGAATGATTGTACAAAAGTAATCATTTTGGCTTTCCAAAACACCGCTTTCTCATGAATCAGGCTTGAGCTTTGAGCTCTGCAGATAATCGTTGTCGGGAACACGATACCATGTTTGACATTTCACTTTCGATGACGTCAGATCGAGAAGGCCCCTCGTAGGCAAGGGCTATTCGACATCAGTTTGTTTGTGGTTCTTTGAATAATAGGGAAGTGTGTTAATCCAGCTTGCTTTTCAAACATATTCATGTAATTGGCCATTTTGCAGTTAATTGGTCATTAGTGCAGCCTGTTCTATGCAAAACAGTAGCAGAGAGAGTCTGTTCATTGTAACCGGTTGAATTGGACCGTCGAGGGCTTACTGTGTTTTGAAATCCTACGCGTTTCGATGTTGCAAGTATGAGCACCTCTTTGTTACGACTGAATGCAAATTTACGCTTCTTATCCTGAGAATTATCTGGTCTACAACAGGTTTACGGATCTCTATGCTCTGAATCGGAAAAAGGTTTTCTACGTATGTCGTCTGGAAGAAATTCAACAAATCAACTACTTCTGGCACCCGAATAAAGGAAACACCCGGAGGAAATTGGAAACCTGGATCAATTGCTGAAGTAAAGCTTGTGGTATTGCAATACACAATATAAAATCGAGGTATGTAAGATTTTCCAAATACTTAAATACCCGGTATCGAAAAGTTTGCCAAAATGCTTTTTCGATGCCAACTTTATTTTGTTACGATTGGTTGAAACAACTATAATGATTCTATAATTTTATTTTGGTTGCGTCTCTAAACACTTTCACATACGTAAAAATTAAAGCTTGTCAAACTCACATTTTTTATAAACTGGCATGAGAATACAAAAGCTGTGACCAAGATATGACACTTTTTAGCTACCTTTTACAACGACACTATACAGAAACTGATATGACTATTGAACTAAATTTCGCAATTCTCTCAATTGATTTTTTTAGAAAGGTTTGCTCGAAGTTTATTTGCCTTAAAGTGTTGAGACAAACAAGTTTAAGAAATGTGGCATTATCGGCATGTGTAGCTCAAACATTGGTGTACACAACCTAGGCCTAATGCTTTGTATTCTTCGTGGTCGAAAGAAATCTGAAATGAAAGATTTGCCATTGTAATTATTACCACATGCCAGCCATAACACATCCGCTCTAAACCACGAGGGTTTCGAACGCTTCACGTATGCGCTTTTTCCTTCGTAGAGGCACAAGGAAGGCATCTAATCTACTTCATACCGTATTGTTCATGAATTGAATTGTTTTGAAAGCTCAACAATCTGTTTCCCCTTATCATGACCCTTCTTTATAACATGATTCTTTATAACATTTTTTTCTAATTTTGTGGTTCCAAAGAGCTTTTTGGATTTAACCTTGGTCTAATGAGCCTACTGACAGTCCTCTTTTTAAAACCTATTTATGATCCATGTCTCAAAATTGATTCCCGTGGAATGCTATGCCCTTTAATTTTTATAAACTTTGGAATACTTTGTTTTTTACTTGTCATGCTTCAATTTAGTCTAGATGGATTCGAGGAAAAGGCTTTTGCACACATTTACCTTGCTTCAATTAAAAGAGGTGCTTCTTCTTTCCGCGCTACCTTATTGCTAATCCAAAAATATTTGTACAACGGTACATGGGTATACACTCATGGCTAGGCAAAGATTATTTGATAGAAAGACTGCATAAAATGCAAACAAGCCAATATTTGAAAATTGATTGACGAGAAATAAAACAGAGCTTTACGTACCGGGAATCACAAGCATAAGCATTTGTCAGAATGGTATAAACAATTCTCGTACTGGGAATCTTGTTGCTGTTGTTGCTGTGGCTTGAAAAAAGTAGCATTATGTTAGTTCATTCCCTTTAGTTTAATGTGGATGCTCAAACTCTTTTTTGATTGCATGTAGTGCTTATCACAGTAGCAAAAATTCATATTTAAAGCATCTTTGTGATATCTTGAACCTGCAAGCAACATATTTCGGCTAAGATTCTCGTTTAAAGTTTATCTTACCTTATGCAAATTGAAACTTCGATTGAATCGGGTTTAGGTCCTACAGATTCGCCAACGGACAAAAAGCTACAAATTCGCACATTTTTCGACATTTCTAAGCTTCAATAAGAAAATGATGACGTTGCTTTCCATCTCAAAAACCAAATTCCTTCATTGACGTGAAGCCATCGAAGGCACAACTTGGTGAAAAATAGAAATGAATATAATGGTTTGCACATTAAAGGAGGTACAAATTGTGTTACAATACAGCATTGGAACAGTGCTGAATTTTCCTATAGATAGCTGAGGTATGGCACGCCGTAGTGGACAAAAGGTTGTTGGGAAAATATACTAAATACGAATCTCGGACAACCAATTTAAATCTTGGACAACAACTTCGAATCTCGGACAACAAATTTAGATCTCAGACAGTAAATACAAATCTCGGACAACAAATTTAGATCTCGGACACTAAATACAAATCTCGGACAAACAAATTTAGATCTCGGACACTGAATACAAATCTCGGACAACAAATAAAAATATCGGACAACAAATTCGAATCTCGGAAACGAAATACCAAAACTGAAACATCAAACATGAAGCTCAACTTGTACAAATTTAATCTGAACATACAAATATTTTCTCAACAATATTTTGTCCACTGCGGCGTGCCATAAAAGAGGTAACGGTTAAGGAGAAGGGTGAGATGCGTCGTTGTCGATTGAGAATCGTGAGCACATCTAGAGACTGTGACTACCGATGCCCTCAAAGGGGCTAATGCCCCTTCAAAAATTCAACAGAATCAAAGTTTCCAAGGAACAATCCGGTTTGTTCTTATTGTTCTCAAACGATAGTGCCGCTCCAACAACTTTATCCTTCCTACAACACTGGTGAAGTTTCTCTAAGAACCATTGTTACGCCATTGTGGAATGAAAGGCAGTGATATTTATGCTTGCTTTTCCCGTAAAACTGTTGCAATTAATCGACCTGCTTTAAGTTGTGAATTCATTCAAATATAGCTAAAAATTTCCTCGAAAATTTAAATTATGTCGATAATTTGCTGTTTTTGATTCATTTAAGAAAAACGACAGATTTTTATCCGTCCAGTTTCAGAATACTTTGGCAGCGTTGGGTCTGCGGGGATACAACTGAATGCAAATGCCTCTTCTAAATGACCTGAAACAAGCTTGGACCTCGGAGCTCACCACTTGTTTGACGATTGAATCTCTTTTCAAAATAAGGCAGTGGACGATCTTCTGTTGGAGCACTAGACAGTAAACAAACGCCCCTCTGCATTGTTCGAGCTCTTGCTTCTGTTCTGTACCTTTTCCTGAATTCTGACACAAAACTGATACAGGTGCACCAAAAGATATAATATGAACCAGTGAGACTTTGAGCTTTATCAAGAATTTTCTAGGGGCAGACCATAGTCAGACCTAGCCTTCTTGCTAAACTTGCTAAAAAGACCTGTCGCTTTTAAAATCATTAGGCTGTCAGCCTTAGCCTTCGCAAACACCCGCAAATTTTCATTATCTGTTGCCTGTCATGATAACAGACCAATGTTTTAGCTATTAACAGAGCTGTTCGAATCTCAACTACGAGAAAATTATAACTAAGTTTATTAGTTTTCTGTCTGGGACTCAATCTACCGAATAACTTGCTGAACTACGACTTGACAACAGATGAACAAATTTACACGGATATTCATTTCCAGATCATCTTTGGTTAATCTTTAACTGGATTCCGCGGAAACAGAAAATTTGATGCTTTGTAAAAAGCATCTTGTTTATAGCAACAGCAGTTTGGATGTGTAAGACGGTGGCAAATGAGAGAAGTCGCTTTCAACATTGACAGGTCAGTGAGCACACAAAGGTAACGCCAGATTATTCAAGAAAAGAGTTTCACTAATGTATTTACAGAAAATTTTCTAGTAAATCTAAATGCAGTGTTAGCCTAGTTAATGTTTATAGTTGAAAAGGCAAAGAGAGCTCTGATTGAATAAATGTTCTATCCATGTTACATGGGTACCACCTGTCACTTTTATTTTTGTGTCAATGATATCGACGTGTACTCTTTGTACATTAATCACCTTTTGATCGATGGTAGTAGGATACTATGAACTGAGACATAAATGCTTCCTTCTTACCCTGCTTATGTTTTGACTACATGATTGATGACTTGGTGCTTGATTCCAGGGTTAATCGGCTATTCTAGATGGATAATAAGATAAATTTTCGCTTTAAAACAAATATCAGAACTGGTCCATCATTCATCAAAACCTTCATTGAAGTTTTCTGAAATGTTAATTCCTGAAATATTACAGCAACAATGAAATGGTCTTAGCTACTTCAAAAATGACGTTTTCTCACTCAAATAATACCAGACTGTAAAACCACGATATTAAGACCAATAAAGCACTTTAATTACAAAAAAAGGTTTGGCGTTCATAATTTCATGTATTTTCATTTCAAACAATTTGATTTCTACATATTTTTTATATATTTATTTATATTGTCGTACTTTTTGTGAAAGAGAATCCAAAAAACCTTAATTCTAGACAGAAAACCTTACCTGTTGGCCATTGCTTGATTTAATATTTTTCCACATTTTGGCACAAAAGTTTCTATTAAAATTTTAAATTGAGGTTAATTTAAAAATTTTGTTTTGATACGAACAATGGTGTAGAGATTCTATGCAGTTGTAAGAAAGAAAGTGAATATGGTAAAAGCAACGTACGTTTGGTGTAGTTTTACATGCGCCTGATTTTCAGTACAGCCAACAGTCAAAGCTCTGCGTGAATGGGGGGAGGTGGGAAGCTGAATATGTTTGCTGTATATGCCCCTTTCTATCTATTTCCACCTGCTGAAGGCTCTGCGTGCGTGGGAGGAGATGGGGAGGCTAATGATGCCCCATTTTATCTACCCACAAACTCTTAGCCTACAACGGTTCTGATGTTTTTAAAGATTGCCTTCCATGTTTCTAACTGTGTTTATATCGGTGCGATACGATTATCAGATAATCGTCTGTGAATAAAGACAGTTAAGATCTTAAGGGACGACCCCGGAAGTGCGATTAACCCCCGTCTTTTCAAGGGTAAAAGAAACCAAGCAAGCCAAGTTCCTCACTTTTTGAATGGAGTTAAATGCCAGATAGATATGAGATCAAACAGGCACGGTCATAACAACAATTTAAAAGCAAACAGTTTCGCCCAATTCGTTGCGCCAAAGAAAAGTCCTCCGTTGGCAATTTATTTGCATGTTTCACACGGATGAAGCCAAGGAAAGACAGTGTTGCAATTCTACGAAGCCATACCGACAATAAAGATTTGTGATGCCGTCTGCCTATGGCCTAGGATCGAATGTCTGGGTATGACGTCAGAGGTGGATACGAACGAGGTATCACTTCGCCGCTTGATTTGATCTGATCTTGCATTTGTAAACACTTCTCTCATTACTTTTCTGCGATACGAGGGTCGTTAGTATTCTTATGAAAACCAAAAGGACATAATTTGCTTAAATATTAGAGAGATTTTGCGTTCTTTGCAAAAGTTTGACCACAAGAGACGTCTTGCCAATCGTTCATGGTCGAAAACAATAAAAAGGAGCATTCAAGAATTCTTTCAAGAATGCAATGAAATGAAAAGAGAAAAATTTCACACGCTGGTTCATATGGGATGGTGAAAGAAACGAGTGAGAATTTTCGCACTTTACCCCGTATTCCTACAAACTTTAATGCAATTGCCAAAATTTACCGAATTACGCTGTCGTTTCGCTTTTCTGGAGCATACCAGGTATAATGGTAAGGTCTGCATTTTTCATATTTTACGTTTCATGCACTTTATTGGCAGCCTTTTAAATCATTGCTAAACTTCAACATGAATTCAACGGCTAGAGGGCCTGTTTCAAAGCTGTTTGCAAGCAAACTACAGTAAGCATTCATGCTTCAACTATATGCATGAACCCTACAGGAAATTAGCTAAATTCTTCTAGCAAATTGATAGAAAAATCGTGCATTCGTGCCATTTGATGAGAAGTTTTCACGTCAATGGCGAGTTTAGTATCATCTGAACATCTGAATGATAGCGAGTTTAGCCGTAGAATCTATTGCCAAAAGTGTGATGCTGTCCAATGAACAAAGGATAGGTCGAAAAACAAGTCACGTATTAGGAATTAGGTAATCAAGAATTAGGTTTTTAAGTCTAGAGTATTTTGAAAGGGTTCAATCATGAAAGTTTGCCTCAATCAGAACTTAGGTGTCAGAATAGCTTCATGGCCATTAAAAAAATTTGCGGATTGTTAGACTTCCTTGGTTGTTTAGTTAGATCTCGGTATACTGCTAGCGAACTATTACAAGCAATTGACTAAACTCAAAAAATGACTAGGCCTGTGACCCCGAGAAAACCAGATTCAATTAAATTAGGTTTTTGGCATCTTACCGAGAACCACGTCACAATCTTTAACACATTTACAACAAAGACCTCTAAACCATCCATTCAACGACATCCATTCAACGAAGAAATTTAATTGCAAAAGCAGTTGAATTTTAAACGGTAAATTAGTTTTTTCCTACGTTTTAATACATGTATAAGATAATCAGTTATTTAAATCGTTTATCGGGGTTTTCATCAAATATCTTCTATGTTTTTCAGCTGCAGACACAGATTCAATAAATTAATAATTACTTGAGAATGTTTGGTTTTAATTGAAATTTGAAATGTTTGAAAGATCCGATATTCTTTGCGCATTGCAATCTACGTAAGTAATGTTTATTGAAATAAATTTGCCATTGTGGTTTGAGGGAAATTAGCTAGTGTAAAAATTCAAGGAATCTGATAAGTTGTGTTAATTTATACACAGGATTTCACAAAAATTTGAATTTCCAACATTTAATGAAATAATAGTATCGAAATTAAAATATTCGTGTGTAGCATGAATTAATTAGAAGGACTAGATAGCCGACAGGTCTCTCAAAGAAATAAGAGCTCAATCGATACAATATCAACCTGCTTGTTGCAAAACGCTTCAGAAATTGTTGGTTCCCCTCACGGACGATATACCGCTTTGAGGGGCCCTAGGCTAAAATATTTTCTGAGGTCCCATTTCATATAACCTCTCCGTCATACATTGCTACTGTGTTACCAAAATAAAAAGGGTAGCCTCTGAAATAAAAAGGGTAGGGTTCTGAAATATTATGCAATGTAAGCAACTCGACTAATTGTATAACTCCACTAAAGGATATCCCTTTCGGACAATCTGTTCTGCACTGTTGTTTTTGATTTTGAGCAAAAAAACCACCAGTACAGCGTTTTTATTTGTCATAAAAAACATGCATCAACATAATCACAGGTCATTTAGTATAATTCAGCCAAGAATGAAAAGCAATAACCATGTTCTGCTCGTCAAGGCCGCACCCGAAATGAGGATGGAAGTATATGCTTGTATGTTAACAGTATTAGTTGTTGGCTGTGAACTGTTTATCGAATTACGATGTGTTCTTTAAAATATGCTTCCAAGTATTTGTTTTGTAGCTCCAAAGAATCAAAACTATGCGAACAAACTTCAGATATCTTTTATTTGAATGCTACAGGTTTCAATGCATTAATCTTTAAAAAAGCTGTCGGGCAAACTAGAACCGCCATTTTGTTTCTTTATGAAACTCCTTATTATCGCCTCGTTTATGTATTTTTTATGTTAGTTTAACCTCGAAATCATTATGAATTGAGTACGATGAAATCTTTATTTATCTAGAGTATTTGTTCCTTATTTATGTTACTCAATCATGCTGAAAGGTTCAGCTCAAAGACAAAAACAGCGGGTCCAAGCTGGCTCACAACTCAAACAATTCACGGTTGCCAATGAATATTCATGACTTATGAATTAATGGACTTATCTGCAAATGAGGAAATATTAGAATTGGTTACATTTACATTGTTTCAAATCTAACAGTCTGAAAGTTTCTATTTGGATCGTGGTTTCCTTCTTAACGAGAGATTAATCTGTATACCATTTTGTGCCATATATGAAAATCCTTTGTTGGGTATACAAGAGTCCGCTACAAGCAACACAAGAGGCTCTGTGCAACGCCAGCGTATGAATCTTAATCTGCACGTTACCATGTATTCCAAATGTGGTATATTCTAGGCTATAAGATTTAAGATGTATGACGAACCTCAACTTCAAAACACCAAGCTGCTTTTAGAAACATGCTGCTGTTACGATCCTCGGGTCATTTTTTTACCATGCATCTGAAGTTATTAATGTCTGTTTTAGACCAAACACGAAAGAATCAATATGGATGAAAGGAAACCCACGTCACCATTAGGGGTAGAATGCGTAAGGATCAGGCAATTTGACCTTTCTCAACAGCGGCAATGCAGTGTTCCAAGAAGAAAGCTCACGTTCCAGGAAAACAGCCCCCAAAAACAGGAAGAAATTAATCGAATGAATGAAGCTAGGAGGCAACGTACTGGAAATGGAATAATGGCGTTAGAAACCACGGAACATGTTTACGTGAGTCTTTCAATTTGATATTTTGTTCAATTTCATATTATTGCCATTGCTCTTTCTAAAACAGAATTGCTAAATTTACGTAGAATATTCAATAGAAGTCCGGTGCATCAGCTTCTATTCAAATTAAAACGTTATAGAAGAGCAGTTGTTGAAAGAACATATTGATGTTTAAGAATCATCTTAAGCTTCTTTTGTCTAATGGACGAGGCAAAAGAGAGGTTCTTGTCATGTCTTTGGTTGACATTTTGCAGACTGTATACGACCCACCCATTTGCACTTTGCTTGGAATATCTGGAACCAGGACTGTGCAGCTATATTTTCTTTGCTTGCTTGCACCTGAAAACAGTGCTTCGATTCAGGACGCTGGCGCATGGCTCACTACAAAGAGAAGCTTGAGAACAAAAGTTCTGGTTTTCTTGATAATGTTCTAAACCAGTTGATTGATAGTGGTCTTTTTTCAGTCAAGCAAACCAAGCTGTTAATGAATGGTTCTTTTGCTAATTGTAAATACACCTTTAAAAGTAGATATACAAAGAAGTTGGAGCTAGGATAGGATCAGAAAAATTTTAACAAGCTTCAAACTTTTGCATTACGTAAATGCTCCAGTTATCTCTTTGTTCAAGATAATTATAAGCCTTTTAATCTAAATAAATTCGAATTTAAAACTGTTATTCAAGAGCCCTTTGAACTCTTATTGCAAGACAGGTTATACGTAATACTGCCCTTATTCTTGCGTTCATTCAAACAGGTAAGAAGTTCAATTTAGCTCTATATATATTGCAACTGCTCAATTTCCAACCTAAAGTGTATTGGTGTTGTAGCCTATTTGTTGTTATACGTTATGTGGTTTTTGTTTTCAAAAAATAGTCCCATCGACTACGTGACCCGTAATTACATAGTTGTACCAAAAGTGGGATAAAACAAAGATGACAAAGTTACATATATCTTTAGTAATTGTTTAGATAAGGCGTGGGATTGTATTCGTTACGATCTTGTTACATTGAAACTTTTCTATGTTACGTTGAGACTTTAAAGGAAGAAAATGCCGTGAGGAGAAAATGGCCCTGGAACTCATTTTTTGCGAGCGAAATCTCACGACTGTCGAGTCTTTTCTTTCTGTGACATTTTATTTTTCTGCTAGTCGTGACATTTTATTCATTCAACTTTTAACCTTTTTCTAAAGCTGTTTTTCACTTATTTTCCAAGTGATTTTAGTTTCTGGGAAATCGAAAATGCTTAAAATCTATCCCTGTTAACAGAGGAATTTGTAAGCTATAACATGCCCATGTACTCTTTGATATAAGACCAATTTTATATAAGAACACGGTTAAGAGCAAATTAAGACAAGGTTAAGCATAGGCGTAAACTTAGGGGGCTCTGGGGCTTCAGCCCCTCCAGACGAAAACCGAGGGGGGCTGAGCCCCCCATGGAAAATAAATAAGTGCTTTACCAATTTTTAGATTAGTTTGTTATATTATTGGTTTCACGCATAAGATTTGTTGCATTAGATAATTGCGTTTACAGCAAAAAAGTATGAAATTATTGTGAACATAAGGTCAGATCCAACTCGAGGCCAATCCTTCAGAGAGGCTGGAAGCATCAGAGGAAAGCAACGTGCGATCTTCGCTGACGTGATAATAGCGTGAGAAAGAGTACATTTTGGGTGCCTAAATAGAACTGATAATCTCAACCTAAAGAAACTTATTATGATTTAAAAATAAACTTTCAATCATTTCATTTGTGTGTTTCTTCTTCCTCGATAATGAAAAATGCACAGAAAAATCACCTTTAAACCCTTAGCTAATCCACTTTCTATCCTGTGACATCAACAGCTGCCATTAGGAATTGTCATTAATTTTTTTGAGCCCCCCCCCTTCCCCCTGAAAAAAATGCAAGTCTACGCCTATGAGGTTAAGAGCAAATTAAAAACAAGTTGAGGCTGAGCTACTGTAAATCTAGTTTTGAACAATGCTGTGGAACTCCGTTAAGAAATTTCACCTCGAAAAGGGAAAGTTTTTTGCCACCACTGTGCTTTATCAGCAAATACAGGATGTCTCACTCACATTTTTGGCAAATGAGGCCTAAAAACCCTCTAGAGCACACTAGCCAGCAATCGCATTGCATGAACCCTAATTATTCAAGAACATATTGAGAACAGTCAAGCCTCAATTTTTGAAAACTTTAGAACAGCCAGCCGGAACTTCAATTTAATGGTACATATAAAAAAAGAGAATGTACTGTTTATTTTTATGCATTTAGTTTTGGTATTTACTAGATGTTATATATGAAATTGCAAGCTAAAGGGATTTTGCGTTTAAGGGATTTAAAATAAAATGAAGTCCGCATCATAAAACTGATGGCGTCGGTTCCATATACAGTTGTTTTTCTTCTAGGTTATTACAGAGTGCCTTGGTTTCCAAAGTAATATGTTACGGTCTTTTCTTGTAAGATTACGATCATGAAATGGACTGAGATTATTTTCAGTTTTGAAACCTTTGAATTAGACTATGTGTGATATTAGACTATGTGTGATATTAGACTATGTGTGATATTGTTGTTTTCAATAATTTTCTAAGTTTTTTTCGCCATTTAGCCAAGGACGTTGGAAGTTACTAGATCACCAAAGCAATCTCGGTTGCTTGGTTACCAGCGAGAGGATCCACGACCCTTGAAGTACCAGCATCCGTTGGCCTACGAAATACCAAAAAAAGATGATCGCGAAGCTGGTTTCTCATACAAATACAAACAGCCCGTTCATGATGGACTCAGTCGGTATCATGACCAACATAGTCAGTGTTCTGTGTCTTTCGAAAACGCCGAAGGCAGGGACAAGTGCAGCACGGATTACAATTGGGATCAAGTCCAACCATGTAATCATATCTACAATCAACGAAGAGTGAACCAAGCTCCTAATCTAGATTCAGATTTTTTAAATCTATTGAAATCCAAACATTCATGCTCACGGAGACCAGTGAGAAATGGGGATCATTTTTACAACGAAATGACAGACCTGAAACACGGTGTTTGGCAGACTCATGGAACACAGACAAGGAGTTTCAGAGAGGTGGATATTACCCCTGCAAAATGGCAAAGCAATTCGAGAAGCTTTTTCAACACACAGCAAACTGACGATACACTTAACAATGGGCTTTCCATGTTTGAGATAGATGAAAAAATGGACATGCAAAGAAAAGAATACAGTCATGGAACAGAGACAACACGGGAGCAAGGTCATTACCATGGCAACTTCTCAAAAGATGAAAAGCATCATTGTTATGAAAGAATCGTTTCAGAAAATCAGAATTTTAGGAATGTTTTGAGGGAATCGCCGAATATGCAGGGAATCATAGAAGCTGGAAAAATATATGCATCGCCATCAAAGGTTTTTTCGGATGATAACAGTCAGGTGAATAATGAAAATTCCAGCACGGGCAACCTAGAGGGTCACTATAGGAGAAACAATACACCTATTAGGCAGTGCATTGTACGAGAGTTAGATTCAGATCAAATTAAAAGAAATCACACACAAAGAGGAGATAATAAACGTTCTGTTGTTCAGTTTGTACTGACAGGCAGTGGGCCAAATAAAGATAAGGAGGCCGACAATATTATAACATTAATCGACGAGAGCTTTACAGATTATTACGCAGATAAAGGAGGGAATAATAAGTTTATGAGAAAGGGGTTTCAGGATGAAGGGGCGATTAAGAGTGTTAATCGTTGCGTCGGTGATGAGATAGAGAAACAATCGAGGCTCTTATCAATAGAAGACAAAGGTGAAGTAACAGGGGCAACTCCACTGACCAGTGCTGAGGCAGAGAGTGAAAACAAACAAGAATTCGTAGGCTCCTTGAAGGGAAAGACCGGTGTTTCTCATCACGAAGATTCGAGCAGCAGTTATATACAAAAGTCATTGTCTCCTGGAATCAATGCTAACTCAAACAGTCCACAGGCTAGTGGAGGTGGTCACTCGTTCGAGCAGATTAAAAAACAACTCTTTTTTGAGGCACGAATCAAGGATGAAACCACTATTGATAGCAAAACAAAGTTGGATCTGCAAAGTCTGTCTTTAACAAGGACCATCTTCCCGGAGCGTGGAGTATATCAAGGTAAAGACGCACATTGTGAAACGCAATATGGCGACGCTATATTTATCGTCAATAAATCGTTTGGTCAGGTAGTCTGCAACACTGATAAGTGCCCAGAAGAAGATGCTGTTTTGAAAACACCGAAAAGTCAACAGCGATTGAAAAGAGACAATAAATCGCCCTTTATACGAACTGTATATCAAGATTGCGGGCAACGTTCGGTTTCAGGTGAGGACGCAAACAGTTGCACATCTGGAAGGCCAGTCTCTCCCTTTAGCGATACAATCATAACAGCAGTTGCGAGATGCAATTTCGATCGCAAGCGTAATGAGTACATGCGACTGAGGAGACGCGATAGGCGACTGCGTTACTTGTCAGAACCTGGGAAATTTTGTAATTCAACTAAATCGAGTATGAGCAGTAGTAACTCGTCTTGTGGAAGTTCTAACAGTGAAAAGGATTCATTGAGTAAGTTAACGGAAAAGGAGGATCCAACAAGCTTAAAACTGACCGAGAAAGCATTAAAAGCTCACACGATGGCATTGAAAGCGAACTCACCGAACATACGAAGGCGACCAACTCTTGACCAGTTTTTCGGAAAGATTGAGGAACATATTTTGCAGGACAATGCCTCTGATACATCGGAATTTTCCACCAATTCTGATTCAGTTTTGATGATCCAAAAAGCAAATAAATTCAATTTGACTCCTGTGAGCGGCTTAATGAAAGATGGAGCAAAGTTTTCATCTGCATCGTCACGAGCTAAACGCTTGAAGGCCTGGAAATCGAGACACGAAAGACCCCACAAAAATTCTCGACCCTCCGCTTCAGAACTTTTATCTATAAAAACAACGGAGGCGTGTGAGGATACGGAACGTTTTCGTGTTGCTGGCGTGAAGGAGGTTTCATCAGATGGAGAGTCAGGGGGCTCTAGCCTTGACTGCAGTGATTCATTGCAAAATGCTGAGATTATAAACACAGATGGTGGCAACGTTTATTCAGAAAACAAGGAAAGCTCTTACATGTCTAATGCACCAAGCCCGTGCAGTCGCACGAAAACTGTTAGAATAAAATCAGATATAGAAAGTTCGTGTTCAAATAGTTCGCTGGACAAGGTGAAAAATGGAAGGGTTGGCGATTTTCCTGCAGAAAGAATTCCTCTATATGATGTTGACGTCAATGGAAACTTTGAAGAAATAAATCAGGATATTTACCACGATACAAAGTCTTTGGCTCAGAGGATAGCTTTGAAGAAGTGTTTGTGGAACCTGAACTTCTATCTTGTTCACCTTTAAGAGCTAATGTTTTGCCGGACGAGAATTCGAGCCACGTGGGTGACCAAATCCAGGATTCAAAATCCAAGGAATCCATGCATAAACAGCCGGATTCGCTGGACGTTTTCGTTGGCTCAGCCAGTGCCATCCTTGAGCGAGTGAAAAGGCTCCAGTTGAAGTATAATCACAAAACAACCACATCATGTTTTGATGAAAAGCAAGACCCTAAAGGGTTTTCCGTCTCTGATTCTGTTGCCACTGGTGATTTAGATATTAGCCGAGGGAAGGGAGACCACACTCTAATTAAAAAGGGGTATGACAGGGACATAGCAAATGATTTTGAATCTAAGATATCAAATGATGTCAGTAATATTACAAGACTGAGCTGTAATTCTGAGCACCTCCATAATGTACCTGGGGATTTGTTGGAGAAGACGGCGAACAGAAAATTCACAGTACAACTTGATAAAAGGTCAAGTTGCTCATTGGAGGATCTTGGTTCAGGGTTCGGGTTGAGCAAAGTAAGAAGCCCTTGTTTCAGCTCAGAAGAAGATCTTCGAAGTTTTCGGCAGAGGGATGCAAATAGCAGCATGAATTCGTACGAGATAAGCAGACTTTTGAAAGAATTAGATGACGTCGTTGACCCGGAAAAGAGGGCTAAACATTACGAAGTTGGTCCAGAAAATGGTAAACAACTTAAAATTTCCCAGGGGCCGAATGAAGAGAATGATCTGAATGGAAAAGCCTTAAGTTGCGAAAAAAGCAATGCATGCGAAATTAATTTAAATGGAATTTCGAGCCCTCGAATCATAGGTCATGGAGATAAAAAAATTCATAGCAACGGAAGAGTTGAACAAGGATCATTTGGGTTTAGCCTTGGTGGAAACCAAGAATTAGAATTTGAAAGAAAATGCCAATCTGTAAGCGAAACCAAGCTATTTAATGAAACAACGTGTTTGAAAACGAGCGTCTCAGACAAGGGTGAGTCTTTGATGACAGACGTGGAACTATCGGAGCAAAATAGCGTTGAACAGCAAAACGGAGTACGTAATGGACAAAAGAATATTTCCTGTGCTGTAGAAGAAAACATTCGTGCGGAGTTTTATTCTGTTTTTGATAATTACAAGGAGATTTGCGCAGACAAAGCGGCAGGGATCAGCAGTATAATTGGAGAAAATGGCAATTTTGAAAGCAATGATTTCATAAACAGAGGGGAGTCGCGAGATAATTCGATTTTGGAGAAAACAAAAAATGACATTGCTGGAGAATTTGTTAGCTGTTCACCATTAGCTAAGGATGGGAGGTCACATTTCTTGGAAGCTGAGCAAAACGAGCAATTTTTGAAAAACGAAGGCCTAATTAAATCTGTAGAAAAATTGAATGAAGAGCTAGTCTCTACTGGTGAGACTAGTAAAATCGAGGAATTCGTGGATTTGGAGAGAGAAAAACCGTTAGCTGGAGAGGAAAGTGAGAATTTTGAGCAACCCCAGGTGTATTTAGGGCAATTGGTCGATGATAAGCGGTATATGATAACTTCAGTAGAAGACATATTTACGCAAAACAGCTATTTAGGAAAGTCTGATTGTATCTGGGAAGAAAGTTGTAGCATTGATATGGCTCATGGAAAAGGTGTTTCGGACTTAAAAAAACACTTCGAGAAATACCAGCCGACGAGCAGTTGTATCAGCAATGAGAAGCCAGTTAGCCCAAATGCACCCAAAACCAAAGAGGGTACTTCAAGTTTTCCTAAGAAACGAGGCATTGGGGCCTTGAAATCTATGTTTGAAAGTCCTAACGAAACGAAAATGAACGCATCGCCAGTATCCCAAGATGGCTCACAAAGAATTGGAAGTCCTAATCTTGGAAGGAGTGAACAGGTGATGCGTGAAAGTAAGTCAAAAGTGAAAAACAATGGCTCAACCGTTGTTGGAGCAGAAACTCTCTTGCAAAGACAGCCCCAGGACGAAGGGGATATTAAAACAATGGAAAGCAAATGCCTTGATGAAGGTGCTTCAGAGACAAGATTAGCTCAAGAAGGTCTAGGCATTAATGATGGCGGATTTGATTTCAGAAGCGAAATGATCTCAGACGCTAAAGACAAGCCAACTTTCCATGAAAGTCCGACAAAGCCTTTAAAAGTTCCACCACCAATTAAGCGGAAACCGAGTTTAAAGAAAACTGACAATTCTGCAAAAAATAAAGAAATAAGTAAGGATAATTTGACGCATGCTGACATACAGAAAGCTGGTGCTGTGAAGGATCAAAGCATTGTAGTCGAAAATACGACTGCGAAGGAGAGAATTGAAAATGGAGGGCAATCTGATGACACCTTGCAGGCTGCTACTGACAATTTCAAGGACAGAAAAGATGAAAATATTGGACAAGAGGAAAATCAAAACACGGAAGCTAGGCCGAATCCAGAAGGGCAGTGTCTCGATGATGGAAAATTGACTTTGCCAGAAAGGGTAGAGGGAAATGAAGCTTTTGAGAAGAAAGATTCTGGAACTGATGCCGACAAAGAGCAGGAATTGGTAAAGAAAATGCTTCTCTTGAAATCAAAAAAGGTACTTTTTCTCCGTAGCCTTTCATTTCTCATATGTTTTAGTGTATCAATGTAATAAATGATTTCGAGAACTGACCAGGAACTAAACCCTTTTAAGGACAAACTTACTTTTCAGAAAACTTCTTAACTTTAACTGTTTGGTTAGAATTTGTAGAGAAAGGGGGAAACCTTACAATTTTAACCGATTTTAACGCTTACTGACCCGCTTTTTCGTGAAAATTGTGCCACTTTTAGTACTATTTTTACTTGTTGCTGTTATTTAGAGAGAGGTATGGTTGTTTAACTGCCCTGGCAATTGACAAAGACAGTCTCATTCAATGAAGGTCTGATTCTATGTAAGATGTGAGTGTGGATTTGAAGCAAAAATTTGTTTCGAAATTTCTGGAGTTATGCCTTCATTTTGTACTCTGGTTAATCCATAGGAGCAGCATTTATTACAGCATAGTGACGTTGAATCATCCGAAATCGAGACAAAAGAAGTGAATTCTTTCAAAACTGAAGACGCAAGAGTTTGTCAGCCATGTCTGGTAAATAACTGCTCAGAGAACGGACTTATTTCCAATGAATCATGCTCATTTGATCAGCAACCCAAGAATGTGAAGAGGGGGATTACATACGATCCGATTTCTGAGCCTTTGAGTCCTACAAATCCGTTTACAAATGAAGAAAAACAATCACATGAAGGAGATCTGGAAAAGTCATTGGAAAGCAGCGAAAAGGAAAGTGAGACCCTTTGTGGTGAAGCGATTAATGAACCAATCACTCAAGAGTACAATAACAGAGAGCTGTCTAACGGAACAACCAAACCAAACGTAAGCATGAATTTTTCTTATTGAATTTGACAACCTTTCTACATAGAATTTGTTCAGATTAAAAGCATGGTGTTGTTAGAAAAAGCCGCACAGGCAGCGAAGCTAGTTGTTCTTTGATAAATTTATAAAGTGAAGGGTCTTTTTCTTTGCAAATATTTCTTAATATCAGTGCTTTTATAGAATTATTAACTTTTTGTATGAAGTTTTATGACATTAAGAAGTTTTAATTTTCCGTTTAATAGTAGCCCAAAACCCATAGATAATTTTTCTGATAATTTAAATGAAAATTTTACAAAGAATAAATTTTAATGCAAGGTATAGGCTTACGTTCAGAATAAATTCTAATTGAAGTTCAAATTTATGTGTTTTTGAGAAATGCTTCTTAAAAACTAGGAATATGCTGGCGCTGTGAAGGAAGGTTTAAAGTTTGTCCTAATTGGTTTATTTGTTGATTGGACTATGAATTACGTAACTGCAAAAAACTCGGCAATATTTAATGATAATGATTATATTGAAAACGAGAAATCATTCATTTTGAGCCAGGTCACCAGAATCGATATTTGAACCGAGCATTATTTTCAAGAAGATTAAAAGGCCAGCTAATGAGACAATCTCGACTGATCCTGTTCGCAATTTAGCTAGAGAAACGTTGATTCAGTCTTGGCTTGATGAGTTTCTTTTAAAGAATAAGGAGGAAAGTTAGGTTTTTTCGTTAACCATCAATTTTCAAAAATGTCGTGTCCTATGCAAATCTGCAATTACTCTAGTGCCATGCCTTTGCGTGTCGCGACTTCTGACGATAAGAGGTGAATGCGCAATGGAATTCTGACGCCGTTTAGTGACCATTGCCTAGCCATTAGAATCACAAGTACTCAAGATCTTATGACTGATTTTTGATTAGCATCTCTTCCGATTTGATAAATTGTGTTCATTTTGTACATCCCATGTTTGTTAATTTGAAAGCACGGTTGCACGTTGTTTTTATTCATGTTATGTCACCACGTCATTTAGAAGAGATCTATAACAAGAATAATGATTAAGATAATTTGCATTGTGATGAGAGGATTCAAATCAAAGGACGTCGGAAGCTTTTAAATGTTGGAGAAGCACATGTAAGAAAAGGGGCACTATATTGTTAAAAAAGGAACACTTTTGAAAGAATTTACTAAAGAGAGCATTTCAAATAAAAGGTGCATTCTTTCAAATTTTGAAAGCATGTTGCCTTGGTCGACCCTCTTCCCCCAGGTTCTGACGTCTATGCTCAAATCCTTACCTCGAAAATCTGGAATTGGTTTCAGAAAGTGAAATTTATGCAAACGAAGAAATTAGTTTCGTCTGTTGTATTTTAGTATTAACTATTAAAAATTTGACTTAACAGACAAGAAAGAAATTGCTGCAGTGCAGGAGCTATAGCGAAAGTAGTGATTCATCATTTGAAGAGAGTTGGCCAATTACACAACAGGCCTTTAACTATGATAATTTGCCAAAATTAGGCCTTCCTAAGTTGCTCAAAGAGGCTGTATTATCGGGAGAGGTGTCTGGTTCGCTGGAAAACAAAACTGAGGATTTGATGGGAAAACAAGGAGAACAAGAAACATTTCATGACCATTATGTAAGTTATTCACAGAAAGCATCGGACATAAAGTGTCAAGCTGCAGAATTAGGGATTTACACGAAGGCAGCTTGTAGCATGGCCAAGGATAAAACACCTAATTGCAAAACAGATGCAAGTATGACGTCAATTGAGCAAAGATCTGAGGTCGAGGCTAAAAGTGCAAAGGAGGCCCTGAAAAAGCTTGATTCCAGGCTTGTAATAATTAAAGAGGAGGCTTCAAAACTTGGAATTAAACCAATATCAGAAAACATAACTCAAACAAAAGACACGACAAAAAGAAAATCACCAGCGCCAATCATAATCCAGTCAACACCAAGCATGTCAGATAGAAGTGGGTTACCCAATGTTGCAAAGGTCTCTCCTTACTTTCATGACAGCAAAAGTAGAAAATTCATTGAGCCATTGCAGAGATTTGGTGCCAATATTTTTGGTGACTTACTGCAGGAGGATGAGCTAGATGGAATGGCGGGGGAGGATCCTCTTAAAACTGACGAAGTAAGTTAATTCTAAATTTTCTGATCCTTTTGTTGCCTAGAGAGGATTGGGAACAATTGACGTAGTAGCATTGGCAAAGAAGCGTTTCAGTGACGTAATCATTGTCTTTATGCATTGTAATACGTAAACAAATACATCCTGCATATTTGAAGTATATATTGATAATCTTATTAGGACAGCAAAATTTAATTGCTTATTGGAAAAGTTGGAAGATTGTCATTGGTGAATTACTAATTATTTAGGTACATATTAACTGTTGTTGTGCTGTTGTACATTTGCCATATCTGCTCCAGAAATATTAATTGTAGAAAGATAGCCTAAAGGTCTTCTTGATATGGCTTCATTGATAGTGTCTTGCCAATACGAGCAGAGCCAAAGGGATCATCTTGGCTTAAAAGTGTCTGCTGATATTTTGTACTTAAGCTCAAATGTCCTAGGACTTCTCTATGGGGCCTGCAATACAAGACGTACTATGTAGAAAATCATAAATGTGTTACTAGGGAAGTACCTATGGGTAGGGCAAATGGGAAGTAATTTCCCCCTTCACTAGGCGTTTTAGAACAATTTAGCTGTCTTTCAGAAGTTTTTCCATTTTTCACAATAAATCACGGTGTTTATTTCTTTCCATAGACTTCTTCGATGACGCTAGTCTCTGTTTAAAACAATCCAGGTCTCCTGTCCCATAACATATAGTCTCAAATACATAAGTTAACTCCTAAGGAGGTACCTATTTCCAGTGACGTTGTCTGAAAGTTTTCTGCCATGCTCTCTTTCTAAAGGCTAACATCACTGCTTATAAGCCATATACTGTGTTTTGCAAATCAGTTTCTCATTCCACGTGGCTCAATTTTTGAGAAAAAATGTTTCCAATTGTGATTTTTGCTGTAATCATATGAATTTATTTATTTAAAAGAGGAATTTGGAGCTAAAAAGAACCATAAGAAACAAGCAGTAACTGCAAACTCATATTGTGTTGCAAACTGTTAGGAAACCTGATTTTGTTTTTAAAAGCGGGCCGCTTAGCATACCACAGGGCATTTAAAACAAAGCAACGCAAAATATGTCGATCAAGTTTATAACGAAGACTGTCTTATTCATAATCCTATTTTCTTTTACATAGCAGATCGGACATTCTCTCAAGCGAAACCCCGAATCAAAAGGTAAGTTTGATCTTTCCATGTCTTTTCAGAGGGCTTTGGATCCTTAATCAAACATTAAGATTCGACTGAATCGCAATCTAAACCAAATATAGCGTTACGTCAATAGAGAAAGGATGCTCCAAACATGCAAGGTAACGTCGAGTACTTCTTTTGTAAAGATTCTTGAGTAATCTGGAGC
Organism: Rhopilema esculentum; assembly: GCF_013076305.1. Next base: position 509,909 of record NW_027018659.1, read on the forward strand.
CTAGAATCATAAGATAGGCTAGCTATTTTGTTTAATTTATTCTAGCATTCTTAGAATATCAAAATATTTATGCAGTTTGATTATTTCTTATGGTCCTTTGTGGAAATGCGGAACCTTTCTCAACTCACTACAGCTCATAGGCAATGCAGCCCATTTTTAACTGCCAATCATCCAAGCAAACAGTATCGCCTGAAAGAATATATTTTGTTTATAAATTTGTTACCCGCGGTTTCCTTTTAACAGTCTTCTTATAGCACTAATTCTCTTTCATTCAACACCATTCAGATCACGTGATCAAATATGCAACCATTCATTCGGTATTGTTTATAGCACTATTTCTAAGAACGTGAAGTTTAATGGCCAGCCTTTTTTGTTAGCATTCGTATTTTTTACTCGGGAATATTTGGTGTCAAAGAAGGAAATGTCCCTTTAGATAAAACTATTATTGTGAGAATTGAAAAAAACATATCTTTCAAATCTTGTCATTTATTTTCTCTTTAGGACATTCCCTTGAAGAAGTCCAGAAGCTGATCATCGGACTTGATATTTCAAGTAGCAAACAGGTGAAACATTTCATTCTAAACTTTGTCTTTTTTCGTCATCAGTCGACGTAATTTATCCTTACTTTCAATCCAATCTTATGAAGATAAAAATGCCTAAAACTAAATATTTTTCTGAAGGGCTTGACATAATCATCAACATTGTTCATTTACATGCAGCAACTACCGTTCTTGCTTGAAAAAATCAATTAATTTTTTTCTGTCATGTCAGTGGTTTGTTGGCTAAAAAGGTTCCTTCAATTTTATCTGTTTGCTACTCAAAAGGCTCTCTTTGTGTATATGTGTAATATGTTGCTTGCTTTTAGTAAATGAAACAGGACGGTTCTACTTCTATATTGTTACTCAGACCTCTACGCTTAATGCGATCAGCAGATAACTGCTGCATGTACAGCCCTGCCTAAACGGCATAGATCACTTTATGACAGACTGGTCAACAGTCATTTTCATGTGTCATATCTTTACTGTTATCAAATATTTTGTGTATATCTGTAATCAAATATTTTTTCTCTTTAGAAACTAGGTGGTATTGATATCGGTGTTGTTTCTATTGACGGTATGAAAACTTGGACGGAAGTAGAAGAGGAGGCAGTCAATACGTTTTTGGTAAAGTTTTTATCGAAGAATCAACTTCAGTATATTGATTGTTAAAATAACAGGGTTTTAGGTCAATTTTCGATCATATTGCGAGGGCAAACAATTGAATATAGATAATTGACTCGCACCGACATGTGGGTAGACCAGTTTATACATTGCTTTAGGCCTAGCTGAAAGATTTGGAGAAAGTGCACTTTTGTGAATAAACTGGCCTTCTTTGCTGTAGGAGGGGACAAATGTTACCCTCTTCAATGAAAGTTGGCACTTTAGAAAACGTCACATTATGGGGTTTGCAAAAAGAAACTGCAGCCTTAAGAAAATTTAGTATCGTTCAATCAAAGTCTATTAACTGAGCTTTAGCCTTTTCCTGGTGCCTCCTCCAGAAGATATGCCTTCATATAATTAACGCATGTATCGAGGAAAAAGATGTTTTTAAGCAACTGGGTCGTGGTTTGCAATGGACCTTTTCCTAAAACCTAAAGTGGCCGATATGAATACATTTTCTTGCTAGTTCAGTTATTTTTCTCTTTCTTGTAGTTAAGAGTGATAGTTGGGATGAAACGAACATCTTATGAGCTATCATGCCTAAAAGCGTTTGAGCATAGCGTCTCACTTTTTGATGAACAATCTGTCTCTTTCGCTTTTAATTCTTTGTTTCAATGAAGAGATTAATCTTAGCAAACATTTCAAGATTTATTGTTCTGAAAATGTTTAATCTGATTTAGTATAAAGGATTACTCTATGAATCTTACTTTTAATTTTGTTTCACATAAAAAGTCAGTTATTGTGCCTGTGTGTACTGTTATGGAATCTATCCCGTGGTCTTGCCTTAATCCCGTGTGGTGTGTGGTTAGTTGTTTTTTTTAGAAAGAACATTCCTTTAGTAATGGGATTGTGTGGACATATTAACAGTAACTGTTCTTTAATTGTAAGCTAAAAATTAATTGGGGTGGGATTAAAGGATGGGAATGTGAACTGAGAAAAAAACTGTCATTGGTGGGCCTAAGCCTCTTACTTCAATACACATATGAACGCCTTAGTGATTTTAAGACAGAGCTACGAGCATTTGTTTAATGCTAAAATCTACAACAAAGCACACAGACAAGCAAAAAAGAGGCAAAGTGTACCAACCCCTAGCGATTTGTCTTGAAAAAGTTTTACAAACTTCAAATAGAGAAGTACCTAGAAGTACCTCTTTTCTCAAGGACTATCCCCGGCTTTCTTTATACAATGTATTCATTATGTTAGAATCTTATGACTAACTGGTTTTTCCAAATAGAATACATTAAACCAAAATACAAATATGCTTGAAACGTACTAGTAAGGCCAAATGTTTGGTTAGGATTCAGTACAAAGGCAATGTTTTATCGAGGTTTTCTTTGTATGGCAAACTTATGAATAATGTTTTTAACGACACAAGACGAATGCATCCTGAGATAGACGAGGTTTAATCTTAGAGAAGTTATTACTAAATCTGGATAAGAAGATGTACTTTGGTGATTAAGCCACCGTCTTCCAATCATATTTTCTGCTTATATTTTTTCTTTTGTTATTACTGCTAATATTCTATTTTTATTTTAATTATCTGTCTTTTGTTATAGGTTCTATTAGATTATCATTAAGCCCTCTCCATGGATTTGCTTCCATGCTTGACACAGTGTATTACTCATCTGCTTTGTGAAATAATGCTTTCACAATGATTTTTTGAGCTAGGCCCATAGGCTATTTTGTTAAATTCAATTCGGGAATGACTATGAAAAGTCTCTTCTGCGTGCTAAATTTTTTATGATTTATTTCAGGAACATTTGAAACTAATCGACGAATCCGGCCTAGATATCACACATGCTGATATAAAGTATCTGACGATTGGGAGACACCAAATCGCCTTAGGTTTGTTCAATTTTTGAATTTCAAACTTATCGTATCTGCCAATTTTGAACTGAAAAAAAATGGAACTCCTTATTGTCTTTTGACTGTTCTTTAAAATGAAAAGTTGTAGTCGATTTATGTTGCTTGTAGGAGCAGGGAAAGATCTAAAATGTTACAGCACTGATGAAACCCATAAAACTCATAGGATGGAAATTAAAGGTAAAGCTTCGGAAGTTTCAGCTTTTTTGCTTCATTTCCGCATTGTTTTCCAATTCTCAGTAGTGTAGGTTTGCCTCTTCTCCTTACTTCGTGTAGTGGGGCTTGGTTCTTTTATGCTAGCAATAAGTCTTATAAATAAGGCTATCTTACTTGAGACCTGCGTATGACATTTCTCTTTATCAGCATCCAAGTCGTTACTGTTACCCTCTTTATCTTTTCGAAGGTAATGCATTGAGCAACGTTGCAACGCTGGCATACCAGTCACTTATACCAAAGAATACATTAGAGGTATTAAGATTAACATACTTGGTTATATATTATCACATTGCATTTAGAGATTTTCGTAACACTGCTAGTATTGTTGTATTAATGCTACCTTGTCACTTCCTGTATTTAGATAATCTGTTCTTTCCATAGAAATACATATCATTGGCATTGAATCATCGTTGTCTGGTATTTTCCGGACCGAGTGGCACGGGAAAGTCATATCTCGCACACATGATTGCAGATACAATATCATCGAGGTATTAAAATCAAATTGTTGTTTATTCCCGTTGTTGTTGCTGTTGTTGTTGCTGCTGTTGTTGCTGCTGCTTTTGTTTTCATTGCTGCATACACGCTGATCATTAAATCAAATTGCTAGTTTGAATTGCAATGATAATTGCAAAGCCTTTCTGACCTATGTTATTAAACTTACCTTCCTATTATAAAGAAGTATGGGCAAAGTGTTTATAAGTATTATCTAAATGATATGAAGCAATCTTCAAACAGTGTCTACATTCATTTAGGATCGTTAAAAATGAAAATAACAACAATTTGGAGCCTATTCATACTGTCAATGTTGACGCTGAAAGATGGAAGGTAAGACAACCACTTCTCTCTATTTATTATTCATCTTAAAAGTTGTCTGATATTAAATGCTATTGTACTTTTTTCGTTATTCAGCGTTAATTCTTCTAAATTTAAGTTTCTTCTAGGGTCTAGATTTTAGAGAAGTATTGGACCATATAGTGATTTAACAGTGTTGTTTTATGATTCCAAGGTTCAAACAATATTTGGTGGTACAAAACTTGAAAATTGCTTTGAAAAAACAAGCATTTGAGTAAACTAAAGCTTTTCGTCTGACACTAAATATTTTTTCTAGCGCAGAGTTTCGATCTATGTTCTGACGTTTTAAACTCTGAAGAGTGTCAGAGAAAAAGCTTTAGTTTACTCAAATATTTGCTTTTTTGAAAGCCAATTCCAAGTTTTCCTACAATTCTTTGAAATTTGCTGTGCAAAGATTGATTAGGGAAACCTTTCGTTTTTCGTGTTTTTTTTATTTTTAATGTCAACTTAACAGCTCCGTAATGCCTTGTTTGAATATAGGATTGCACAGAAAGGGTTTTGACCTTTCATTTCCCTGTGTAGTTTGATTTTTTATTGGTTCATTTATATTGCTATTTGTCAGCAAATCCTCTTTTTTGTTTTGTAAATAAATCAAGGATTTTTGTTATATTTTTTTAGGAATTGAAGAAACTAATTGACAATAGAGCAGAAGAATCCCTGTAAGTTTGTAATTTGATAAAAATCATTTTTTACCGGTTTTTCAAAGAGTGCACGTTGCAGTACAGGCAAATCTGCACACGTGTCATGCCACCATCAGGCAGGCTTTCCACGTTGAGAACATTTACTTATGACGATAGTATTAAGTGTGAAACTCTGTATTGCAACTTTAGAAGTGCTCTACACCAAATCGTGAGTTGTTGAATTGTATACAGTTCTAAGATGTTCCTACGAAAGATTGTATCGAAGGTGATTTTTCCTATTTATTGTAATTCCGTGTAACTTTGAGTCACCTAGTTAAAAATCACGAACGATTCCAACGCTGCTTACTTGTTAATCGCTCTTTCATGATCTATGCATCTAAAATATGGTTTGTTTAATTCCAGCCCAGTTATAGTGGTCATTGATGGATTTAGTCCGGAGTTTCAAGAAGGCATCGAAAATCTGTCGCTTCTTCTTAAGGAATCTGATAACAAAAAGTGCGTTTACCGATTATTTTTTAACAATGACAACCATTGCCTTGTGTTTCTTTGTTTTTCCAAACTCTTTGTGGAAACTCATCCTAGGAGCATGATTTTCTACTCTCTCTCCTTCTGCGATTAAGTTTAAAAATGAATTGCGAAGACGTTTTTGCTTGTATCCGGCTTGTATCTGTATGAGATACAGATTAGGCCATCATCCTTCTTTCGTTTATCACTGAGTTGCTTTTTTTGTCTGGTCCCTAATGCAATAACAAAATTTGGTTTTATACCAGTGTTTACGTCATCGCTGCATTAGATCAAGCCAATACTGAAGACGTCGATGTCAAGTGGCAAGAATCGATGAGGTAACTCTAAATTTGATCAAGCTCAGACGATTAAATCACATTAGTCTATAAGACAGAGGGTATTAGAAAATACAAGGTCTATTGTACAAGGGTATAAAATGATGAGAATATTTATAATGAAATAGCCGCCCATTCATTTTTCCGTAAGAAACAACCGATTAAAAAATGCCAGTGGCTTTTTTGATGTCAACGCTGCAATAACGTTTTCCAGTCTCTGTTCACCAAAAACTTTTTTATAATCTTGCGGGCAAAACTTTGATTGGTTTTGTTGTAAAGAGGTTTTCAAAGCTAGGTTATATTCATAAAAGTTTTAATGGCAAATAAATAAACAAACAGGACCAAAAGGTGCCAGAGTGACCAACGCAATGTTGATTTAAAATGGACCAATATTGCCTGTGGGAAGATATACCTCCCACAAAGTAGTTCAAGGGTTAATTTTCAAAGATGCAAGCCATAAGCCTAATGAGTTTTAACACACAAATGGCTTTGTCATCATCTGCTGCATACAGCTTCAAAAACCTTTCAAATGTTGTCCATCTCAGTTTGTTCCAGGTTTTTGCTGCTTTGCAGTGGGTTGATTTAATACCTCATGGTTCGTTGCTTTCCTATTTCAGATGGATATGTTTTAATAACAACGAAGAACCTGTCTGTGGTTTGCTTATCCGCTATTTGCGAAAGAAATTTCTCAACAACAATCCAAGGTTCGTCGCTAACTTTAATCTTAAATCCAATAAAATATTTCTAGTCTCCTGCAAAATCGATTTGCCTGGCCGGTGGTCTGGCTATTATTACCAGATGCAGTGAACCTGTAAATGTTAAAGGAACCGCTCACATGAATCCCATTTTTATCATTTTCTGCTTTAGATAACAATTTTGCGTTATATCATTCATCGTTTATTAGAACGTATTTCCTCTTGCGAAAACGATACAAATATTTTGCCTTTTCATGTAGTTACAACCTTCCATTTTAGCTCAGATTGGGATGACCTATTTAAACTTTCAAAATGGATATTTTCTGTATGGAAGCAGTTGAATAAGGTTATCGAAAAATTTCACTCCCCAGAAAAGTCCATCGGTAAGGCATCAACGTCTTTTTTCGTTTCTGCTTGTGACATTTCTCGGGTTAGAATTTTTTTCATCTACTTACTAGATGTTCAAAGTACTCCATGTATTATCCATTTGCACTACCCGTTGTCCTTTGAGATGTACCCATTGGCCCAGCGGACTTGAAATTTACACATTGGCATAGGGTGCATCACTGCCCTTGAGAAAGCTTTGAATTTTGAAACTGAATTGAACATTGAAAAGTCTGACATAATAATATAATATTTGCTGCAGTTATAATATGTTGATGTGGGTTCAAGACGATAAACTTAAACACCTAGAAGGCTAAGTACCGGGCAGCACTTGGCAATCGCCGCTAAAAGTCTTTGGCTTAATTGCCGAAACGATATTTTGTAAAAAATTGAATTTGTTTGTATTTCATTTAGGCCCAGCGATGTTTTTCTCGTGTCCAACCAAAAAAGATGAGATAGAAGAATGGTTTGTAGATTTGTGGAATTATTCGCTAGCACCTTACATCCTGCATGTAATGAGGACTGGTATAAAGTTATTCGGACAGCAAGAGTGGATTGATCCTTTAGAAACGATTTTAGACACCTACCCATGGCAACAGGAAGAGAATCTTCGTGCTAAAATCAAGAAAATTCGTAAAGACGACGTTGGCTACAGGGAAGCCTTACCACGCGAGGAAGGTAACTACCAATCAATTTTCACCGTTTATAGCGTGAAAGAATTCGTCAAACAAGTTAGGGGAGAGGGTGGTAGCAAAGTTTTTTTGGGCATAGAACTATTTAATGGACCCCCATTTTCATAGAACCCATTTACGCTTTAAAGCACCCTACCTTCCTAAGATTTAAGAAAGTACCCTAATTTAAGCTGTAAAATTTTAAATCTTTTCGCGTTTGAATATTGAAGTCAGGGCCTCCAAATTTTTCTTTATATGTTCTCTGGCTTCGAAATGTTTACTCATTGTTGCTATCCTGGGGGCCATTAATGACGGTCCAGAAATGGTATAATTTTTAAAATCAACAGTTGAAGGTAATTATCCACTTGTTTGGAAGCGGATGAGTGCTTGGTAGTATCAAACCTACAATTGCTTTATGGCCTAAACATCACTATTTTGTTTTGGAACCTGGAATATCCAAACACCTTTTTTAATGATACCAAGTGTTCAAATCAATGCTGGATTACAATAAAGATGCATTGTCTATGATGTTTGTAAATATGGCTTGAAATCGTATTGAGATGTTTAAACGAGAACTCGAAAACAATTTTCACTTATGCACAAAGAAAAGGAGTTTTATAAACCAAGTTTGCGAAGCATGATTATTTAGAAAGTAGGCTATAGTAAAAAATGTAATTATTTGGAGGCTGTGATTTTGAATATGGGATGTTTTGGGTTGCATTTTGTGAGGCCATTTTAAATTATCTGTTTTGTTGTTCGTTCCTTTAAAACATTCTCAGGCAGATTTGCACTTTATTCAGGGTGGTCAGCAAGGTGAAAGATTCGTTGTTTCACTTCGATTCGTTTCAATAACTCCCTTTAAAACCTTATTCAAAGCTTTTTTAACTTTTAAATGATTGTTTCGATCTAGGTTTAGCTACGGCATCGACAGACCAAGTTCGTCTAGTGAGTTATTTTCCCTATTGAATTTCTCTCTGCATTTCTTATACGTCCGTTGCATGCGAAGGCTGCTTTTCTTCCACGCGTTGGGGTTGGGGGCGGTCGGTGGGAATGGTTGATGCACAGATCTGTTTGTAACCTCAAGCTAGGTGAAGACTAGTGTAAGAAAACTGCCAACCAGAACCTCAGTCCTATAACCGATAATTTTCAGTTTCGAAGCCCCTTGTCTGCATAACAGCCTGAGAAGAATCATTATTAAATTTTTCCAGATTGTCTTGAAAATCGCAGCAGTTGCTTACATGTTCACTCAATTTTTCAGTAGCACCATTTCCTTTAAGACCTTAGTCCGATTGTGTACCAGCCTATCTTGTCAGATTCGGTAATCTTTATTTACAATAACCAGAGCCCATTCATAAAACCCGATGCGGTTACATGCAGAATCGACTTGGATCTGATTTTCACAAAATTCTCTTTAGATGAACTTCCTGCGACGGCTGGAAACTTTAGTCGAAAATAAAAGAATAGTTACGGAAACCAAACCAGGGACGAGCCAAAGACGAATTTACTTGGAATCAACTTTATGACGAAACAAACTGAGGTATTCAATCAGAAATAAGACAAAATTTCCCTATTTTTAATGTAGACGATAATTGCAATGTGTTTCAGCTTCAAATCCACACCAGGGCATATTTAGTTTTAGGTTGTATTAGCGAGGTTTTTCTTTGCTCGATATTTCAGAAAGAACAGTTTGAATCGAAAACCTATTGGCAATTCATCTAAAATATTAACCTTTTCGTAAGACGTCGCATCGGAAAGTATGAAGGCCAGTGAAGAAGTAAATTTCTAAGCCTGTGAAGAACCACCAACCAGTTTTTAGCTAAATGTTACAAAAATCATTGTTTAATAGAATTTAAACTGCTGAAACAACGTTTTTAGCATTGCGAGAGAACGTGAAGTATTCTAGTTTTTTTTACTGAATTAGATAGGTAAACCTAACAACATCAATGTAAATTATCCTGATAGTATGCTTTTCTAGTTTTATAAGAAATTAGTGCAATTGTATTTTAGTAGGATTCGCACACTTCGAGAATGCTTTTAGCCACGTCGATTTTTTGTTCATCTTACAAAGGCGGACTGAATGAGAACTTTTATAAACTATTCAAAACACGTGGAAGCTTTAACTTTCGCAAAATTTGTAGCGTGTAAATATTGATAATAAATTATTGATGATGGATGAATTTTTTGTCAATCGAATTGAAAATGTGCATCCAGTAACATGATAATGAACAGACGAGATTTAACATCAGCTTTGGAAATCCATCTTCGAATTAGATGGCAAGGCTACCTGTCCGTTTTTGCGACAGAGGGCGGGCAGTTTGGGAAAGGATGCTTGACCTTGATGATAAATACGCATTTTATTTGTCATTCAAGGGTATGTTTCTTATACGTTGTTTCTTATAAAAGAAATGCGGGTAATTTATATAACTACCGAGGCTTATTTACAACAACTAGGGGCAACCTTTTCTGGAGCCACCTACATTTTCTCCAGCCATATCAGCATCGTAAAACGAATTCTTGGATATCAATCGACGCAATTTTGGTCTGAATTCAATGTTAAAAGAGTCACTAAGTGACTTTGCAAAAGTTTGTTTGGGAAAGCTTAACACTACATTTGTATTCTTAGTTAAGGCCAATCGACAGATACTAGAGGGGCTCAAGCTATCTTTAAAAAAAATGACAAATCAGTGAACGCGATTCCGCGCACATGCCCATTGATAGGCTAATAAAGACTGACAGATGGCCTAAGCCATTTTTATATCTATCGATCGCCTGCGCACAGATCTTGATTTATAAACCAATGGAGTCTAGCTAAATCAACCAAAGCTGGATGATGAGCCATCGCATGCAAATATATTCTTATCCCTGCTTATTTGGTTGTAAATTGTCGCCATTTGAAAATACTGCTGACCTAGTTCAAGATTTTCTTTAATAACCAAACTAATATTTTGAGCCAGTCATCCATGATATATGAGACAAACCGTCTTAATGAAGATTGTCTGATTTTTCTGTTTCGCCTATAAATCACTTTTGCTAAATGAAATTTCTAAATAAAAGTTGTCATGATATTGAACTCACACAAAGCTCCCCATCTTTGGTCAGTATTTCTCATCTGTTTAATCAAGAAAAGTCAAATCGAGTTAACAAGCAAATTACTGAAACCTCTCTTGTTTCTATAGAATTAAACATAATCTTTGAATCTATATTATATAATGCTTCATTTCGCACGTGAATTCATCGTTGCATTCCCAATTAAAAGCTACAAAAACCTGGAAGTTAGAAAAACGATACAGGCCGATTCGTGCCTGTATTTCCCCAAACTGTACTTCTTAAAAACATAATCAGGCTAGTTGTTATCCGCATGAACATCTGAAAGACTCAATTGCGTCAGTTCCTTGTTGTTTCTTCTCTTGCCCTGTGTGGAAACCATTGTTGCGTATAGCAACTAGCTATTCAGTTCTGATATCCCGATATTCATCCGTTTTTGTTACCGTCGTTCGTTCTCTGTTGCCTCTATGCCATCAACCTGAAGTTGCAAGTAGCTTGTTTCAATCGAGACTGACGAACAAGTTCTCGCTGCAAAGAACTTGCTCCAGAATATCTGTGGGCGTGACGATCCGTGTACTGCCGACGATCACCTACAAAGATGTGATCCGGGTATCAGAACTGATGAATGCACGGTGTTTATATAACTGGAGTGATTCGTGAAAAAAGCTGCAATTTAAATGGCGGCCAGGAATGGATATCCTTCTTTCTTTACATTTTAACGTAAAGGGTGCTATAATATTGTAGCAGAAAACAAATGAAGGGGCCCATGCTGAAAGCAACTTCTTGCTATCATCTCCTCCAAATCAGAAGGGCCTTAAGCATCAACCGACCATCTTCACATAATCTTAATATGTATATCGATATTTTTGGCTGGTGGACGGTTTTCTATTCTTGGTATTTTTAACATTGGCTTCCTAACTGTAGCATAGTGCGTAGTGCCTTAATATAGACAAAAATATCAATGATTGATGGATGTTTACTGCTTTTTTCCTGAAGCCGGCTAACAAGTTACTCACAACCCCTTTTCAAAGACACCATATCGACCATGTTTCACGCGCCTCGTGATATCAACAATCTTGCGACAACATTTCACGTAGTTAGTAGACATAAATCAGACGCAGACACACGAACGAACCTCAGCGGATGGCCTAAGCTTCTTCGCAATTTCTCGAATTTGACGAACTTCGTTAAATGTGATGCCACCAATTACAAAAACATACAGAGTTTTGTGATCATCTGGCCTCGGCTTGCTCACATTCATAAACAACCTACGGAAAGATGAATTGATTTTACGTAACAATCACCAGGCAAGACGAGGACACGATGGACACACCTGATATGCCCTTATCACCATTGGGTCTGGTTAAATGAAACATGGTTCTAGAGAGTAATTTCTATTGTTGCTGATTCGGATAAAGGTATCCCCAATAGATTTTGCGGGGACTTGGGGGAAAGCAGAAATGGGGCCTACATGACGACGCTCAGTTACTGCTGGAGATTGCCAAAAACGCTTTCCAAATTTGATTGCTGATTGCCAAACTCCTATTTGCTGGATTTGTCTCCCCAGCCACTGACCTCTCTAAAATGAGAGAATATTTGGCCTAATATCGCTACTAAATTCTGATGTGTAAATGAAAAGAGTCACCTGAATGCCTACTGACTTGCTCTATAACGGATTTAAGGAAAATACATCACCATTTCACTGAGGACTGCATTTGAAGGTGCAAGGAAGAAAACATGATATCTTACACGATTTGCGAATGGTCAGTGTGTTTTTTTCAGTAACATCTCTCAGGTTCACACGGTGCAGTATTCTGAACAAAGCAGAGTCCAAAAGGACTGGCTTCCTTCGACGTGATGAGATGCAGCAACAATGCATAGCGGAGAAAGAACAGCGGAGAAAGAACAGCGGAGAAAGAACAGCGGAGAAAGAACAGCGGAGAAAGAACAGCGGAGAAAGAACAGCGGAGAAAGAACAGCGGAGAAAGAACAGCGGAGAAAGAACAGCTGATATGGGGGCTTCAATGCGAATGTGAAAGAGCAGTAACTGTAATGATTTATTCATGTAGGTGTGGGCTGCTATCACGTAAATACTTTGAAATATCAAAGAAAATGATACATACCCAAATCCAGTTTTTAAAAAATCTTTTAAACCATGCGATTTGAACTCGACATCAACCAACTCTGGTCGATCTGGATGATAAATTAACTGCATCAGCTGTGATAGCGCGGACTTGTATTCGGCCTGCCCACCAGTGTTTTTGTCAAGAAGAGTTCTAGAAGATCATTATTTAATCGCAGGTTAATTATTTCACAGTGTATGCTTCACACTGTGAATATTCAAATTGCGGATAATTTTTGCGTGAAGATATAACGTCCTATACAGAAATGTTTGATAAACAAATATTTCCCTAAAATAACGAAATTTGGTTTGTTACAAATCCGTTCCTCAATGCAGCAACAAGCAGCAGCAAGAAAGTTTACTGAAAAATACCTGATTTGTCTTTGTTCATGTCGAGCTCTGCCAATTCCACGCAATCTCTCAAAGATATCAGCCACCTTTATTCGTACTTCTTTCTCACTCGGAGCATCATGACCTTGAAGAAGACAAAATTATTCCTTACTCCAGGATAAAGATGGAAAGTATATTGGTATTACAAAGAGCTTCATTCTGTGAGGTGTGATCTTGATGACATTCTTGGCATTTCCAACTTCTTTATGATGTAGAAAACATCAAAATTTCAGAAAAAACTGTCATGTTTATTCTGATTTCCGTGTAAGTTGTCACTTCTGGCAACCTTTGCCTCTACATCCCAACATCTTTTTTCTTCTGCAGAAAGCGTTTCGTTACCACTAAGAGTCAATACTGAATGAACACCCTTTGAAATTTTTGTTCTGGGACGCCTTCTTTTAAGAAAGTTTACCAAGAAAGCAGAGAAAGTTTACCAAGGAAAAAGCCTCCCCTCTTCTGTTTATTTAACTTTTTTAGGTTTCTTACCCAACATGTGCAAAGACAAAAACAACAAAGATGAAGCTATGAGAGATATCATAAAGACAACAACAAAATGATTGTTCTGTTCTGCGTTATCTCAAGCTTTTGGATATTAAGATACAATGGCAAGTGTCAGAATGAAAAACCAAAGCTACTTCTGATGGAAAAGGTAATAATCCATGACTTTAACAATCTTGCATGTTGTAAAGGTTGCTTGATATCTATTGGTTTCTGATTTGTTTATACAGAACCCTATTTTGGACCCTTTGCTTGTTCCCATTCCTCCGATTATTCCAACCATCCCCTTTTACAAGATATTTAGAAGTTGTAGCAGTTTACAATGCCATACCGGTGTTAATATTTGATGTGATGCACAATCCATTTGCGCTAGATGGAAAACTAAATCAAACTGCGAACACATATTTTTAATGAAAGTCAACACTCACCAAGTATAAAAAGAAGATCGTCGTTGTGGTTTCCATCGAGAAGAATATTAGTTATCGCGTTCTAAATGAGAATAAGAAAACCATTATGGCAAATGATAAATGTGGCCAATCCTTTGGTTCTCTAGGATTCATAGTATCCGGTCTCAGAACAACGGGGTTGTGAAAAGAATGAAAATTGTTTTATGTTGAGAAACCAGCACTGAGTCAGTTTATTTTTCAAACTTTTTGTACCTTGCTAATATTCGACACCCTTCAAAATATAGAACCATCAAGTCTCTACTCCCTGCTATTTGAGAGGCTTTGATTCAAAGAGCACGAAGCTTCTTAACATTGGAAACTAGAGCCTTCCAGCATTTGCAACATGGGTTGTTTAAGGTTGTTAATAAAAATGTAGAAAGCAAAAGTTATTGAAGTCTAGCACAAACAGCCAACCTGTAAGAAAGAGTTACAACAGTTAAAGAATTTTTATCCGGACGATACATCTTAGTCTCTCGTAAAAATAACAAAAACTTCTAAAGACATTTCCTTCGGTTTTCTGGCAAATTAACGA